>CM060957.1:100050240-100282740 GCA_030765055.1 Mantis religiosa
CACAGCACCCTTAAATCAAATTCATGAATTCTACAGTGTCTCCATAACCCAATTAGGATCGCTGAGAAATAAGGCTGTCAATTAAGTTTTTCATTGATTACTTGTAACGTGCAGATAAGTATTGTTTTCAATAAAAACTTGATTTCAAAATTTTACCAGAAATCATTGCATGTTTTGAGGTCCCATTTTTCCGGGTTTAATAATCATTCAGATTTGTTTTTGCTTCCTACGTGTGTTCGAATATACATAACTAAACTGTAGTTGTCTTGCTTGCTACCTGGTGTCGGTCTTGCTAACCATACCTATCGTTTGTTCGTGGGTTAGGGGCAGTGCCACCGTTGCTACCTATTATGTGCTTCAAATGGGAAGTGTTCTCGCCTGTAGCAAATCAGATCCGTTAGAACCTTCGTTATCCCCACTCTTTTTACATTTCTCCCTCGCACCCTTGCTAGTGTTCGTGGCACTAGACTGAATGTTCCTAAGTTTTATAATAATGCAGTTGTTGAAATCAAAATTGCATAATATTCGTATATTACACAAATACTTTAAATATTGAGTTTAAATTTAATTACAGTTTAAGAATTACTTATTTTTCTAATTCAACGAAAATACCAGTGGTGCATCCGTATAGCTATGAATGTCACTTACTTTAAGAGATAATTCGTCATTGCCATTGTCTTCAATGTATGAGTACTGCAAATTTATGATGATAGTTTCCAAAATCTCGTTACGTGCTATTTCTTCCAAAAGTCGTCTTCTTGTAGTTTATCTGATGTCACTCAGTTTCCCCAGTCTTGTTGTGTTCCTTGTCAACCTCTTCATGAATAAGTCGTTCAACGTCAAGTCAGTTTAAAAATATTATTTCTCTTTGCAGCATAATTTGAGCCCACATTAACTCTATTGGATTGTTCTAGCAGTAGTAAGGTGGAGGGTGGATAGCGTCTCATTGATCCAGCTGATACACTTTTTCATGGAAGAGTAACTGCATAATACTGTTTTGTACTCTCTAAAGTAAATAGAGATTACCAGCCATTCATAAAAAAGATATAATGTGACCAGACACGTTCTGCCAGACCAGCAGGTAGTGTATCGTTTCCTCTCATCGAATTTAACAAACACCTTGGCTTATTTATACCACGTCATGTCAAATGTTTACGTTTCAGTTCTGTGTAATTTCAAATATACGTTTAGGCATACATGCCAACTAGTAATTATATTCATTACAGTGCTTACGTCGCAATGCATTGTTATAACATAATGACATCTATTTATTTGTATTAGTAAAACTATTTGAACAAAAATATGGGGTTTTTACGGTTATGTTAAATACATTACTCTCTCCTTCACGGATAAGATATTTAAAATCTGAATTTTTGTCTTAGCGCGAATAGTATTTATTGCAGATTGATTAATTTGGTACTCGTCAGAGCGGGAATGCAATACTACAATACCGCAGGACTGCGATTGGTTGCTCAACTAGCTGCACACAAGGACAAACACCTTCCCATTTGAAACACATAATAGGACCTGATCCTATATGTTTACACGCCCGATACACTTTTTTGTAAAGTTTCACCACATCCTAAGTATTCATACATGTCGTGTAACTTGCTTTGGCTTTCATATTTCTGACAGTATACTTTTGCTTCTGTACGAAGATCTGATGTCAGATTTCTTCTAGCTGGAAGTTTTATCATAATTAATTATTAGTGTTTTAATTATAAATGTGTATTATGCTTTCTCAACGAATCTATGGATATTGTAATTAGTTACCTATCATTGTACTTGGTCAAAAATGCATCCAATTGTGCAGTAAGATCTGAATTATTCAGCAATATGCGTGAAGATTAGTACCTGTAAATCTCATTATTTGTATATATTGTCACTGATAACACTGTTGTGCTACCGCGAACCGGGTGCGTGTGCAGGAGAGCTGGAACGCTTGCCAAGAGAAAGAAAGAGACAGAGAGAAGCTCCGGAAATTTTTGTCTTTCTTTTGCCGCCGCGAATGTTATTTAGAGGTCTACAGCATTCTAGAAACAATGGCTGGGACGTATAAGTGCCAACAAGTGTTAGCAGCAGCAGAGTGTGTGACGTTTGTCCGTGTACCGCAGTTTTCTCTTTCATTTTTTTACGTGCGGCGGAGCACCGATTCGACCTTGAAGACAACTGATTTTCAATTTCACGTCTTTTTACTGCAATAAAGAGTGATCTAAATTTCGACAAGCAACACGTTTGATTCTATGTAGCCCTCGCAGTCACACTATCTGCTTTGTTGCGATATAAACTTCTTCATCTTTAACTGCCCTCCTGTACCACTAAGTGAGTTCAGGGTATTTCTGTTCCTCTTTAACCTTACGCCTGTAGGCCGTGTATTGAGGAACGAAATCTCTGGACCCAGGATGGTGATCAGCGGCATGCTTGGAATGAGAGTGAAAGAACTGGATGACGAAATGGGAGCAAGATGACATGATAGGAAAGATGATGATGGAGCATTTAGTGGAATGATGGCGGGGGAAACCATAAACCTCGCCTTTTATTCTTGTAAGAAACATTGAGTGACTTCCTTCCCCTTCTAAGATATGAAACACGATAATGAGAACGTGTAGACTTTTCTAGTTCGTAAATTCCACGCGGAAATCTTTCAAGAACACCACTACATTCAAGAGAATAACTCAGCAAACAATATTCATTACAAAGGCATATCCAGTACAAGACTTATATATTTATAAAAAGTAAAGATGTAATCAGCGTCAGGCGTAAACATCTAACATCATGGACAAATGTAACTGTTTCGTGATTTTATAGCTAATCATGTAAAACCTCGCATTGCAGTCGTGGTGTAGTTTTTGAGGTGCAGAAGCTGACAATGCACTGAAAAGGAAATGCAGAAGTGTGTCTCTATGGATGCAATGCAAACATGAAGTTTAGATTTTGCAAACTCTTGCAAGGTATTTTAAAACCCTCCCCTGGAATTTCTTGTCATATCCATTCACTGACACTTCTCAGTACACACTAGCATTTATATACTCTTCTTGTCTTAAATTTATTCTTTTTTAACGGATTAACATACTATTTTCATGGAGTTACATCCCAGGGACTTAAAAAACAGTTTCTGTATCCTGTCGAGGAGTAAGGGAACGGAGCGTAGCAAAACCACGATGGTCGATCAGCTCTGTATTTGGCATGGCTATGAAGAAGACGGAAATGAAATTTAATGATGGAATAAGTGATAGAAATATTTTGAATCAATTCATCTAACACATCGTAGGCCTAGTGATTGAGGAAAACGAGTCACACTTTGGATTAAATTTTAGTGACAAAAAATCAGAATGGATGTATACCCCTGTTTATTCTATGCACTTGGACCTAAGAGTAGTGATTTTAAGCACACCCCTGGGAATCTCGTAGCAGCTGAATTTGAGGAGTAATTTCCGGCATCTTCGCACTCGTCGACTTCTCCGGTAACCGGAGATTTGTCCGTCTGACAGCAGAATCTCAACACCAGCGCCGACAATCACCTCTTCTAGGGCTTTATAACGCTTAGTGAGGTTTCATTCCCACCTGCAGAAAGAGAGAGTGAGAGAGATAGAGAGAAATTCTAATGATCTCCAGTCGACACACCCCTGGCTGTGCAAACTATACAGTTGCTTATTCTCACAGAAATACGAACAATGAATAATGAAGGAAGTACAACACCAACGATGGTGGTACAACAGCTCCTTTAATTTTATCGAGAGATTACAAGTGATAGGCTGCCAATGTTAAATATATTAAGTCCATTATTTAAGAAAGTAATTTGTTAGACTTAAAGTTTTACAGCACATGCTAATGTTACTGATTGTAACTAGTGATTAATTTTTGTTAAATTTCTACATATCAAGCTAAAAAGGTAACACGGTACACCAAAGGGGGTACCAGAGTACACCAAAGCAAAATGTATTTTTAAGATCCTATACACCTATAGAAACAAAAGTTATAATACAGTAATGGAAAAAGACTAAACCCCCACAATGACAACGTAATGCAAAACTATGTTTATAAATTATATAAATTAAGTATTTTTCCAAATATAATGACTATTGTTAATTACACACGTTGCTCATTTATCAATGCAATTAATGCATACTTTTTGCGTTTTCATAGCTGCACGTTTTCTAAACACAAAAGAATAGTATTTGCCACATTATGTTTTACACTTCTAGTCTATTTTCCTAGGATACAGTTTACAACATTCACCGCTGGTAGTCCCTTGCACAGGGACTTGATTCCTGTGTCACTGGGCTTGCATCTGCATCAAACAACAATTCCTTCATTGCTGTTCCTCTGTTTGCGGGCATTCCTTTCAGCTTCTCATTCTTTGCCTCTCGTGAGGCTTTGTAAATTCTTGTCCTAGATCTAACAAACATTTTCTCCTTTAGACATGTGCAAGAGACTTTCAGTCAGGATTTCTTGTCTTCCAAATAACGTAGGTATTTGTGATTGCTACATCAATCATGTTCAATATATATCTACTGTATTTGTTGAATAGTGTTACACGATAGACTCCAAGGTTTACAATGCTCTTGCTGCTGCACTACTGTTCATTTATACACGTGTGTTTTCTTGTCACACGAAATCCCAAGCGGGGCACCAAAGGACTCCAGAGAACACTTCAACTGTCATTTACTATAGTAATACATTTAAATAAAAAATTAAGAAATTTCAGAATTTAGTGAGAGCAGTTTAAAATGTCACACCTTATGACCATTACAAACCATTTCAAATAATAAAATACACACATAGAGGTCCCAAGAAACCCGCTTTTATGCAGAAGGTTAAAGAAGACTATTATATTCATAAACATGCTATACTTTTATCAACATTATTATATTTAAATAACCAACTTTGTTAACATAGATTCACAATAGCAACTAAAAGTTGGTTGCTTTAGCGAAGAATTTCCACAAGAGCAGAAGCTATAAATAGGTCCAAAGTCTAATTAAGCGATTATTAAATAAGCTTAGGTACCTTAGATGAATTTTGGTAAACAAAATCCCGTGCATATCCACCATTTTAGGGAGTAAACAAGAAAAGAAAATGCTAAATATAAATAAAAAATCTAGTAACAGATTATATCTCTTAACCTTAGATATTTATGCCATGCAACTCTTAAAAATAGGAGTTTACTTTGACTACTTTGAATAGTTCCAAATATATTTAACAAAAATACAACACATCGAACGAATTTTCCAATAATAGCACTTTTACCAAATGAGATGTCCTTACCCGTTCTTCTTCCTGCTGCCATGCAAACAGAACGGGATTTCAAGGTAATTACATAGCAAAGGAATTTATAAAATAAGATAATTTCTAAAAATTTGATGAAGTGTGCATAACTATATGTTTGTTCAAATAATTTCTATAGCAGCGAATATTAAAAGTTACTTGGCTATAGCATATCAAATGTTTAGACTCATTGATGTGTAGAAAGATCCAATCGAGACTTCTGGAAGAAGTTGTATAAGGTATTATTATGTTGAAACTTTTCATGAAACGTAAATGCCACAGTAAAATGTCTAGTTAGAATTTACCCCACTTAATTATCCTTGGTTTGACTGAATTAATAATAATATACTATCTGGTTCAATACCCGACGATCTTGCTGAAAATTCAAATCTTCTCAAAGGAATAAAAACAGCTTTATGACAGTCATAAAGAAAAGAGATGCCCGCCTCGGCAGCACAGATGGTAACATGTCTGCCTCACGTTCAATAGGTCCCGAGTTCGAATCTCAGTCAGGGTTAGTTACCTGGATAAGGTTTTATCCGGGGTTTTCCCTTATCCTAAAAGCCTAATGTCGGGTAACTCTAAGCACCATGGTCTCTGGACCCATTTGAGCATAATTTCACCCATTCCATTCATCTTCCGATATGACTTAAAAAGCTAAAGGCCATACATTCAAAAAAAGAGTTAACAAATATTGCAAAGCACACTAAACATAATTACCATTTCCTTTTCTGCATATTTTTAGATTAGAAACCAATACTTTCAGGGATCATTTTTAGTGTAAATTATATGTTTAATTGTAAATAAAAATTTTATAAGCAGACTCTTTAAATATAATTTAAAATAACGAAAATAAACTTTAATGGACAAAATATCTGAGATATAAATGCAATTCAATCAGCTCCAAACACAAAGGTACCTCGCACATATATTTTAACATAGAGGCTGAATGCTTATAGCCCGCTATTGCACTCAGTTTGTTAGCATGTTAATTCAGCTGAGTGAATATTACCGAAAACAACATTATAACAAACGCAGCAGAGGATGGAAGTGTGTAAATGCGTGACAGTGTTCAGTGACATGCAAAAATTTGTGTGGTTTGCTAAACATAACATGATTGCATAGAAATCAGTAAAAGCCACAGAACAGCCTATATGTGACATGAGTGTTTCTGAGTAATTAAGTAATAAAAGCTAAGAATAAGAGTGACAGTGCTTATGTTCTAAAGTTTTACAGATGTCAATTATTTTGGTCATCCCTTATAAGACATTCGCTACAAAATTAAAAATATGATTCAAATGATCAAGTATTAATAGGTGTAGGTAGAACAAAAACAAGAAATTACAACGAGAGTGGTAAGAGGTGCCGGGTCAATCCCAGAAAGAAATAGCTTGACCAAAGACGTATTTCTCGGCCGTTAGACAAATACAGGTTACAACCACCAATTTTTGTCTTATTTTCTTATTCTTTACTAGGCATTGAGCTGATCAAACATATCCTATAATCTAAAGTTTCCTTGCTCATTTGACAGGTTACTAACCGAAGGCAATGGTTTTTAAGTTCTTGGCACTATGTCTTCCAAAAGGAAGAGAATTAAGATGATGAAGAAGACATAATGACTCTACGCAGAGATTTAAATCAGCTATAAATTTAAAAAGTTGAATTTCGGTATGATACAAGATTACTATAGGTACCGTTATAAATAAATTTATTAGGTTAAAACGCAACCAAGTTATATTAGTGTCAAATTATTGAATGTAATTCGGCCAGGACATTCACACAGAATAATAAAACAGTACAAGAAAAGCAATAATTTTTATCAAATAATGTGAAATTAATAACTTTCATGTCATTGTTATTGGTTTGATTTTCAGGCTTTTGATATTGATACTGGTTTGATTGTTGATTGGTTTTGATGGAAGTGGATGATACCGCATTATATTATTCTATCACTATATTCTGTGATTCATCTCCTACCAGTTCATTTGCTTTCGTTTTATACGGCACAGGCATGCGAGAATACATAAATATGCTTCCAATAGAAAACCTTCCTTTCGAACCTTCGCATTAAGCTGGGAGACAGAGGATATTCCAGCTCAAAACGTTAGAGACCACGCTACATTGCGCCTGCTATCGTCAGATCTATCTACCCTGCGTCTTCACTATCTAGTCCTTCGTCCGGATGTTTATTAAACAGAATATGCCTAGTCTCCACCATATATCAGATATAAGGTGGAGTAACAGCTTAAACACTGAAGAGAAATTTGGAGGAGCAAAAACTTCTATGAAAAACCAGTGTATAACAGGTTCAACATTTCAGCTTCTTAACATGAGGATTATGAGCTAGACTCCTGCCTATTGTTGCAACCAGGATCACTCTATCCTCCGTAGAAAATACTAACTTATTATCAGCAATCCCATATTTGGGGACTGAACTAGCTCAATGAGTTTGAGAAGGTTTCGCAGTAGATAACAAAACATTAAATCGATCTTTTACATTTCATTTTGCACACCTTTCATTGTTGCAGCTGTAGTAATAGTTCATCTATTATTCCTTCATCAGGCACTTGAAGCGATCTTGCGGGAGTGAGTAAGTGTGTGTGTGTGTGTGTGTGTGTGTGTGTGTGTGTGTGTGTGTTTGTTTCAGTAACAATTAAATATAAAAAGGAACAATACAAAAGATTATACTACTATTAGCCGTTACTGAAGACAAAGTCCACAATATTACCGGTATGTTAAAGAATGTAAATGAAACAATTAAAAAGGTATATTACGTGTTTCAAATGGGAAGGTGTTTGTCCTTGAGCGCTACTAGGTGAGGAGCCAATCAGAGCTCTGCGGTGTTGTCGTATTGCATTCCCCTAAGTGGTGTGTGACGAGCGCCAACCTAATCAATCTCTAATAAATACTATTCGTGCTAAGACAGAATTTCAGATTTTGCAAAAACTAATCCATGAGGAAGGAGAGAGTAATTTATTTAACATAACCGTAAAAGTCCATTATTTTTAGCTCAAATAGTTTTCCTAATGCACATAACAATGCATTTCGACGTAAGCACTGTAAAGAGTATCATTATTGGTTGGCATGCATGCATGAACTTATATTTGAAATTACTTAGAACAGAAACGTAAACACTTGACATGACGTGGTTAAAGAAATGCGTACTTTGAATAAGCCGAGGTGTTTGTTAAATTCGACGAGAGGAAACGATAAACTTCTTGCTAGTCTGGCAGAACTTGTCTGGTTACATGATATCTTTGATTATGAACGGTTCGTAATTTCTATTTACACGAAAGTGTTCAAAGCAGTATTATTCATTTACTCTTCCACGAAAAAGTGTATCAGCTGGATCAATGAAACTCAATCCACCTTCCCCCTTACAAATGCTAGAATAATCCAATAGAGTTAATGTGGACTCAAATTATGTTGCAAACAGAAATAATATTTTTAAACTAACTGATATTGAACGACTTATTCACGAAGAAATTGACAAGGAAAACAAGAAGACTGGGAATACTGCGTGAGACATAAGATAAACCACAAGAAGACGACTTTTGGAAAGAAATAGCACGCAACGAGATTTTGGAACCTATCGTCATAAATTTGCAGTACTCAGACGTTGAAAACAACGACAATGACGAATTATCTCTTAACATAAGTAACATTCACAGCTATACGGATGTACCACTGGTATTTTCGTTGGATTATAATTCATAAACTATAATTAACTTTAAACTAAATATTTAAAACATTTATTTAATATACGAATATTCATGTTGCAGTTGTGATTACAACTGCGTTATTATAAAACCTTGGAAAATTCAGTTTGTGTTCCCTTAGAGCTAGCGGCATGAACACTTGCAAGTGTGCGATAGAGAGAGAGAGAGAGAGAGAGAGAGAGAGAGAGAGAGGGGTGGGAGGGAAATATAAAAAGAGTGGGGATAATGAGGTGGCAACGGTGACGGCTCTAACGCATCTGATTCACTACAGGCGAGAACTCTTCCCATTTGAAACACATAATAATATATTAACATACCATACTATATGAAAGCATGTTGATATATTTTCGCTTTTATAAAAATATTGCTTCCCAAATCTATAACAACATAGTTACAATCATTGCTCCATACATTTTAATCACTCTGTAGAATGTGAATTCAGTTCCGTAAAGAAACTGGTGATAGTGAAATGTCTCCAACGTGAACACTAAAACATGTAATAATCACCAGCGTTTAAAGTAAAATTATAATTATTTGTGTTCAACTTGTTTCTTCACCTGACCATTCTTGGACGCACTCTTGTTTACATAGCATAACTCATTCCCCCCTCCCTCCTACTGTAACTAATAAGTGCACCCTGGTTCCAACCTTCGCTGACTGAACGCTGCAAGGCTAGTAAATAGCATACTGTATTTATCACTCTGAGTACAGTTGAGATATAAAACTCCTTAGAAAACATTAAAAGTGATGATATATAAAATCTGAGGATAAAATGGGCATTATTACCAGAGTCGTGTAATGAGAAAAGAGTGAAATCGTTTTACAGAAACGTTTGCTGGAGAAAAGTAATTTTCCTAAAAAACACATCGTCTGGAGAAAGAAAAGTGATGTAGAGTCGAAGCAGAAAAAGGGAGAAGAGACTATACCGTTACTTCTAATACTCTAATGCATCAAAAGAATTTCTGTAGGGAATTACAAAATTATGACAATTTCTACTAGCTTTGCTCCTAGAATGAACCCGTCACCTCCGGCATAGTACTGAATGAATCTACTTTTTACATGCAGATAAAGAAAATCTATTTCCTGCGCGACTATAAGAACAGGCGTGAAAGCAAAAGTTCCCTTCGGCGACAAAGCGATTTCTCCTCTGGGCCATCTTGCCTAGCACGTTTTTCTTCACAGAAATGTAAGAGATGTAGTTTTTCCGATATTACATCAGGCTCATTCACGAGAGGAGATGAAATATTACCGAAACTGTTATTTCAAGCTAATCGCGTGTGGAACAGAGCTTGGGAAATTCTTGTCACGACCCACATTGGAACATACCTTCGCTACTCCCCTCAACGGGCCCAATTATTTCAACTTGTTTATATTGTTTATATGCACCTGTGCATGTCGGTCATAAGTTACATATCGCTATTTTCGGGTAACAGTTACTTGTAAAACTTATTGAAGTGAAAACTTCTTTAGGCACGTTTAGCACTTTTTGTGGGTAGTGAATTAAACTGAGCCGTCACGCTGGAATATGTGACGCTCATTCGGGTGAAGTCGGCTCGAGTCGGCTCAATCCGAACTAACCTCCCCACACTCATTCGTTATTTGGTCCTATGTTGTCAAATACCGCTATACGCCGTAGATTTTCTGTCGCACTCAACAGCGTATATACAACACACATCCAGGTATGTTTTAACATATTTCAAATACTATGACAAATTCATAAACAATACAGGGGTTTCATTAATAAAATAATTGTCTTAGGGCCGTTCTGTCAAGTGCCGGTAACCGATCCGGTCAGATAACCTTCTGTTATTTAACAAGTCGACAACATGTCAAACTCCAATAAAACAATAATAGTCAAAAGGAACATGTAATATCACCGAAGTTCGGTATTTGAATAATTAAGACCATAATAACGAAAAATAACACGAGTGTGCTAATGGGAAATGAGTGTTAGAAATTCGTGAAAGATGTTTCATTTAAGAACTGGTTATTTTTACTGACAATTTCTCTTTATTATGAGTAGTAAAACGTAAATTATTAATAAATTAAATGTAGTAACACGTAAATGATAAAATTATCACGTATTAAAATAACGTTTTGCGTTTATTTTCATTTACAACTTATAGGTTTATGTTTTTCCACAAACTGAAAGACCGACAGAGGGTCAAAAATTTTATATATAAATTTGATTTTTATAGAAAAAAAGACTGAAACATATATTGTAGCGGAAACATGAATAAAAGTTTCGGCACATATAGAAAACAGATGGCGGCTATTGTTTCACGGTAATAAAGGGCCTGCATAAGGAGTTAACAATAGCGCGGCTAGTGTACACAAAGAGACGGCAAATGAAGATAGCTAAGATAAAAGACTGACCGTATGTCACTTAGCATGTTGCATAAATTCAAAAATAAATAGGGACAGGTGTGTCACTTGGTATATCTACTTCATCGATATGACAATTTGTATCCAAGAAAATTAAATATTGATACTTGTTCCAGAATTTTATTTTGCAGCGCTATCTTGAGGCGAGCTGTGTATACAGCTTTAAATGTCATTATTTATGCTTTCTCTGTTGATATATTTATAATAAAATACAGTGCAAATTTCTTCAAAATATACTTTTTTGCAGTTCATCTTCAGTTTTTGGCAGCAAGATATGGTCGTGTGCAAATAAAATAATTTTTATATTTGTGTAGTATGATCTAATTCCTCTGTAGTCCTGTTTATTCATAATCGTATGATTTCGTCCATGTAAATATTAAAAAGTACGGTTGATAAAGGGCAACCTTGTCTAACACCACCTGTAGTTGTAATTGGCTCTCACTGGTTTATTTTAAACTTTCTTCTTTTATACATGTTTTGCATTACCTGTATTATGTGCAATGGTATTCATTTCTTCTCTGGGATATTCCATAGTTTTGCCTTTGATACCTAATCAAATGCTGTGTTGTGTTTGCAAGTTGTCTTCTCTAATTTTTTTCAATTATTTGTTTCAGAACAAATACTCGTATAATATGAATGCAACTTTTTCCTTTTCTAAAACGTTACTATTCTTCTTAAATTACTGTGTCAGTCATTTTATTTTGTCTGGAATATATTTTCGCATTTATCTTGTATGGTGCACAAAGAAAACTTACACCTAAATAATTATTTGGTTCATTTTATTGCCTTTTTTAACTATTATTATTATTATTATTATTATTATTATTATTATTATTATTATTATTATTATTATTATTATTATTATTATTATTATTATTATTATTATTATTATTATTATTATTATTATTATTATTATTATTATTATTATTATTATTATTATTATTATTATTATTATTATTATTATTATTATTATTATTATTATTATTATTATTATTATTATTATTATTATTATTATTATTATTATTATTATTATTATTATTATTATTATTATTATTATTATTATTATTATTATTATTATTATTATTATTATTATTATTATTATTATTATTATTATTATTATTATTATTATTATTATTATTATTATTATTATTATTATTATTATTATTATTATTATTATTATTATTATTATTATTATTATTATTATTATTATTATTATTATTATTATTATTATTATTATTATTATTATTATTATTATTATTATTATTATTATTATTATTATTATTATTATTATTATTATTATTATTATTATTATTATTATTATTATTATTATTATTATTATTATTATTATTATTATTATTATTATTATTATTATTATTATTATTATTATTATTATTATTATTATTATTATTATTATTATTATTATTATTATTATTATTATTATTATTATTATTATTATTATTATTATTATTATTATTATTATTATTATTATTTCCCTTATTTTACATTCATTGGGGATGGCTGTTTGTCCCCAACACATGTTGTAAATGCGCAGTAACACATTCATGAAAATTCCTTGGTACGAATTCAGTTAGTCGTGTTTATATTGTCTATTCCATGAGCTTTAAAACTTTTACTTTTCTTAATTGTTTTTCTAGTCTTCTATTTCTATACTATCCAATTCTGCAAGAGATATATAGTTTAAAGGCTATACAACCAACGAGGTTATCTCTTGCACTACGACCTAAGAAGCGCTATTGGGGCTAACTCCCTCATCAGGAAGGAATGACGACCGCGCAGAAGTACCTAACTGTTCTGGGCTCCAAGGCGTGTATCACCTCTACACTGCCTACAGAAAGAAATGAATGACCCTTTATAAACTAACCCAAAGGAAACAGTCTTTACTTCAATCAAGTAACTACGCTATTTTTCCGGTAGCATCTTCACCGCAAACCTAAAAGCACGCTTAAAAGGTGACAAGAAAACACACGACACACGTGATAGATGAGCAAGTTTATAAATCATAATCAGACAATGTGTCCGAGGTAATTCGAACACCTGACCCAGAATGCGAGCCGCACGTGACACCTTTAAGAATTCGGCTCGGTGTTATCGAAAATTACAAAAATTTAGTTCCACCTTTATTACAAGGTTCAGATGATATCAAAGCTTTGAAATTTTAGTTTTCTAGACGTATCGCAACAACCACAGCTTCTTTTATTGAACCTTAAAAACTGTTTTCCAAGCGTCCCTTTCCTTGAGATTCCCTTCTTTTTCTTGCTCTTATTGATTTTCCGCAGATTTTAACCGTAATTCGCACCTATTATTTGGTCTTACGCATGTATTGAATACCATGAAATTGGGTGGATCCAAATCCAAAGATTTTCTTTAGCCTTCTTAAGACTTCTTAACACTGGGGTGCGGAAGTTTGCGAACAATAAAGCAAAGGAATGACGTAGAGTACGGCTAAAATGAAATTTTTGTCCTGCACTCTATGTGGTTTTGACACTGATTTTGTGGCTTATGAAATTTTCTCAATGTTTTGCTGACTATTTCACACATGAATGAAGTGACAAAAGTTAATTTAAACGTTTATGTTTTACTAGCGGAACGGTGGGTTTATTTGTCTACTGTTTCAAAGCGTTTTATTACCTAAATTTATTTAATTCTGAACTATATCTCTTTGTCGGATTAGGACTTTTAATATTTTATAAGTGTGGTTTGCTTTACTTGACTATTGGGTATTTCTCATATAATGTTTTATTAGGTGAAACTCAAGCTTTAGATTCAAACAAGAAAACATCTGAAGGTTTGATTCCCACAGAGAACTAACCTATTGTTGTCCTAGGTAGGAAAAGTGATATTAAGCGAATGCTGCATTTCTTAATTTTTTAACCTCCCTTTCTCCCAAAATAGGCAATACATTCATTTTCATTTATATCTTCTGATATATAGTCACGTAAGACGATAAATTAAACGGGTGAAATGATGCTTAAATGTGCTCAGGATCAGTACAGCTTAGAGTTATCCGACATGCATCTCTCAGAGTAAGGTAAAACCCCGAGGAAAGCCTTATTCAGTTAACTCAACCTGAAGGAGACTCGAACTCGAAGCTTTTGAGGGTGAGGCACCTACGCTAAATAGGCGGGTATAGGTAGTATAGTCTACCACTAGTATTAGATAAGAGGTAATGGTCTAAATTATTGAAGAATTCAGTAAAACATATAATCCGGTTAGGATGTTGTGGTAAGAGGCTAAAGGCATGTGAACGTAATGATTGGTTCGCGACACTGGCTAATAACTTCAACAGGATGTAGACAAATGATTGCCTCATATGTTGTCGGCTATTTTAAAACAAGCATAGGAATTTCTAAGCACTGAAATTGGAACGAATGAAAGTGAGTTGAAGTATAGCAAGGCCAAGGGCTGTAAACCGTCCCCATCCGTCATAGTCATTGCTGGCCTATGCAGACGGTGCTACCAAGAGTAAGTTATAAATACATATGTTCTAAAACTGTACGTATATTATACACTTATGATTGCTACTTGTTGAATGGAGTACTTTTACCAGGACTTTTTTTAAATACAATAACATAGTTATAAAACTTCCAAGTTGTGTCACAATAAATTTAATTTTATTGCCAATAATATTTCATCTTTTCCAGATATTATGTTTATATTACATATTTTCAGACAATCTATTCATAATAATGATTTTAATTGTTTAATAGCTTAATACTGTCATTGAATTTCTTTATCCATAAATTAACTTGATTAAAAGCAAATGTTTATGCCCATAAGTAGATACCAGAAGTGGGAAAATGTAAACTACAGGTAAAATAAGACCTGAAGCTTCCCTGGCGATGAATATGCTCAAGTTCTTCTCGGGAAGCAAGCCAGGTGAAAAGACGATTAGAAATCGACGTTTCGAGAGTGTACATCGCTCACATCAGCAGGATATTTATTAAATATTATAACCATAAATGAATCACTGAATGTAACACAAATATAAACAAAGACATAAAACTATCAAAAGTCGCATTATTGAACAAAAGACTGTTTTCAGTAAATTAAATGCCAGGTCAGGAGATGGCGTGGGTACAGAAAATTAATTGGGTCAAAGAAACATTACTACTTAGCCTGATTATCAAGCTGTATAGATCTGTGCTTCTTAAGTTGACCCATTTCTCTATCTGAACGCTCATAGTTTTCATCATAAGTCTCAACGACTGGGCGTTCTCAATACACTGGCCCACAGAGCTTTGTCTATCTCTGATCCCAGGCACTTAAAACATGAATTACAGCATCTGAGGCACACTTTCCTTCAAAACGGCTACTCCGAATATGACGCTGAAGCTTCGATCACCAAAGTTAGGAAAGAGAAACCTGTAATACAGCAAGCATCAGATAAGCCTAACGGTACAGCCTCTATCCCGTTTACCGGCAATCTATTCGTCAGAATCAGCAGAATTCTCGCCAAATACAACATCAGGACCATCCACAAGCCACCTCCAAAAATTAAACGAGACCAATGAAAGACAGACTGGACTTCCAGGTTCCGGGAGTGTACCGCATTCTCTATGAATGTGGGACCCATATATAGGGCAAACCGGAAGGACTATCACTACCAGAACAAACGAACATGAACGGAGCATTCGCTTAATGAAGCCTGAGAAGTCTGGACTGGAAGAGCATTGTTTTGATATCGATCACAGAGCGGAGAATTAAGGAGACTTTGGCCATTTCCTTTGAGAGCAGCAGCTTAATCGTGATGCTGCTCTTGAAAATCGGCCTTAAAATGGTAATCCGTCGACTTAAGAGGCACAGATCTATACAGCTTGATAATCAACTTAAGTAGTTACGTTTCTTTGACCCAATTAATTTTATATGCTCACGCCATCTCCTGACCTGGCACTTAATTTACTGAAAACAGTCTTTTGTTCAGTAACGTGAATTTTGACAGTGATTTGTCTTTGTTTATATTTGTGTTATATCCAGTGATTCATTTGTGGTTATAACATTTGATAAATTTCCTATGCTGGGAGAGATGCACACTCCCGAAACATTACTTTCTAATCGTCTTATCACCTGGCTTGCTTCCCGAGAACAACTTGAGCATAAATTACAGTTATTTATTTATTATATTCACAGCATAATTGGTTATCTTCCTTTCCCAGTTATTTTATAACAAATGGTAACCACCGCCACCTACTCATATTTAAAGACCGTGGGCCGCGCCGTGGCTGAGTGCTTGACTTCTTGGCTCTAACCAAGATTCTCTCAATTCTAGACGATCGCAAAGTGAGATTTGTGGTGGACGGGTTTTCTCTGGTTTCCCCTGATTCCCCCGTCATCTCGTTTCACCAATGGTCCATCTTCATCTCAGGCATCATCAATGTCACCGCCTGCGGTGCAATATGTAGTAAAGCGGACGTTGAACACTACACATTTAAGGACCATAAAATATAGTTATTTGGATATTTTCTCGTATTTAAGATTACGTTCACATGGTTAAAGTAAAACTCGAAAGAACAAATCACGTTATCTTTAAGATATAAGGATAATTGAAAACAGTCAGGATATTTGAGCGACTGTCTAAAAGAAGTGTAAAATACTTGCAAAACTAGCGTTTTAATGCTTCATACATAAATAACCTGCTTTATTATTAACTTGTTCGTTTAGAGCAAAGGGTTACAAAGTCTTTATAGATGTAATTACAAAATCGTTTTAATCCGTTAGCTCGTCGACGAAACACAAAAGTGACAGCAACTTAGCCTCTCTTTAAGGAAAGCCGCACCATTTTATTTACACTAAAGGGCCATCCATCTATGTCAGATTTAAATTGCAGCTTCATTTTGCACACAAACCATGTTCGAAATAAAAACAAGTTAAAGCAATGCCAAAGCAATGCAGTAAAGTGGCTTATAGTACAACCTGCAATAACCTTCACAATGTGGTACAAATAAATACTTATTTACTCTAAGCTTTCTGGGACTTCCCAGCCAGGTGGGCGTGCGTATATGTTATGTTTGCTAATTGATTAAATGGATTATATAGCTGTTATATACACCTATTTTTGGACGCCGAACCTTCATTTCAGTGTTTTAGATATAGATTTTGAAAAGCTGAACGTATCAAATATTTATGCAAATAAACAACGAATTATGTGCACACAGTTAATTTCTAAGCCACAAAAAAGCAAATTTTTGTGTATATTTCGTAGCCTGTAGTTAATAATTGCATATTTGCTTTATGGGCTACATTAACGTTAACGTATTGTGTATTAGTTTTAGTTAATATTATGTTATAAAATTTCATATAATTTTAAAAATAAAAATGAAGACACACATGCAAATTTTGGGAGTTTCTGGATAAAAAATCACTCTGTACGGTTATTCTGGTTTAGGCCCCAAGGGTTGAAAAATATTTAAATATGTTTAAATATGTGGTTTAAGAATCTATATGGACATTTTAGAATAAGTAAGAAAGGAAATTGTTAAAATTCAGTAGGTTATGAGATGACGCAACATGCAACTGATATGACGTGAAGTTTTAAGTTTTTAAGGTGGTAGTTTTAGAAATGAGATTATGTAATGTATGACGTGGACCAGAAAAAATTAAGTTTTACTTGTAGTGATGGCAACGAGAGGATAAAAATTCAATAATTTTGATAAAACAGCTAGGAAAGAAAGCATTTTTTGATTGCTTAACATCGAAGAGAACAGGTGTGTTTCGGATCGAAAAATATGTCGAAGCGAACGAATCAAAATAGAAGTTAAACAGGAATTTTATTTTCTGAAAATTGAAGAAGTGGCTCATGGCTCTGTTGTTCATATAAAGAACGAACCAGAATATTTTGCTTCAGTCTATGTCCCGGAACATTATACCAGTGTACATGAGAATTATCATAAAATTGACATCAAAAGGAAGATCAAAGGAGTACTAGCTTATTTGGAAACACAAAATGAGCAGCAATCATCACCACTATTTTTGCTCCAACTCTCAAGAAAAGATGTATGTGTGGAGGGTGGGAGGGAGAGGTGGCGAGTGTGTTACTGTATCTGTGAAAAGAATGACTCAAAAATTAAATTTAGGTTAAATGCTGCACTCGGTATTTCGGTTTAATATCTTGTAAGGCTTCAACGCAAAACCTTTAAGATGAATCCTCTCTCTTCAAACTGCCCTAATATAAAAAAGAATCGAAAACTTTGAATTTATAATCCGTAAGAGTTCTATGGTAAGTTAAATCTGTATCCTAGAAGTCCGCCTCGGTAGCGTCGATGGTAGCATGTCTGACTCACGTTCAAGAGGTCCCGAGATCGAATCTCGCTCAGGGTGAGTTACCTGGATAAGGTTTTTCCGGGGTTTTCCCTTATCATGCAAGATGAATTTCGGGTAACTCTAAGCTTCGTGGACCCTG
The DNA here is from genome assembly GCA_030765055.1 of Mantis religiosa. Lineage (NCBI taxonomy): Eukaryota > Metazoa > Arthropoda > Insecta > Mantodea > Mantidae > Mantis > Mantis religiosa. The sequence continues at coordinate 100,069,030 of CM060957.1, forward strand.
GACTCATTTGAGAATCATTTCATCAATTTCATTCACCGTCCGATATGTCTTAAAATTGAAAAAGAAAAGAAGAAAATATGTCTTAGAATATATTACGAAGTCCTCTTCATTATGAACGACTTTGCATACCTGGTAATCAAAAAAATGTGGATAAAAAGAAGGATGTTAATAAAGCATAAAATTCAAACCCTTTTCATTTTCAAAAGCTTACCAATACAAGGCCATGTTGGTTATCTTATTACTTGGTTATGTAAAGATAATGGAATTTCAAAGCCGAAACGCATTAATCGCCTCTTAAAAGATTTTTCTGTCGCTTAGGTTTACTCTCTTGTACCTTCAAAGAAATATGCATTAAAATAATTTTCACAAACTTTCATATTACACATTTTATAATAGGTACAAGAGACATACAGGAGGCTGATATTAAAAGCCAATTGAGACCTTAGCATTGAAAAAGGAATAATATTTATTCTAAATTCCAACACAATAAGAAATCTCAGCAACAGGTAATTGGAAATAAATTGGCGTTTTATTGAGATCAGTGAACAATTATGCTTCATTCATTGAATAAGCTTTTGTCTCATCTCATTTACAGGTTATGCAAAACTATACAAAGCCTATTCAAATAAGATACTTCACGCGATGTTTCATAGAGGTTGAGTATATACATTTTAATTAAGTAAAAAAGAAACGAAAAGATTTTCTTTGGGAGTTCCCGAAAATTTACTTGTATCATCCTCTAGCATGTTTCTAAATTTAAATGCAAACTTTGGTATTTATTCAACTTTTCTATTTTGAGTTTCTGTTTTTATTCTACTTTTTCTGTCACTCACTAACACACGACCATTTTTAAAATTGTTTCCTTTTTACCTATATTTCCGGTGAAATGTAGGCATAAAAAAATCTGATGAAACAGGAAACTTCCTCTATTCACTACAGGCAAGTAGTAGAGAAAGTAAAAGGTGAAGCCACCTAGATTTTTAACCCGTTTTTGAACCGAAAACATCACAGTCGATAAAGCAAGAGTAAAGTACGGACGGAAGTGGCATCATAAATCATCCTATAGAACTACCTTTACAGGTGCTACAACTTTTTTATTGCCCTGACCGATCACATTAAATCAGCATTATCGCACATCACCTGATCCTTCCTCCCTCTCTCTTCCCTCCTAATTAGTGGCAGCCATTCTCTCGCATAGAAGCAGCGAGAACAGAGCTAGCGGTGGCGTGGTGTTGATTTACGCTTTACGGAAGTCAAAACAAACGCCGAGCGCCAAGCACCGCTGTATAAGTGTGACTGAAACATTTGGCTGTCGCGATAAAGGACGGAATCGCTGACACTTTTAGACTACTTTGTAGAAATCTAGCTCCAATATTATTAAATGTTATCCGTTGAAAATATATATTCCATTTTTGAAAAATTGCGACAGAATTTATAAAGAAAATCTGAATAGCATGAGTGACATTTCATACGTACATTTCAAAACATAATGCGAGCACAAAAAATAAATTTTAATTATACAATAGGTCTGTTTTTATCTTAAAATTACAGGCTTCTCCTTTTGAAGGTCTCAACATGGACGCTGAATTTTTATTAAAAATGTATTGCAAAGTGTCCCTTTACTTACTGCTATCCCTTTTGCCTATATTTAAACAACTTACGTTCTAATTTATTTTATTTTATTTTTTCCACTTCATAGCCTCTGGCTTTACATTTCATTTGTTTATTTCTGCGCAGGTTGTCAAACAGCAGGAAGCACCTAGAAGCAGTAAGAAGTAAACTCTAAAGTCTCTAAAGGGGCAATGACCACTCATTGTTGCACAAAATCTTCTGCAAAAGTTTATTCTCTTACCTTGTTCATGTAAGTGAGACAAAATTTTTTTATAAATGGCCAAATATTACTAAATATTTCCTTGTAGATAACAGAGCCATGGTCAATACAGTAAGTTTTAAAGGATAATCAAAGTTTTTAAGAGCTGTGAAGCTTTGAAAACGCATTCACTTTGCATGATTTGTATTCTTTATTGTACGTCACATATATCTCTCACGTCTACTCATATGGTATATTAGTTATTTCAAATGAATCAGAATGCAAATGTTTCAGTAGATATTTATAAAAGATGAAGGTAACCTTTTATTTACTCGAATATTATATATATTTTTCAAGAAATATAGGAATTTATAAGCAAAATCCTAACTAAGTGAATTGTAAAAATAGATTTTTTCAGTTGTTTCTAGCTAACACAATTCAAAAATGAATTAATATTAAACTTTTATATATTAAACAGATAATCTCAAGTAACTTATATGAAGAAACAGCTCATGTTTCATTTTGAAATCCTAAAGAATTTTGACTTCCTTTGATTTAACGAAGTTCAGTAGATAATTGAAAAATATTTCTAACACACACTAAATTAGCGCCGTTATTATTCTATTTTGATTTAATTTAATTTGTATACAGTTACTCGTACTATAAACTTTATAATATACATGTACAACACATCCACTTCTCAACGTCACTATGAAATACAGGAATCGTGGGTTAGTGATGTCAAAATTGTTATTTTTTGTTCCGAAATTGGCCCTTTTTCTGTTTACCCTCCTCTAATCGCCTGCCGAAGGCGAGCTATCTACTATTCCACTCCCGCACTGCCTTGAAATTATACTCACTGTTTAACTTACGCCACATGCACAAAAAGCTCCGGCCGTTCCTGCAACCGGTACACAGATGTGTAAAAGTAGTTGCCTAACAACCAGGCGATGACTGCAGTCGTGTATAAGAGTATCTCTTTAGGCAAATCGGTTTAAAATGAGCTGGTGGGATTGTGTGCGAACATTTACTTTATTTTCGCTCTTGTGTTTTAATACAAAAGCTGCTAACGCACCTTTTGTAACGCTTCACTGGGGTTTTGTAGCTATACAGTTAGATACGGCCTCATTAGGAAACAAAGAAAAGCTTTAATATGCGGGACTAAATCGAATACATTGTAGTTCCTAAATTATCCAATATATATGTTTACCTTTGATTGTTTATAATATGAATACTTACTCTAAAATGAAATTATGTACCATAAGTAAGAATATTACTAATATTACGCATAATAAGATACTGACAATCTCCTTGTAATCTTTAAAAGTTTCTGTAGCTTGCAGTTCATACATAGGACTTTCATGAACTCTTAAGTAAATATTAACAAATAAAAGGGGAAGTAGACACCAAGATGAAATTTGAAGTAATACATAAAGAATTTCAAAAACTGATAACACATGTTTAAGAATACAAGAATATGAGTTTAAATTAGAAAAGATGCACACATTTAAATTACTATTTAAGTTGAGCTATTAAAGGCACCCGATTTTTTCTTAATATTCACGCTAATCCTATTATTCTGCAAACGTTTTTACCTTTATTTTCCTTTTTGGTTTTACATATGATATAAAAATATGCACAAACATTCATGCCCAAGGCGAGACTTAAACACCAACACACTGTGCGATGGCACGCCAAAAACGTAAACTCTAGTGACCAAGGCTACAAAGACTGGCAAACCTTAACATTTCGAAAGGTTGAGACAGACTGAAAAATAAAATACCACAGCCAGGATTTGAACCAAGGTTCCCCCAGTCTCCATTCGGTTGCTCTAACCATGGGAATGTGCCAGCACGACATTAAATTCTTTAACTGAATAACATTTTAACGGTAAACCATTAGTTCTAAGGTGCATATTAGACATATTAGACAACTACCTTAAGAACAACTTACGCGTACGTACTTTAAGTCACGGGCTTTATACTTCAGACCACTATTATAACAATTAATGGGAATTAATTTTTCTTTCACACTAGCCGTGTATAGAAAAAGTTAAAAAGGTAGAATCAGACTGGAAACTTCAATGCCAGAGCCGGGATTTGAACTACGGATGTCCCATAGTACAATTTGGAGCAAATTCCATGCAAGGGAAGCATAGCCTACATTAAAATTATGCGTACTTACAATGAGTATAAACAATTACGTTGTGCTAGTTCAGTTTAGTTTGCATTATTACAGATATGTACCTGTATTAATATTATGAAATTCGTAACTTTTTATCCATTAATACCTGCCATTGTAATTAAGAAAATGCAGAGCTGCAGCCAACTTGAATATACAAAGGTTTCTGAAGGAAAGAAAATAGCATTCCTTTAAGCTGCACCGACACCAACAGGTATATGGAAACGATTTACGAAAGCGGGTATCGCTCTGCAGAGGTATCTTAAATAAAATTTACGTAAATTCGGATCTCATCACAGAGATTTTATGGTGAGATGAATACTATTTCACCAATGATTCCAATGTAAATAGACATAATCCACGTTTCTGGACTCCTGAAAATCCTCACTGGTTACGACCACATCACGTGCAAATCACCGGGATGTTAACGCATCGTGCGGCATTCTAGAAGACCAAATCACTGGACCAGTTTATTTGGCTCCCAGACTAAGTGGTCAACTGTATTTGCAATTCCTACATAATGAGCTGAATTTTGAGCATCTTTTAGAATCCAGAAGACATTCCACTTCAGTTAGCTTTGCGGCACTGGGTTCAGCACGATGTTGTACCACTCTATTATTGTAGAGGGGTTAGAGAATATCTCAACAATGGTACATAGAAAGTGCTTAGGTCGTAGTGATTGTATTTGGTGGCCACGGATATCAACTGATGTAACTCCCTTGGATTTCTTCTTATGTATATATATATATCAAAACGAGGGTCTGTGCCATGGAACCAGGCACTTCATATGTGTTAAAAGAACAAATACATTATGCATGCGCTTCAGTATCTGCAGAAATGTTAAGAAGTGTGCATGCACATACTAAGAGATGCTTACATCAATGTATGCAAAAAATTAGAAATGCATTTGAACGTTTGTATTATGAATCATGCAATAATACACATTTATCAGCCTATGGCGTAGGTTTGAATGAACTTAGTTATATTAATTATATATTATTTTTATTGCAATCAAGAATATAATAGCATTTATTCCATATTGCTAATTGTGAAGTACAACTTGTTACATAATGTGTTACTTATAAACTAGATGTGAGTTGTTGGCATGCCTTAAAACAGATAATTAATGTGCTTTGGCCCTCCTGAATATTATTTTGGTGAGAACCAATAATTTTCCTACACAGAAACCTTTCCCGAACCTAGGAATCGAACCCGGTACCTCACGGCAGTGAGCAAGTGCTCTGGCGACGAGTTATGGGACGGTTACATTAGGGATTGTTTTTCAAGCTCTGGTCTTATGTTTAGCAAGGTCTGTGCTCTCTTGGTATGGGGTCTCCTTCACTGACAAGATTAGGCAAACTTTTGGGCGTCTGTATTATCCGGGAGTAACTAACTTAAACAATGGACGGCTTGCGTGAGCTACTTGGCATATTATATATAAAAGTATTTGATTAAAATTCGTTGCAGCAATATTTGAAGAAATTAAAAAGTAAAATAAACATTTACATGTAAACTATAGTTTGGTATGGATGGATTTTCTTGAAAATACTCATCTCACATTCTTGGAAAATATTCTTACTTAACATTCTTAGTTTTACCACTATCGTGGTGTTAGAGGATTCTCCTCTCGTTTAGGTGGCAGGGTCAGGAACAGAAACTCTGGATCAAATAGAGAACCCAGGATGGGTGATCAGCCCGATGCCCGGTATGAGAATGAGAGAATTAGATGACAGAATAAAGACGAAATGAATGAAAGGAAAGATAATGGGGCCATTGGTGGAATGAAGGCAGGGGAAATCGGAGGTCACGAAGAAAACCCTCCCCTACCCTCCCCTACCACATAGCTCATATACCGTCGCTTGGAATCGAACCCGGAGCACCTTGGTGGGAGTCAAGTGGCACATTATTGAAAGATACTGAATTTAAATAATACTTTGTCTGTTTTATCTTATTTTTTTTTTTCGAGACTAAAAGGCATAAATTTTAATAAAAGTAATCCCGTTTGGTGTCAGAGAGCTTCAAGAGCCATTTTGGTAGATGGAATTTGTCCTGTAATTACTACAGTGGTGCAATGGAGAAAGTAAGTATTGCATAGGCGCAGTGAAGACATGTATTGTGCGTGTGTAGCCTCAATATTAGAGACAACATGATACTGCACATTTTCCTGTTCGTGGTAGAATATTTTGAAAACATGACAGAACGTGCATGACATCTGATGAGCTGTATGGACAACGTGTTGACATGAAGTGTCAAACTTCAGTGGCATTGTTAATGGTGGCTACCCTTATCTCGTATCCCTTATTTTGGAGCTTCTATTATAATCTATATTCAGGAAACAAATATAATGGCCAAATAAATATACGAGAATTTCTAATATACCAGAACGTTCGACATAATATTAGAAATGCCAGTTTAGTGTTGCAAGGGCTTTTATGAGAATGTATTGTGACTGTTGTTATCCCACTTCTTGACACCAGTGTGACTTTGGTGGGTTCGTGGAATAAAAAGTCCAATTACACCACTCAACAATGTTCTTTATTTCTACCGACTTGCAGTTTAACACTTGCCAATTACACAAAATTACTTGCTGCACACAGTTACAATTTACCAGTTCGTCCGTCACAACTTCACTTGTACTCGCGATTACATAAACTCCGATACACGCACAGTCTTCTCATTCACAATCCTTTCGTTCATTAACACGTCACTGACTAACTCTTCTTACACCAAGAACTGTCCTCATTCACCAACTGATTGACCAACTCAAACCAACAACTGACTGACTACACCAAAACCAACTCAACAACTGACTCACACTGTCTGTCTGTAACCCTCTTTATAGGAATATCGCCGGTTTCTGGTGTTTACAAGATTGTTCTGGTAAACGAAAGATCGAGAAACAGGTAGAAGGAAAACAGACGCACAGTTATGTTTCTTTCCGACCGCTGGCTGTCACCACTATAAGACAAACGAGGGAAAGGCGTGGCTAACCGAGCCTCCCCTGTCTTCCGTTGCCAGCTGCTCACAGGGTGTTTCAGCGCTCCCCGTTACACTGCTCCCTTCTCAAAGCTGTTCGCCCTCGAACAGCCCCATCGTAGCGTGCGAGGCGGTCCAGGTGTACCACCAGCATCTGCTCGGAGTCTCAGCCAGAAGTAGCGCTGCCGTAGTTTGTGAATCATTCGGTTCGCTCCCAGGTGTCCTCCTGAAGTACCGGCGTGCACTTCCTCCAAGATTTCCGGGACCTTACTCCGGGGAAGTACCAACTGTCCTCTCTGCGCCTTCCCATCGGGTGACTCCCATACCCGGAACAGCACGCCCACTCTGGTCTTCAACGAGTCCCATTGGGCCCAGTGCGACTTGTAGGTGGCGCTCCTCGGTGCGATGTCCTCCCAGGTCGGTCTCGTCCCTGCGTCCACTTCCCTCAAGAGTGGCCCCAAGTCTGCGTCCGCCAGCTGCTCCCTCCTCAGGCCTGCGCTATCCCAGCCTTCAGCAGGCACTGCCACAACTACTCGGACTGCTGCGGCACGCTCCTCCTCTTCCACTCTTGTGCGCTCGTGGCCGTCCTGGATCTGCGATAGGACACCTCCAATGCAATGGTCGCTGGCGTCGGTGTCCACAATGAAGGCACCACCCGGTTGTGGGAAACCCAAAATAGGAGCACTGCACAGGGTCCCCTTCGGGTGCTGGAAAGCGTCTTCGGCGTCCTCCGTCCACACATAAGGCCGGTTTTCCTCCGTCAGGCGGGCGAGGGGCTTTGCGATGTTGTCGGCCTGTTCCTCTAAATCATTAAGGCGGTCGTCTACTTGACCCTTCCGCTTGCCCGGGTTCGTGACGTCATTCCCCACGCCGGCCAACCGTTCCTCAAACTTGGCGGCGAGAGCCTCATTCGCCACCTTCATTTCGGTAGCCAGACCGTCATTCGCTGCTCTCATTTCCGTGGTTAACTCGGCCTTCATTTGTTCCATCTTCTCGGCGATGTTCTCCCTAGCCGTCCTGATTAGTTTCAACTCCGCGGCCAGGTTATTTCTAGTCTCCAGCACTTCCGCGGCCAGGTTATTTCTAGTCTCCAGCTTCTCTGTTAATTCGGCCTGCATTTCTTCCATCTTCCTGGTGATGTTGTCTTTAGCCGTCTTTATTTCTTGCAGTTCCGCTAAAATCTTTTCTAATGCTGCCTCCATCGTTGTAATGTTCGATGATGTTGTTTTCCCGCTTCCTGACACCAGTGTGACTGTTGTTATCCCACTTCTTGACACCAGTGTGACTTTGGTGGGTTCGTGGAATAAAAAGTCCAATTACACCACTCAACAATGTTCTTTATTTCTACCGACTTGCAGTTTAACACTTGCCAATTACACAAAATTACTTGATGCACACAGTTACAATTTACCAGTTCGTCCGTCACAACTTCACTTGTACTCGCGATTACATAAACTCCGATACACGCACAGTCTTCTCATTCACAATCCTTTCGTTCATTAACACGTCACTGACTAACTCTTCTTACACCAAGAACTGTCCTCATTCACCAACTGATTGACCAACTCAAACCAACAACTGACTGACTACACCAAAACCAACTCAACAACTGACTCACACTGTCTGTCTGTAACCCTCTTTATAGGAATATCGCCGGTTTCTGGTGTTTACAAGATTGTTCTGGTAAACGAAAGATCGAGAAACAGGTAGAAGGAAAACAGACGCACAGTTATGTTTCTTTCCGACCGCTGGCTGTCACCACTATAAGACAAACGAGGGAAAGGCGTGGCTAACCGAGCCTCCCCTGTCTTCCGTTGCCAGCTGCTCACAGGGTGTTTCAGCGCTCCCCGTTACAGTATTAATTAAACTATGTATGGAATATGATGAATTTTACATATGTTTAGATGATCATAAACTATAACTGAGTGAGATTTCTTCTTGTGTCCTAAAAATTACCAGTAAAATAGAACGGTTTAGTATTATGTATAGGAATGACTTCGCCTTATCTGTGTGTTAGAGGGCGTGGAATATTATTCTTTCAGATCTAGGGTTACTGTACTGGTGCATACAGAATTCAGTCTCCCTTGGTAACCATTCTCTCTCCATTATACTAATCCTTCATCGCCAACTGTATGTTCCTTGTCTATCTTATAACCAGAAATATACTTTCAGGCAAAATACACACTTTTTAACTTTTTTCGTTTAATTTGTAATAATATTAAAAATTCACAAACAACACTTGATTTGGGGCCAAACATAAATATCGATTTCCAATGGTATCTTCTCAGTGCTCAGTGTTTCGTTTACGGAAAGTTTCAGCATCTGAAGCCGAATGTTGTAATCCGCCGATGAATCCGTTCTGAATGTATGATGGTTTTACAGTAATTTTATATTATTTAAATTATATCATCGTTTAATCAAATTTATATGCTCAAAGCAAACAAAGAGCACATGAATTTGTTACAAGTTAACGGAAAATTAAACGTAAGCAAAGATGAAAACTTGATTTATCTGATTAGAAGTCAGCTATGTACCGGAGTTTGAAGCGGAAGTCTTATGCGTACGCCATCATGATACCTCAGTGGTTTTAAGTATTGTATTCAAATGAAACATCCGGGAATACTTATATTGAGAGCCATCAAAAGGACCTTTGGAAAAATAAACTTCGTGTGTGTGTCTGTGTGTGTCTGTCTGTGTCTCTAAGTGTGTGTGTGTGTCTGTGTCTCTCTGTGTGTCTGTGTCTCTCTGTGTGTCTGTGTCTCTCTGTGTGTCTATGTCTCTCTGTGTGTCTGTGTCTCTCTGTGTGTCTGTGTCTCTCTGTGTGTCTGTGTCTCTCTGTGTGTCTGTGTCTCTCTGTGTGTCTGTGTCTCTCTGTGTGTCTGTGTCTCTCTGTGTGTCTGTGTCTCTCTGTGTGTCTGTGTCTCTCTGTGTGTCTGTGTCTCTCTGTATGTGTCTCTCTGTGTGTGTCTCTCTGTGTGTGTCTCTCTGTGTGTGTCTCTCTGTGTGTGTCTCTCTGTGTGTGTCTCTCTGTGTGTGTGTGTCTCTGTGTGTGTGTCTCTGTGTGTGTGTCTGTGTGTGCGTGTGCGTGTGCGTGTGCGTGTGTGTGTTTTACAGAATAAGCTAAATTAAAACGTTGGATATATACCAATCTCAACATTCAAGCACAAAGGTTTGAGGATGCAAGAAGATGTTTAAAAAAAACCGAAAACGTTATGCAGAAAAATAGTTTAATTTTCATTTGTTCATTCTTTGTTGTTTTTGTTTCAAAATTAAGTTTATGATAATATTAAAAATAATACACTATAGGATATTTAACTGATAAATCATTATATTTTTTAGAATTATCATTCTAACCTGCTTTTATGTGTACTTTGTATGCATCATATTATCTTTTTACATTCCTCTATTGGGAGACTTAAACCCACCCAGGACTTGCAAGTGGGTCAAACGTCTTTCGAGGAGGAGAAGAACTGAAGATAGGAGGGAATATCCAGAATGAGGAACATTACCTGGTATAAGGGTGAAGGAATGGATGATGTGAAATGAAGTTGATAATGCAGCAGGTGGTGGAATGAATAGTGGAGAGAAAACCGGATAACACATCTCGAGACGCCACATCATCTCGTACAAATCTTACATGAATGGTTAGATCGCTCGTCTCTCAACAAGGCGATTCAACCATGGGCATTGTCTTAAAAATTTTTTCAACTATTTCTTTACTTGATTATTCAATACTGTAGCGAACCCGTTATCTACGATAGCGCGACTAGTGTACACAAAGAGCCGACAAATAACGATAGCGCCGATAAATAACAGACGGATAGTGTATCACGGAGATAAAGGACTTGCGGGCACCGATAGGATTTCACGTTTGGAAGGTTCTAGTAATATCTTGATTGGCAGAGAAAAGTTGTTTTCTTATTTGTTCCAGAAACCTCTCTAATTTATCAATGAGATATTTAAGAGAGCAAGGACTCACCAAGAGTCAGTCGTGGGTAAGCAGCAAACAGCTGTAGAGTGTTGTTGTAACGAGAGATGATGTAATCAAAACGCTGTTTGTTATTGTCATCGAACTTGGTAGATTCTGGTGTGTATGTGATATAATGTTGTAACGTGAGAATTGAACAGAGTATTTTTACGGAAATAAAGAACATTTGGAATATCTGCAACTCGGACTTTTAATTCTAGGAACCCATGAAGTCACAATACCTTTAGAAACAGTTTTAAAATGTCCCGTTTGTACTTTTGTTTATCATGCTCCAATGCGAACACTACACACTCCACATTTCTCATCTGAGGAAAATGAGGAAATCGGGAAATCAGGAGGAAGACAGACATGACAAGCGTGGCTTCACAGGCACAACAGCTGATCGGGAGGGCATGTCGCCAGAATGCACCACCTCCAAAGGACGCAAGGAATGACAATGTGGGACCCCATAATAGGACGTCGAACGGCAAGGAGACCAAAGATGAGATGGACAGAAAACTTCAAAAAGATACCAGGACACAGTGGCCTTCATAAGCAGGACAGAGCCACATAGAGGACACTGGAAGAAGTAGCTTTCCAGGTGCTATAAACTAAAAGTATGTATTACTGCCAACTATGCACAACAATGGTGCTTGTGTTAACTGTGTGAAGTTAACAATGGCAGTACTAAAGACACGAACGTGCTCCGTTACTGGAGTGCAGCAACTGCACAAGGCTCTTAGGAGCTGCAACCCTAATGAGCTTCTCAGTTGCTACTGCTTGCGCAACAGGAACCCTTTGTCCTCAAGGGATTTTGGGAATTTTTGTTCATATATAAAGCACACTTTTAAATTACCTGTAGAAGAGGCATGGAAAGTCACCGTATGACGTGGCATATCAACATTTTATGATTCAAGTTGACGTTTCCATCAATCTCCATATTTCTTTTAATGGCAAATGTTTAGATCGGTTATCTGAGGGAATATTGCTTTTAAGTTTTAATTATACTTGACTGAAATTGGATTATTAGTTAGTAAATGTTTTAAACTTATTTATTAAAGCCTTTCTGTGACAAAAAGCATGACAGAAGAACTTTTTAAAAAGTAAAGCAGGCACAGCAACAAAGCTACGCCTATTACTGCAGTCTTACATTTCTGCCAAAGTGAAGTGACAAAATCAATTTCCTTCAACGCTAAATACAACGCCGCACTAAATATCAGAACGCGTTTGAGCTTTTCGCGTTAATATCATTACGAATGAAATATGGAGCTAAAGCCAGTCGTAAATAAGCTGCATTATACATACATTATGCGAAATGTTTGCGCAAGGATTAGAACGGATCCGGATCGTTCAAATTCTATAAATAATAATATTGGTGACAGGTTACTCATTGAATCAGCTAGCGCGGAGCTTCATGAAACAAGAATGACGTGTATGAGTAACAATCGCCGGAAACAGATGTGACACGATCAGCGTGAGGCAAAAAGGATATTGTATACCATAACTGCAGAAATGTTGGCTGCAGGTACACACATTCTGTGCTGGAACAACAGACGTTTGGAGGTGCAGTGGGAACTTAACCTTCTGTTGCTGATCTAGGAGGACCAAAATGTTGCAGTAAATGTCCAGAGCAAACTACCAATTACTATCGGAAACAGCGATTCTAAAGCGTTTTGACTGTCGCCTTCCTCTCTTTTTCTGTTTCTACAATTTTTTCAATCGTTTTTAAACCAACTCCCCGATGCACTACTGACCAGAAACCTTGAAAATCACTCAAAACTGAATATCATTGTAATACTGCAATATTAACTTGCCTTTCAAGAAAATCATCCACCATGTCACCCTTCGGATGTTCGACCCTTTTGAATTCATCAAGAGAGGCTATAACGGGTTTGATTAAAATGCCATATACGTTAAAGATAGTTCCACGACAAATGAAATGTGTATTTTGAATTTCCTGGGATAACCTCTTAAGTTCTGTGAAGCTCTAGCTCACAACTGTATGAATAACAATGAAACAGACAATATGCTTTAGTTTAGAAATGTTTAATACCCTAAGTTCTTATAAAACATTTAAAATAATTTCTGCTGGTCCAGCATAAATTCCTAAATACATACAAAATATTTTGCAGTTAATGATTCTGAAAATCTAATACGTAGTTATGAAAATACAGTGCGATCCATATAAACCTGAACAATTTCAATAGGTCATAACTTTTGAACCAATAATAGGACAAACGTGCAACTCTAGGAGAATATAATAAAAAATTGGGAGACTACATTACACTATTTACATCTCAAAGAAAATGTTGAAAGTGTCATCCACCAGTATCTATACATGTTTGCACTCGTCTCACCATATTCTCTAAAGTTTTACGAAGAATATCCTCGCCAATATTACTTATTTCGTTTCGAATGGATTCCTTGAGAACATCAATTGTCCGTGGCCTATTCTTGTACACTCTTTAGATACTCACACACAAAATAAAAATCCGGTGAGGTTAGGTCAGGGGATCTGAGAGGCCACAGACCTTTTGAGATTATTTGATTATAAATAAATGTTCCATGGTGTCATTATATGTATGGCACGTTGCTCCACCTTGCTAGAAATAATCTTCTCTCAATTTAATAAAATCCAGCTACTCCACAAATGTATTGAAGATAACATATAAACTTCAATGTCTACAGTCGTTACAAAGAAAATTGTTAACAATTTTCAGTGTTGTTAATTCTCCCAGAGAATTTCTACATCCTACGAACCTTCAAAGGGAAATTATGGCTTATTGAAATGGTTCAGGTTTATATGGATCACACTATATTTGGTTAACCAGCTCAGCACTCACCAATATGGAAAGGAAAATATGGAAAAGTAAGGTCAATTTAGGCAGCCAACTGGAATCGATCCCGGACTCAAGAGATGTGAGCGTCACTTGTTAGTCAAGCTCTCTCCTCGGTAAATAAAAATGCAGCCAGTTACCTATTTATAAAATTTGATAGAAACAAATTAAGATTTTATAAGAAGTTTTCAGTAAGTACTATCATTCATACATGGTTATATAAGATTATTGATGGATTGCAGTCATAAGTCAATAGCCACGACGTTTTCTCACTGTTTAATTTTAAATTCTGAGAGTATGTTTTTAACACATCATAAAAGCATTTTTATTACTGGTTTTAAAATTTCATATAATATGCAGTTTATAAGCGATGATGGGAGAGTTAGAGATGTACAGCTGTTAATTAACTATACCGCAATATTTTAGAACAAGTGAAGATATCTTAAACAAGTAGTTTGAGACAGGAGACTTATGGCCTGTTGGTTCCAATGTGGAAGTTACGATTAGTTTCTAAAGTGCCAGTGCGCCACTGCAAATGATGATAGTACTTGAATGCGCAACTGACGAAAAGGAAGAGACATGTCGGAGTTCTCTCTCTGGCGCAATGGTTATAACCAGGGCTAGGAAGCTCGGACTGCTGGCCGTTCCCTGTGCAGGTTGAGGCCGACCCGGCAACCAAACAAGTAAGTCATAGATACGAAACGCACAGCGAAGAGGCATCGAAACCTGTTGTCCAGAGAACAAAAATGACATGAGTCATTCGTAAATGAACTTCTATTTAGATCGTTATGTACAACATACAAATTCTTATACATAACATACAGGTTTGTCTCTGGCTGATGTCATTATAAGCGGATTGTAACATTTCCTGATCAAATGTAAAATAATATCCAAATAATAAAATTAATGTCTTAAATATCTGAAGGCTCTTGCTAGACAAAATGCCAAAGCAGTAATTTTACTACATATATACCCATCTGCGGCAGCATTACTAAAAACAATATTGCATCTCTGAAGTCTTTCAAATGAAAAACTCATTCTATGTCCCATAAAGCCAGATTCGATTAATTGATAATCTGTTGAAAATTCGTTAATGATTTCAGCTAATTTAGTTGTTCGATCCGGCTTCTCTTTTTTCCATGTTTGTTGAAGTATCCCACTGAAATTTAATGTAAATAATGAAGTACGTAAGTACATGAATACAATGGCTATACATAAAATTTAGTTGCTCATCTTTGAAGCACAACAAAGATTTTATTTGAATGCTTTCCTTCCTACCAACAAGCTCTGTGTCATGCAGTTACACCTGTTTTGCAGTAATAAGTTGCATTCTACAATAAACTTGCCCTTGCTAGTAGCGCTGCGTGACCGCTGCGTGACCGCTGTTACACTGCTCAAGGAAATCGGTACGAACTTCCTAGCTCTGGTTAGAATATTAGCTTTCAAGTGAAATGCAAACCAGTTTGAGTGTCCTTTGTCGTTTCTTTGTTTTTTAATATTCTTCTAAACTTTCAATTCTTGTATAAATGTATGCATTTTAGGGTCATTTCCCCTTGTCAGTGCAATTAATTACAGTTATTTCTAACAAAGTTTGAATCCTGTTTAGTACTCTCACGTGCTGTACGTCTAAATGGAAGGTAGTTTAAAGGGTGGACGAGCTTACAAAAAGCAATTCAACTCTTTACGTCCTATTACGATAAAAGAGACGAAGAAAGAAATTAACTACCTAACAGGAACCAAACCAATGATCTCTATAACACCAAGTGCTGGTGTTACATTTTCGGCCACCGTAAAAGCTGTAGAAACACCACTAGAGCAGGTTACATGATCCAGGAAGTTACTAGTTAATCGCTGTTCAGTGTCGCACTGGGATATGATTAGTTCGATATTTGAGAGATATTTGAGACATTAAACCCTGATAACGCCAATAACGAGCTACTAAAAATCAATATTTATATAGTCGGGAAGCAGTGTTAAATGCATTCTAATCCAATAATTTCACTCACCTTGTTTAAATACCTACTTATCCGCGTCAGATGCTAATTAGGTTTGACACAGTTAACTGCGTTATGTTTAGCCGCAGAGCGTGCATTGCCTATCTCAACTTGCTTATATTAGTCACGTCTACAATCACTGATATCATTTCGGTGTAGTTCATGAACACCCTGTATAAAAATGAGAGTCAGAGAAACTTGTGGATGTCGGACAGAAAGAAGCAGAAATAAATATGAACTCCTACGGCAATATGTGAACACAACTGCAGGTCATTTTTGTTACTTAACTATTACGTGTTTCAAATGGGATGATGTGTGTCCTTGAGAGCTACTAATCTCTGTTTCATATAACATTGCCCCGCTGACATGTATCACTCCGCGTGCAACTAACTTCCCCCTCATCCTAATGGACCATAGGCGGTGCCTTCCCGTTACATTTAAAACTGCAGTAAACGTCATAATAATTGCCAAGAAGATAGCTAAAATCATACAAATAAGAATATGAAGGCATTCAAAAGTAATGAAGTTTATAATGAAACTGAGTAAGTTGAAACTGAATGAATGAGCAATGAAACTGAAACAAGTTTATAATGAAAGGCCTTGGGCCTTTTCCACTGAGATTTTTTAAAACAAGCACAGATACCTTGCAAAAATGGTTTTATTTCAGTCTTAAAAGTCGTGTCACGCCATACTTGTGTGTCCTTCATTCACCCAAGTCTCGTCAAGGTAGTATATTCTGCGATATGTCTCCCGGTACAATCTGATTGTCTTCGCCATACAGCAATATCGCCGCTGGAGTGGTAAGTTTTCCTGTTGTCTCAATTTCATATCGCGATGTTCCTACGCAACTAACTCAACTCTAAGTTCAGAGCACAGCTGTTCGACTTCTCTCACTGACAAAGATGGATTCTTCTATGTGAGTGCATTGAACACATGCACCACAATTTAGCCGCTTTGTAAAGGTTTTCCCTTGCGATGCTTCAGTGAAAAACTGGCGGTAGGCTCTGCCATTATACATATAATAAGTACACGTGCAATAAACGATTAATAAAATAATTTAGATCTGGCACTCGGCACAGCACACCTTCGAATGGTGATATATGACTAATTCAGTTCAAATCAAGGTCAGTGATAAAAGTAATATAAATAAATATGACATCACTACCGCTAAATCACGTGCTATCGTGCCATGTGCTTGAGAGCAAAGGAAACTTCTCCTTACTTCGTTTAGAATTAACATGCATTTCAGATACATCAGCACTTTTGCGTAATATATTTAATTAAAACAGTTATGAAAATATAAATTTGACAATTCTCTTCCAACATATAAAGATATATCACCATGTTAAATAACGAACTAATTTTTACCGCACAACACTCTATACTACAACAGCAGCTAATGAGAGGTAATAAGGTCACGTGACCGTTTAGAGATACGGTACAAGCTTATGTGAAACAAGGATTAGATGAACAACCAATCGGAGTCCTGCTGCGTTGTCATATTGCAACCCTTCTATGGTGTATGACGAGCGCCAAACTAATCAATCTCTAATAAATACTAATCGCGCTAAGACAAAAATTAAGTTTTTGCAAGAACTGATCCATGCGGAAGGAGAGAGTAATGTATTTAACATTTAACCGTAAAAACCACATACTTTAGCTCAAATAGTTTTCTTAATATACATAGATAAATAGATACTATATTATAAAAATGCATTGGACGTAAGCACTCTAATGAATATCATTATTGGTTTGAACGTATATTTGAAATTTCTCAGAACTGAAACGTAAACATTTGACATGACGTGTTAAATGTGTACTTTGAATAAACCAAGCTGGTCTGTCAGAATGTGTCTGGTCACATTATATCTTTGTTTATGAATGGTTCGTTGTCTCTATTTACTCTAGAGAGTTCAGAGCAGTACTATTCAGTTACTTTTCCATTAAAAGTGTACCAGCTGAATGAATAAAGCACTATCCACCTTCACCCTTACTACTGCCAGAACTATCCAATTGAGGTAATGTGGGCTCAAATTATGTAGCGAACAGAAATAATATTTTTTAAGTGACTGACGATGAACAACTTGCTCACGAAGAAATTAACAAGAAACACAAAAGACTGGGAAAACTGCGTGAGACATCAGATAAACTACAAGAAGGCTGGAAAGAAATACCACGTAACGAGATTTTGGAACCTATCATCATAAATTTGCAGTGCTCAGACGATGAAGACAATGACAATTACGAATTATCTCTTAGCGTAACATTCACAGCTGGTATTTTGTTGGATTAAAGATAAGTAGCTCATGAGCTATAATTTTAAACTGAATATTTATATTACGAAAATTCATGTTGCAATTGTGATTTAAACAACTACATTATTATAACACTTTTGGAAAATTCACTTTGCGTTCCTTTACGTCTAGTGCCGAGAACTCTTCCCATTTGAAGCGCATAATGAAATAAAATTTATTTAGAGACTTCTTTGATGAATTCTTGAACATGTTTGCTTTTTTATAACGTTAAAATATGTATTCTTTTCCAGGTATTGTTTGATGAATGCAATTCTGCTCCAAGATTGTATAAATTTTATATCATTACTGAGCGATAAATATTAAGCTCTGTGTTTAAGGCGCTTTATGTACAAAACAGCGGCATGTCTCTGAATTCCACTACGCTCAGATCAAAGAGTTAAAGTTAAAAGCGATAGAATAGCAGTTATATTAACGTGCCGCGTCTCAAAAGAGTTTACCAGGGTAAGGAAGGGAGAAAAGCATGCTATAAATATATCCCAGCAAGCAGTAGCTATCGACATTTTGAAAGATACACCGGCAAAGAGCTTCATATCGGGCTTTTATCTGCTACAAGTCTGATCCTTCAAAAAATGACCCTTTCTCCTGCAACCATCGTTCATCTTTTGGACCAAATAAATTCCTCTACACAAGTCTTAAGCATTATTTATGTAACACCCGCCTCGAAAGATATCTGCCACATAGGAAATCGTTTTTCAGCTGCTATCGAATATATGAAAAACATGCTGTTTACTTTCAACTATATATTTGGCGTAAGGAAGCAAAACAGCTATCAGATATTCTCAGATAGCTTCAATCTTGTGTGCTAGTTTCAGAGCTTGGTGAATAAAGATATTTATCTACACACGACCGAAAAACCTGATTATATAAAAGTATACACGATGATTCCAAAAAGCATTTGTCTCCACTTCAATGACAATTATATAAAGTAAATTAGCTTTACGCAAACCTTTCATTTTAGTATAAAATGATATCGCAATTCTTCAGCTTTATTCATTTGATATTATATTAATTTTACTTTGATTTTTAATCTTGTTTAAAAAATTATTAACTATATGTAATCCGTCCCTCATTCCCGCGTGTGCTGGCAGGCTGTCTAGAGCCTAATGGTCTTTGCTACGTGTCCACACTTTAAAGGTTTTACCTCAGGTATCCTTTTTCGGGATTTTGCCGGATAGTAATGGGTTACTGGGTTGAATTTTGTTGTGAAGTAATGCTTTTGGATGAAGGAACAATGTTTTATGTGTCCAAACGGGATGCTCAAGACAAAATTTGGAGCACCTGATTTGAAATCCTATGGATCAACCAAACGAACTGACGTTTTATAGTGGTTCAATCCTAGGAGCTGCCTCTTGTCGTTCAAAGCAGAAATCAAATCTGCAGTAGAACTAAGATAATAGAGATGCATGGAAGTTGACCTTGAAAACCCGTCACACCACTAGTTACTTAGAGAAGTTGATGAACGATATGTTGACTGTGCAACCCTCTATTGTCCACAGAGGCTTTGAGAAAGCACCCGCGCCATCTGTCTGGTAACACAAAGGCCACAAAATCTAGAAATGCGATAAAGAGGAAACGGAATAAAATTGCTATGATGGTCAGGAGAACCTAGCGGATGAGAAATCACAATCAAGGAAAATCACGAACCAGAGCCATCCAAATGCAAGTCTCACAAGTTACAATGGAGGAAAAAGGGCGATATAAACGCATCTAAAATGTAATAGCGTTCTCCATTTTACTCTGAATAAATAGTTATGCCTCCCGATAGAACTAAAATAATTATAACGCTCTGCAGATTTAAATCTTCCATTCCGAGCCATGGTTAACAAATCTCTTGCATTTGGGTCTGTCTTTCGTTGCCCTTTTCATTTTCTTTCCCTGCATTTAGAGAAAAGAAATAAAAAAGAGAAAGGGGTGAAGAAAGGAAAGGTAAAGACTGAAGTTGAAACTAGCTTCATTTCTCAAATCCTCTCCCCAGCGTAGAAAATTCATAGCTTATCCGGCCGGCATTCTTCCCCACATTTCTTACTCTTCTTCCTTTGACTTGAAGCTAAAGGTGGATCTGGATTCATTCGCTCCGAGTGAAATAGAAAGCATATTTCAAGTTAGCGTGGCAAATCCCCTTCCCATCAGGCGACTTCATTGTAAAAACACCAATCCTCTCCCATGGTAGCTACTTCATTTGCGTGCGGCATCGATGATTATCTCGATTTTGTCATCTTATACTCTTGGGTACGACTTTTCTTATTGCAGCATTCTATTCGTTCATTCATCTCCTTGTTACTGTCATAAAAGCAATTTCGTTGTTAAGTTCAGGCTTTGCAGATCATTTAAGGAGATACCGTTCACAAATTTATAAAGAATCGAGCAGAATTTCTTAGGCTGTAATACCAATGACCCGTAAATCCCACGCAATCCCATCAGCCGACCTGTCTAACAGGTATTTTTTCGTGGTTTCTCTCAGTCGTCAAGCTAAATTCCAGAGTGCATATTTAATAAAGCAAAAGAAGTTCCACCCCTAATTAAAGCAGCACTACAAAGTAATAGCAAACACTCTAACATCTATCCAAGGACAACGAAAATAGGTACGTATGTCATTACAGGCAGAGATGCAGGTAGTATTTGCGTAGCACCTGTATCTCTCATCATCTGCGCGTCACAGAAATACGAGGGCTGTCTAATAAAGAATATTCATAATTTTTTTACGATCATAATTTTTCGCAATAAAATTCAGTCTTATTATATTCTGTTAGCTTAATGTAAAACAAACACGCCGTAATTGCAGCTTGTGAGAACCAGGAAAGTTCAGACATGTTCAGCATCGCCTACCGCTGCAATGGAGGTAACAAGCGGCTTTGAAATTCCGCTTGCGTCACAACCAATCTTCAGTTGAGGCCTATACAATGATACAGGAGACCTGTGGAGAGTTTGTTCTTCCCTACAGCACAGATCGAAGGTGTTTTAAAATCTTTAAAGAGGGGAGAAATGTGAAATGTGTAGTGTTTAACGCCCGCTTTTACTACATACGGCACCGCAGGCGGTGACACTGATGATACATGAGATGAAGATGGAGCACCGGTGGAAGGAGATGGCGGGGGAAACCGGAGGTCCCGGAGAAAACCCGCCCCGGCACGTGTTGTCCACCACAAATCTCACTTTGCGGTCGCCTGGGATCGAACCCGGTCCGCCTTGGTGAGAGCCATGCGGTCTAACCACTGGGCCACGGCGCGGCCCCTAAAGAGGGGAGACGATCAATTTCAAAGGAAGCTGGACCCGATGCTCCAGTTACTGCTCTTACGGAAGAAAACATCAACACTGCTGCTGTCATTGTGAGAGAGGATAGACGAATTACCTTAAGATTTCCTTCTGAAATATTGAACAATTCATTGGGTGCCACCTACACGTTGGTGAAAGTAAAATTACACATGAGACTTGTTTGTGCGTGATGGTTTCCAATACTGTTGATTCCCGAACAAAAGGACATTCGCATGCACATCTGCATGCAGTTAAAGTTGATGTTAGATGAAGACCCGGAGTTCTTTTCAAACGTAACCACTGCTGATGAAATTTGCTTACATCATTTTGATCCTGAGAGCAAACAGCGTGGAAATCTGCTTCATCACCAACCCCCCTCCCCCCCAACAAGCGAAAGTTGGTGCTTCTGCAAGGAAAATTATGATCATCTCGTTCTTTGATGCCCATGGAATGTTTTATCAGCATGTTGTACCTGCACACACATCAGTAACTGGAAAATACAACAGGGATATCCTGAAAATATTTTAAGTCCATAGTAGGCGCAAAAGACCACATTTCTGTGAAGCAGGCTGGATGCTGCACCACGATAATGCGCGGCCGCATATTGCCAATGATGTTCCTGAATGTCTTGCAAAAATCAACGTGCAGTGCATCTTTCACCCTCCCTATACACTGGATTTTTCCCCATGTGACTTTTTTCTACTCCCTAACTTGAAGAAAGGCCATCGTGGGAGGCATTATCCATCATCAGAAGCAGTGGTGATGGCTGCGGAGGCGATTTTGAAGGATCTCTCAAAAATTCTTTACAGCATGTCTTTGAAGAGGCGGAAATGCTAGTATAAGAGCATCGCACTCAGGGAGACTATTTTGAGAAGAACCGTCAAAATTATGAGGATGAGTAAAGGTACGTTGTCAAAAAAAAAAGGAAAAAAAAGGGAAAAAAAAGAATGTCACCATTCTTTATAGAACAGCCCTCGCAGAAGTACAATTTCCAAGCACTTAGGCCTTTGTAAACGTATGAAGAAGCAAGATAGAGTGTTCTAGAACATTAGCCTTCACCCATAGAACAGTCAGCGATGCCAAAATTAAATGTGTGGTGTTTAATGCCCGCTTTTACTAAATGCAGCGCCGCAGGCGATAATACTGATGATACTTGAAATAATGATGGAGCACCGGTGGAACTAGATGGCGCGGGAAACTGGTGATCCCGGAGAAAGCCCACCCCAGCGCCATGTTTCCCCCCATAAATCTCACTTTGTGGTCGTCTGGGATCAAGCGCGTATCGACTTGGTGAGAGTTGAGCAGTCCAACCACTCAGACACGCTGCGGCCTCAGCGAGCTCAGGTCTATCCTTCTCTCGATTCTACGTCCTTCCAACTCCTAAATTCTGAATTTTAAAAGAATATACGTGAATATCATCTGTTTCTCCACGTGGGGCAGTGCAATGTTGCCCAACAGCACACAGGAAGTAACGCAGATCCCTTTTTTAACCCTCTCAACATTCGAAACATAAACAGGTTCGAGCTATCACACCTCAACAAAATCATGCACAGTTAGTCTGTATTAGCCAACTTTAAGAACAAAAATAAGTTGTTGTGCTAGATCTTTTAAATAATATTTGTACTATGTAATTAATATTCCATACTTACCGTTATTGTTGCTCTGCATCGTAAGTTGACAATAACGCACTAGTGCGGTAAGTATTTCTCCATAGCACCACATATAGGCGATTCACGTTCAAAAATCTAACACTTATCTTCAAATATATTTGTTAATATTTTAGTTCATATCTTAACTACTAAAATGCAGATTGATATAAATACACCTAGAGCAAGGGGGAAAAAAAGCACACGTGGTAAGTACATAGTGGAATCCCGGTGCAGGCGCCTCGTTTCTTCAAACCTTTCCTCGTTCCGTATACAATATACTATATTCCGTATCGCAATATACTATTACTAACGACCTTTTCAATTGCCATGTTCATACCAAGGCCGCCAATGTACCGGAATTTTGACCCAGAGGAATTCTTTTACATGCAAGCATATCTACCGACGTGCTGCAGTCTTTGTCGAAAGAAATAAGCGGTTCATTGATAAGGAGCAAACTCTCGTCTTCCGGTTCAAACAATTCCCCAAGAGAATAGACAAATTCTCTAGTTTGACTATATAATGTAACACCCCGACGGTAAGCTGATCTTTGCTTTGGGCCCTGAATCCTCGGTCTACCGCTAATCTCACCGCCACTATGTCTTGCTTCCATAACAACGTATTTAATTGTGATTTTACAAATTAGGCTAACAATACACAACACAACTGAACACAAGCAAACTTGGTTTCCTGCACACAACTAGGGATAACAGACCTGAGGAGTATATGATTCAGCAGTGTAAGCAATCTGGCAACCTTTGTTTACGTTTCCATAGCAACGACCTTCCCGCCCCTTACTTGATGACCTTCACATATCTTCTTTTTAAAAATTAGAGTGTGTAATCAGCGACCTTCACTCATCTTACTTCATACAATAGTAATATGTCGTGTGAATCTTCTGCCACCTCCTCGCGCCCAAGAGTACAGTTGACTGTGACAGCCATACGCATATTAAGTTCATAACGAAATGAATATTGAAAATTGTATTAAAAGGTTATGCACAATGTTAATTCCAAATTTATCCCTTAAATCAGTGCTAGCAGTAGATAATGCCTCGGACCATAATACAGAAGTAGACAAGCCCGAACTTATTCAAGAAGATAAGTTCTACTTAGTTACGAAATCTCACTACCCATTTTCCACAGGCTCTTTCCAGTTAGCTGTATATTCATTTATATTCTATATTAAATTGAATATACCAAGTTATGTTCTTATGTCAGCACTTCTCTGTCTAACAAATAGTGTGTAACCTGCAACACTCCTTAATAATCTCATTTCTGCAGTTTCTATTTTACTTTCTTCGGCATTATGAAGTCTCCAACATTCTGAACCATACAAGAGCAAGGATACTGCCATTACTGTACACAATTCTAGTTTTACTTATTTTCTGGTGGTCTCAGACTGCCGAAAATGGTGTTAAATCTATTAATATTATAAATGATATCTTCCTTTCTAAAATATTAACCATTGCAGACTAAAAGATAAAACTGTTGACCAGTTCTGTCATCTTATCTACCATATTACGTTTGCTCCAATTGTTTGCATTCCTCAAAAAGCTAAAGTTGCTGTTTTTAGTACAGATATTTATTGCATACTCTCTGCATAAATTGTTTAATAGATATATGCTCTTTTGAAGATTATTTTCCGAGCTTCATATTAGAACTTCGTCATCTGCATATAAAATAATATCTAATACCGTATTCTTTACTTTAAAATGCTTTTCTAAACTTGTCTGTCATTTTGAAAATACATCGTTTATGTATATTAAAAGGCAGCGGCGAAAGGGGCAACCTTATCTAACACCTCTGTTAATTTGTTATTGTTATTTCCTGTTTCTATAAATTTTATTTTTTATATATAAACTTACTATTTATATGAAATGTTGAGGTATACATTTTTCTTTCGTAATATGCCATAGTTTATTTCTTTTTGCTCTATCAAAGGCCTTTTCGAAATGAACATAGGTCATATATGTTGGTATGTTGTAGTTGTATGTTCTAAATTATTTGATTGATAATAATATAACTTATGCAACATTTACCTTTCCGAAATCAGTTTTGGATTTCTGATACTACGAGGTGTACAAGTTATAACACCTATTTTTTCAGGACTGGAATCAGACAGGAACTTCTAGTTTCTTTTAAAATACAGGACTCTTTGTGAATGAGTGACAGAAATTGCAGCACTGTACGGTAGAAGTGTAGTAGCAGCGACTAGAGTTAGTACTGTTAGGACTGTTTTTGAACAGCGTGTAATCATTCGTTTTCTCCATCTCCGTGGTGTGACACCTATTGTGTGAAATTCATTGCCAGTTGAGTGAGGCATGTGTTGATGGTACCGTGGATATATCTAATGTGCGTTCCTGGGTGCGACATTTCAATGAAGGCAGAACATTGTGTGACAACAAACCAAGACAGTTACGGCTTCACACCAGCCGGTCATACGACATGATCCAGCAAGTGGAGAACGTTGTTTTGGAGGATCGCCTATTGAGCATTTTCAGATCTTCATGCAGGATTGTGTACACAGATCCCACGGAAATGGCAATTTTTGGAGGCGATGTCTGCAACTGTCTTCGTTTGTTGTCACACGATGTTCTGCCTTCATTGAACTGTCGCATCCAGGAACGCACATTAGACACATCCATTGTACCATCACCACATGCCTCACTCAACTAGCGATGAATTTCAATAGGTGTCACAACACCAAAGTGGAGAAAACGAATCATTACACGTTGTTCTTGCAATGGAAACGTTGCCATTTTAAGCATCAAAGACAGTCCTAACTCTCGTCGCTGCCAACTATAGGGGCAGTACGATACTGTGCAGTGCTGCCATGTCTGTCACTCATTCAAAAACAGTCCACGTGTATTTTTACAAAGACCAGACATTTCTATTTGGTCCCAGTCCTGATAAAATAGGGGTTATAACATGAACGCACCTCGTGTAGTCTCTAATATTAGATTCAAAAGGTTGTTTATTATTGCTGCAAATATAAGAATTTTAGATTCGTGTTACAAAATATGGCAGACAATATGCTATTAACTAAATTAAGTTTAGAAAGATCATCTACTGCGTTTATTAAGGCCAGCAATTCAAACCTTTCCCCTCGAAGCTTAACATTCGAAGAATATATAAGACTGTTTCTTCTTCTTCATTACACACCCTATATATTGCTTCTTTTTTTAAGATTCCAATTTTTTATAACCATTTCGTAGTCTATAATGTCACATCAACACAATAAGCATCTTATTAGGTCTATTGTACGTATCTTCGTATCGACCTGCAGTTGTACCTTTGTAATGTATCGACCCGCCAACGTATCTTTTCCCCTGCATGGAACGTACGAGATGAGGAGCACCTGACCAAGCCGCTGGACAGTGACTCAAAGGCTCCCCAACATTGGGAAAAACGGAAAAGAAGTAAAAGTTTAGATAGCTTGAGGCCGCGCCGTGGCTCAGTGGTTAGACCACCTGGCTCTCACCAAGACGGCCCGGGTTCGATCCCAGGCGACCGCAAAGTGAGAAATGTGGTGTACAACATGGCGCTGGGCGGGTTTTCTCCGGGATCTCCGGTTTCCCCCGCCATCTTATTCATCTCATGTATCCTCAGTGCCATCGCCTGCGATTCCATATGTAGTAAAAGCGGGCGTTAAACGCGACACAGATAGCTTGAGCTGAGAAGCTCCAAATCGCGAATTTCTGCGCCGTCGGTCTGCTGTAGACCAACACACAGCCCCGGAGTGGTCCTCTAATATCAAATAGGAAGACGAAACGACAATTAAGAACCGTGATTGGAAGATACATCACTCCTACGCCGACCTGGAAGAAAGCTACAGAAAATGCACGGTCAGAGGTACAGAGAACGAATCCAAAATCTTCTAATACGAGAGTCTGTTGCTTTTCTACTTGTCTCTGTTATGTACCATTGTATCTGTGGGTATGGAATGGAACCTGAGCCACTATTTTTGAAGACCACTTCAATAATTAGCAATAACATTATATCCGCATTTACAATGGTCTTGATTTCAAAATATGTTCATTAATTATGATTAATCACACTATATGTCAAGCCAAAGCTGACTCTTCATGAAATTAAATTTTACTGACGGCATGAAGTCTCCGACGTGATATTATTTGTGAGCTTCTATCATCTCATATCATGGCGTTGTTCTATTGTTGCCTCTGCTTTTTTTTCGTTTCATACGTCATACAAATGAGACCATTTTTGGGACCAGATACATATGGCACAGACAGCTGTCATTCAGATAGGAATGCGTTGCAACTCGTAATATCGCATTTCCAGTTTCCAGAGAACATCTGCTATCTCTTTTCTCTAGAACCGCATCTCTAGTAATTTAGTTGTTTGTAGAAACATATTTTATGGCATTAGAGTCAACAGTTTGGATTTTCTGCCCTCGTAAACTTTTTGCAACTATTACTATTCGTCATTTGTCTCTCATTAGCAAACAAATAATCAAATGCGACGTCGTTTTCCTCATACATATGCATCTTATTGATATTACGTTGGTCAGAACTAGACAAACGCTCTAAGATGCTCGGAATTCAAGCACTGTAGCAATGAGCGCAACGCCCGCCTCGGTAGCGTGGTGGTAGCGTGTCTACCTCACGTTCAAGAGGTCCCGAGTTTGAATCTCGGTCAGGATGAGTTACCGGGATAAGTTTTTTCCGGGATTTTTCCTTATCCTCAAAGCGGAATGTCAGCTAACTCTAAGCTCTACGGACCCCGGGTTCATTTGAGCATCATTTCACCCATTCCATTCATCGTCCGATATGTAAATTACAAAAAGGTGAGCGTAATATATTTCCACATCATCTAGATAATTAAGAGAGTATATTTAAATAAATAAACATATGCATGTAACTCATACAGGAGTATTGCCACTGCTTGTGCAGCGTTTAGTGCCCGTTTTTACTACATACGGCACCGCAGGCGGTGACACTGATGATACATGTGATGACGATGGAGCACCGATGGATTGAGATGGTGGGGGAACCGGAGATTCCGGAGAAAATCCACACCAGCATCGTGTTTTCCACCACAAATTTCACTTTGCGGTCGCCTGTAATCGAACCAGGGGCGCCTTGGTGGGAGCCAAGTGGTCTAAACACTCAGCTATGGCACGGCCCGTTACCATTGTGAACTTGTGCTTTAAAAACAATAAATTCAATATTGATGAAAATCAATTTTTCCTCCATACTAGCCGTGTATAGACTAAAGTTTTGAATAGATAGAGTCAACCAGAAAATTTCAATATCATGACCGGGATTTGAACCATGGATCTCACGGTTTCCGTCCGGTCGCTCTTAACCTTTGATCTACCATGGCCAACGTACCGTCATGTCATTAAATTCTCCAGTTGACCCACATGTTATTTGGGTAAACCGCTAGGGGTTCTCGTATTCCAGATACACAGTTTGCGGTGACTTACTAATTACTTGATTCCCAAGCTTCGTAGTTAAACGTTTGAACCCAGCCTGTTCACCCCGTTTTGGATTTACGTAGTAAAGCAAGGGAAGTGTTGACATAAATTAACATTTCCTTTCTTGCAGTAAAATGTACTATTACAGATATAACTTTATTTCTGTTTATTATAATTACCTATATAACTGACCGGGATGGTTTAGGCCCACTTACTTGATCCACTGTTTTTTTCGGGTGCTTCCCGGGTTGCTAGGCGAATGCTGGGTAGCTCAACTACATTCCCCGAATTTCCTGTCTCTACATTTCATCTCCATTATCATTCCACATCATCCCTCATCTCGTGATCTCTTTCAAGATAGAAGTGTCGGTGGTGTCTCGGCGGTGCATGACGGGATGATATGCTCTGAGGTAAACTACTTCCTCCGCCGGAGGTCGCTAGCCGGTTTCCGTGCCTCTGATGGGACTATTTCGGGACCGCCAGCCAGGGACCTTTTGGGCTCGGCTGCTGGACTCGCCGTCCCGCGGTAGGGGAGCATGTCCGTTGTCCTGACCTGTCGGGGAAAGTCTATCTAAGTAAATTATAAGGACCCCGCCCTCTGACTGTCGTGGCTCCTGGGTTCGGCCATCCTCTGTCTCCTGTAGCCTCATCCTTCCTCCCGGGGTTGCCCCACTTGGGGCCAAAGGCACAATGTACCCAGGATGGTGTGGCCTACGTACCGAATCCCCTCCGCAGTGAAATCCTAATTCTAACCCTAATTACCTATATACGAGGGCTGTTCAATAAAGAATGATCATAATTTTTTACGGTCATAATTTTTCACACTAAAATTCAAACTTATTATATTCTGTTAGCTTAATGTGACACAAACACGCCGTAGTAGTTTCATTGTTGGTACTCCTGGTTCTCTCCTGTGAGAACCAGGCAAGTTCAGTCATGTTCAGTATCGCCTACCGCTGCAACGGAGGTAACACGCGAGGAACAATATGCGGCTTTGAAATTCCGCTTTCGTCTCAACAAATCTTCAATTGCGGCCTATACAATGATACAGGAGGCCCATGAAGAGTCTATTCTTCTCTACAGCACAGCTCTAAGAGTTTCTGGAACACTGAACATTTCATTGTGCGCCACATTTCCCTGAAGCGAGCTGGATGCTGCACCACGATAATGCGCGGCCGCATATTGCCAATGTTGCTGAATATTTTGCAAAAATCAAGAAGTACATCCCTCACCCTCCCTATAGTCCGGATTTAGCCCAATGTGAATATTTCTATTCCCTAACTTGAAGAAACACCTTCGTGGGAGGCATTATCTATCATCAGAAGCAGTGGTGAAGGCTGCGGAGGAAATTTTGAAGGATCTCTCAAAAATGGTTTCCAGTATGTCTTTGAATACTGGCAGAAACGCTGGGACAATTGTATGGCATTCATGGGAGACTGTTTTGAGAAGAACCATCAAAATTATGAGGAAGAGTAAAGGTACGTTGTAAAAAAAAAAAATTGTGATCATTCTTTATTGAACAGCCCTCGTATGATACAATCATTAGCAATAATTCAGTGCATTGATATTCCTGTTTTCCTGTAGGAACGAATCACATCAAACGCCAAACTATTCAGAATCATCGATACTTCCAAAGTAAATAGAAAATTAATGTACAAATCTAGCGAAGCGGTGGTTATTTTGCAGCTTCATACCACAACTTTGGCGGTAATTATCGCATGAAGAAAAACAGCGGCGACGAACAAATAACGGGCAATTGAAAACAATTTGGCCAACAATGCGTGTAAATTGTCCCTGTAATTAAACCCGCAAAATGCTATCAATACCGGAATAAATGAAGTGTGCTCTATTTGCTAAATTAAATGAGTTTCTGTTCCAATAATCTCTCGTATACGTTTATTTTGTTGTGCCTATTGGTCTACTCAAATCCCAGATAAATTAATAGCAGGTACGCAGTTGTTAGTTGGATACGCTGAACTATTCAAGGTGCAAAATAATGCCATATATTAACAAGAGATAATGATGCAGTCCATGAAATGGTTTCATTACAGATAGCCTAAGAGTAATGTCATGAATATTAAGAGATAGTAATGACGTAGAATAATACTAATTCCAACAAAACAATACATCTGAGAGAGGAAATGTTGAATCCAATTACTGGATTGATGATAAAAGCAACAAAAAAGAAACACATAGCGTATATATTACTTGTCACAGTCAAACTGCCATCTTCCTAACTTCATGAAACCCTTTATAAACAAACCTAATTAGAAAATTATCATTTTTTGATGAAATGTTGCTAACAATAACTATTAAAATGATCACAAAGTAATCAAAGTTGAAAAGTGTTTAAATATGTAGTTTAAGAATCGATATGGACATGTTAAAATGAGTAAGAACAGAAATTGTTAAAATTCAGGTGGCCATGAGATGCCACAACATGTAAGTGATATGATGTGAATGATTTATGATTGGTAGTTTTATAAATGAGGTTATGTCGTGTATGACGTGGACCACTAAAAATTAAGTTTGATTGGTAGTGATGGCAACGAGAAAAGGAAAAACCAAAAATTTTGGTGAAACAGCTAGGAAAGAAAGCGTCTTTAGATGGAAGAACGTTAAGGTGAAGAGACGTAAATTCAGAGCCGCGACGAAACCTTGTAAAAGAGTTAATATCAGTTTTCTATTAATTGTAATCAAGGTATACAGTGTATTGTCAAGTTTCATACGAACAATTGTATAAATATTATATATTAAATTGCATATCTTGATCTTTTAAAGTAAACAGAATTTATTGGTATCGAAGTTTATTTAGAAATGTTATCCTTTTCATTGGCGACCATATCTAAAAAATAATGGGTGTAACAGCTCAGACTAAAGCATACTTTTTTTATATAAATCGAAATATCCGAGTGTCAGATCTGAACCAAGGATTCAGATCGGGAAGAAGTAGCAGCTCGTGGCTTCATCCTCTTTCCGGGTAGGGGGGGTGCTGAATACAACCCACAACCCCAGTAACAACGCGGGACGACATCAGGTCAGAACAATCCTGTTCTACACTTTCTGAAGTGAAACGATAAGCCCATATATATCCTGCGCAAGTTAATATATTTGCTATCTTTCTAGGAAATGCCATGGTTAACACTGAATTTTAACAATTTTTAATGTACTGTTCAGTTAACTCCCGATACCTAAAGGAACACACAGAGAGAGGGAGAGAGAGAGTATAAATAACTACATTTCTGAGTTAAAACTATAGTTGCATAAGCCTGCCATAAACCTTGCTTGTGAAATGCTCAAGAGGTATATACAGATGCAGACAGAGAAGTTCCTTTTTTCACAGCATATGTGAGAGACGTAACATGCACAATGATTATTGCTTGGTAGCATAAACTGAACTGTAAAACTTTGAAACGGAGAACTTACTTGCGCAGCTGATATAGTATACACATCGTTCGTATGCACACAGAACAAAATGACTCACAAATTAAATGCATTCGACGCAAAGAATGGGTTCTATTACAGTGAAATTTCCCCAATTTGTAAATATCGTCCTACTTTAATGATACCATGGTTGTAGACTGCCCTTAGTGTGCTTTACATTAATGTTTGTTTCGCTAAGATAAGCGGAGGATACGAATGTGTACTTATTAAGCATTTTTACAGTATTTAACAATTTAAATGTCTTGTAGTGATTACTGGATATCCGTTCTTGGTCGCTGCTGCGTTTAAATTGCTATCCTGAAGCTGTTAAAAATATATCTGTATTTTATCGTTTTTCATTATTCTCTGCATAACTGGGAGTTTTGTTAACTCGGATCGATTATGTCCAAATTGATTCGGGTTATCGAGGTTCCACTGTAAATAATATTGAAGGATATCGTGGTTATAGGAAGTGAAAGATAGGAAAGACGTGGCAACAGAAGAACCATTACAGCCAAAGTGGTAGGCCTGCCTCAGTAGCTTAGATGGTAGCGTGTCTGCCTCTCGTTCAAGAGGTCTCGAGGTCGAATCTCGGTCAGGGTGAGCTACCTTATTAAGATTTTTACCGAG
Organism: Mantis religiosa; assembly: GCA_030765055.1. NCBI lineage: Eukaryota > Metazoa > Arthropoda > Insecta > Mantodea > Mantidae > Mantis > Mantis religiosa. The sequence goes on from CM060957.1 coordinate 100,101,503, forward strand.
ATTTCCCTTATCCTTAGAGACGAATGTTGGATAGCTCTAAGCTCCATGGACTCTACAGACATTTGAGCATCATTTCACCCACTTAATTCACCGCCCGATGACCTAACGTTGGTTGTTCCTTTCCTCATAGCATACATACGCAAAAGTGACAAGAAAGTAAACTAAGATAAATTTAGGATATATGTAATCAAGAGACTCGATGCAAGCTAGAGTAGTATTGTACGTGTAAATTCAGTTTCTGAGTCACATTTTAAGGCAGGGAAATAACTTGTACGGGTTTTTATCTAACAAAAATCTACCTATATATAGATTTAGAGAAATTGGACTTTTTTGGTTTCGGTGGTACTACTCTTGTTATTAATTGCGCTTGTTTTGCGCCGAGTTTTAGAAGTAAAAACAACTTTCAGTTGGTCTTTCATTAAGTTACAAGAACAAAAGACGTCTACAAGCTCTCCTTGCCTCTTCTTGCTGGAATGTTCTATGGAAGTAGGGTTAGTGTTACATGTCGGAGGGATAACAGACCACTACAACCAAACAAGTGGGGGATGTGAAGAAGCCCTGTGGTGGTCCCTCGAAGCACCAATCGATTGGGATATGATTAATTGCACCGCGCTCCCTTTTCATGCTGGTTTTGTGGCCAGCCCACCGCGACAATTGGCGTGGACCAGCAACAAAACAAAAAGTACTGCGAGAAAGTTCTGAAAGGGGAGTAAAAATTGAATGAGGAGTTCGATAATATAAACAATAGCGCAAACAAAACCGGCAGCCATACACGACCTATTGGATCCTCACCATTCCTTAGCGCTCTCTATCGCTCTGCCATGCTCTCACACAGGAAGACGTGCCTGGAATGGATGCCAGCATTAAAAATTGAGTGTCCCAGAACACGAAGGGGCAACTGCTCCTGAATTTAATTTTGTGAGATATTTACAGCCTGTGCGAGTATACGACATCGAACACCGTTCCCAACATTTGCCTTTTATCGCATCCCGTACTTTGAACTTAGTAAATTGCATTTTATGTTCTTATTTTGTGTTTCAGAAGTTCCGTACTTATTTTTGGAGTTCCGAAAGTCTGTAGGAACCTTTTTAGAATACAGTTTGTGGGACTTCGTCTTGCAGAGGTATATGTTGACTTCATCATTGGTAGCTGTAACCCTATAAATTGCTTCTGTATGAAATGTGTGTAGTGTTTAATGCCCGCTTTTACTACATACGGCACCGCAGGCGGTGACACTGATAGTTCATTAGATGAAGTTGGAGCACCGGTGGAATGATATGGCGGGGGAAACCGGAGTTCCCCGAGAAAACCCGCCCCAGAGCCGTGTTGTCCACCACAAATCTCACTTTGCGGTCGCTTGGGATCGAACCCGGGCCGCCTTGGTGAGAGCCAAGCGGTCTAACCACTGAGCCACGGCACGGCCTCTTCTGTATTAAAAAAAGTATCACGTGCCAAGATCTATTTTCTCTTAATGTCCATTCTTTAGACTAGATCCATTATTAGGAGAAGTGGATTAGAAATCCTACAGAAGTGCGAAGTAATGTTGGGAAACATTTACCATGATCCCTGATCACCTTCAAAAGATGGTTAGGGTATGTTGGACGCTACTAGTACGTAGGGAAGGCTTGGTAAATTTCTGTCTGAAAGTAGCATTAGGAGATCAACTGTTAACTAATTCAAACGTATGCTTTGAATGCTTTATTTAATTCCATTTATGCCATTTTTAGCAGCATTATTATTTCACTTTTCTTTGGGTACATGGATCATACGGGAGTGAACGAAACATGTTTCTAAGAATTCTAATATTTACCTTATAGACAAACTAAATCCATAATATTAAGCTGAACACTCATCGACATGGTCTAATTTCTTTGCACACATTTCCCCCATTATTCTACAAGTTTGGAAATACACTTAGGATCGAAAAAGTTCCAAAATGGTATAATTTCATCTTCTGGTCTAATATTTCAGGCTCACAATACTGAACCAGCCCTCATCGCCTGTCAAAAATCCTCACCATTTTTTAATCTCTAAGGAAGCTTTTATGTCATGATTATACTCGGAATATTTTATATTCAATCAATAAACATGAGGCTCAACCCGCACAAACTTTTCGAAAACTTACGTATGTTTCCACTCATTTCTTGTATTGCACTATGATCAACTGAAAGTTTTGCAGCAATCTCACACCAATGATACACCTGTCACTTCTAATGAGCACATTAAACTTTTCATAGCTACGTTCCGTGAACGCAGCTCGATGGCAGCCATCACGAGTCTTATTTTCCAGTCTTTGAAGTGTTTGGGTTATCTAAGGGGTAAGGAATGTACAGGGGGATATTAAAGTGGTATGGTTGTAAAGAATGTACTGTATTCCTGACTTACCCTCGGTCTAAATTGGCTATCCATTATTAAGTTAAAAGAAACATTGCCCACCTCTTAGCGTATATCATAAGATGTCTGCCTCATGTACCAAGAGATCATTGGAAACGAAACTCGCGGATGGGTTGCCTGGGTAAGGATTTTTCGGAGTTTTCCTTTATCCTTAAACATGATTTTTTTTTTTTTTTTCAATTTACGTCCTCCAACGTTAAGTCATGTCGGACGGTGAATGAAATGGGTGAAATGATGCTCAAATGAGTTCGGGGTCCATGGAGCTTAGAGTTACCCGACATTCGTCTATCAGGATAAGGGAAAACCCCGGCAAAACCTTATCCAGGTAACTGACCAAGATTAGAACTCGGGACCTCTTGAACGTCAGGCAGACACGCTATAATCTACGCTACCGAGGTGGGCTTTAAATATGACTGTCGGGTAACTCTAGCCCCTATGTTCCTGGACTCATTTGAACGATATTTATTTCGTTTCATTCATCGATTGATATGACTTAACACTGTAGGGGGTTAATTGAAAAGAAGATAAATTCTTTTGTTACCAAAATGTGAGTGTTATATTTTTCTTGCTTATATGTTTCTTTTTTGTTTTTCCTCCGCTACACCTACAAGTGGTCACGCACTCTAGTTGCCATGGTGATAAGTAAACACAGCGTCTTGAGGACCGATAGAAGAGCAGCACACTGCGGTATATTTTGTGATGTGTTTTATAATGTGGGTAAGAAATAATGGTATATTGTTTCATTTAATAATGATCTATCACAAAGCAACTTTAAATAAGATTGTCTTAATTTCACTGCACTTTTTTTCTTTATGTTTGCCTATAAAAGAAAAAAGTTGGGATATCTAATTTACGAAACAGGATATCCGTAATAATCATCTTGCACAAATCTAGCCATCAGCTAAACTGCTTGTTTCAAAAGGGATTGCAGGATTGAATAGCTTGATTGTCGTTATTTGTTATAATCATTTATTTTCTCTAAGCTTTTTAGTATTAAAATGTTTATGTAATACAGTTTTTCAGTGTTGACATTTACATTACAATATAACTAGTATAATCAAATTCTTGTACAAAGGAACGCTACTTCACTCGTTTAAACTTTAACATTTTTGTTTTACTTGCACAACCTACGGCGACAGGGTTCAGATACGTACACATAAATAGCCCATTGTTATCATGTAAGCTTGGGGTCGAAGTGGTAGATGTACTAAGTAGTATCAACTGCAGAAGCGGTAGAATAGAAGTAGCAGCAGTAGTACATTGGGGGACTGACGTGTGCTTAACAGCACTTGACCTGAAAATCTTTTATGTCATTCCTAACTAATTCCAGGAGTACAGTGAATCTGTGAGAATACACAGTCTTAGAAGGCCCAGACCTGTTTTGGGATCAAAGCTGAGAACTCGAGCAGCCACAGTCTAGTTCACTGCTCCATGGCAGAGAAAGGAGACGTAAAGCTATCCTATCGGTCACCATGTGTGTTATGTGTGATAAATCAGAGATGCTTATCAATTAGTGCATGATAGTGGAATATCGTGAGTAATGTAGCTAGGAATGACTAAGGAATGACTCTCTAACAAACACATTTCCACTCATATGAATGTGCCACATGATTTTTAGACTAGGTCAGACTCAGGAAATATGCTTTAAAGTCCATTCCAAAGCAATCACTATACGTTTATGGAAACTCCTATTGAACTCGAAGATTTATTGGTTCTAATAATTATCCAGTTAGACTTATGATAAAACGATATTCTGCAGAGTACCTAACTTTGCGTACTATCATCTATACATACGCTACGCACCCGTAATCACAGCCAGGTGCACAGGGCATGAACATGGATCCCTTTCAATCGTATTCACTTTCATTTCCATGTTAACACCGTAAATCCCTCTCCTTCTGGTGAATGCCGATGGCCAAGTTTAACAGAGAGACGCAGGTTGCCCCTATAACACGATGAGGTTGGAGGGGAACGAAATGAATGTAATTATTAGGTTCTAAGGGCTCCTCTTCACAGAGGAAATGTGCAGCTCCAAATGAGATTTTCTGCGTTAATTTAAAGACGATGATTGTTATTGGCGTGGCAACACTGGGTTTAAACGTTATTTATTGTAACTATTATTATAACGGTTTAAATGTAATATTTTATTTTATGAATAGGTGTGATTTCAAAACGAATCCACAGGTCTATTTGAGGGAAGTTAAGAACAAAGTAAAATCCTTTTAACCCGTGCATCATGAACTATTTTTATATTATCCTGAATATTTATAGATATATTATAGGTTTTATGTGTAAGTACAAGGTGCATAAAAATGAATATCGGTTTTAATTTTATAGCATTTATTGCATTAAACTTACAGTTATAAATGATATTTCAAATGAAAAAGCAACTCAAACAGTCCTGTTTTTGGAACCAGCACGTTGTGGCTTGGTTCCTTGCCACGCAATGCGCCCTCTTCGAGCCCACTCTTGCGGTTGCTGATTTTAAGTCTCAGGTATACGACCGGGGTTCAGTCAGCATCTTGAGGAATTTGAGGAGCTACGATAGATGGCGAATCCTAGTAAAAAACCAACTTTCCTATTGAGGGTGTGTGATGCTGACCACATTTCCTGTATCTATCAGTTGGATGATAGCCCATCACTGCCTTGCGTATGTGGGTATAAGGCCGGTAGTCGGGTTGGCCGACTCTGAATCGCTCGCAGGCGTTACGCCGGGAATGGTTATTATTATTATTATTATTATTATTATTATTATTATTATTATTATTATTATTATTATTATTATTATTATTATTATTATTATTATTATTATTATTATTATTATTATTATTATTATTATTATTATTATTATTATTATTATTATTATTATTATTATTATTATTATTATTATTATTATTATTATTATTATTATTATTATTATTATTATTATTATTATTATTATTATTATTATTATTATTATTATTATTATTATTATTATTATTATTATTATTATTATTATTATTATTATTATTATTATTATTATTATTATTATTATTATTATTATTATATCATCATCACCATCATCACCATCACCACCTGCCCGCCTCGGTAGCGTGGTGGTAGCGAGTCTGCCTCACGTTCAAGAGGTCCGGAATTCGAATCTCGTTCAGGGTGACTTACCTGGATAAGGTTTTTTCCGGGTTTTTCGATTATCCTGAAAGACGAATGTCGGGTAACTCTAAGCTCTATGGAGCCTGGGCTAATTTGAGCATCATTTCACCCATTCCATTCATCGTCCGATATGACTTAACGTTGGAGGACGTAAAATTACAACCCATCATCATCATCATCATCATCATCATCATCATCGTCATCGTCATCGTCATTATTATTACAATTTGTGAATACTATAGATTCCGACTTTTATATCTAAGCGACTATTTCGAATCAGGTATTTTTTATTGTTATCTGAAAATGTTCCCAGAGCCGTAGCTCATGCAAGTTAACAGTACAAAAATATATAAAATAATGGCAAACAGCCCTTAACAATACTTATATTACATTTTTATAACAGGAATTAATCGCCGTAAAAAATAAGATATGTAAAATCTAAGATACAAACATTCACTATTACTGAAGAAATAATAGGAGCAGAGAACATTACAAAAAAGCTGCATATTTTATGACACACTGATACATATTAATTTTGACCATTATTAAATGTTTCCGCTTAATTCTGCCTTTGTCAAGCTTCCCTACAAATGACTAGCATGAAGCAACAATTAACTGTAAGTAGTAGGATGATTATATTACGTGGTGAGTAGGAAGATTGGAGACATTTTTTGGCAGCATGTAGGCAGAACGAGTCCTGGGAATTATTACTGAGATTATTTTTAGCCCTAATCATGGATGAAAAGCATGCTAAATATTGATTCTAAATAGCCAACGGTGGCAACGATTGGTAATTTAATTACTGGTGATAAAATACTTTATAGAAATAATTGTTGCATGATCACCTACGTGTGAGATTTAGACTTCTTTTCCTTTATGTATATGACTTAACAATCTAGTTATTTTCTAGAGGCCACTTACGGTCTTTTGTTCCACATAGTTAGTGTAATATTAGGCATATAATACTACTTATTTATAAGCGTCAAATGAATAGTCATGTAAGCACAGATGTGGTCAAATTAGATGAAGTTTCAGTTGTTTAGGTGTGCCCAACAAGAATTATTCTACCCTCAGGCTCCTGAATTGAAGATAAACAATGTTTTCGTGCACGAAGTTCCAAATATTCCAGACTGGCAGGGAGATAACTGATTGAATTCCCACCACAGTGCACATCTCTCACTGTTGTTCACAAGTCATTTGAGGGAATGCCATCAATCACGATTATGCTAATGCTACTCCCTGGCCATAATGGCAGCGATTAATCCGATACAGTTTCATTGACAGGAGCTGAAGCACCCTCCGAGCCTGTCAAATTTTTAGCCAGCCTTCGTATCTGGGAAATAGAAAATCAGAATTATGGCATTCCTGTTCTCTCTTCAGGCCATGCAGGATGAAATGTTTCGATAATATCGATCAGTGGATTATAAATACAGGTCTTTTGTACGGGTTTGTGTTCCAATTTTGAGACAAACTGAAAGCCAGATCACTGCAAGCTCATGCAGTTCAGTAATGTGCGAAGAAGTATTAATGAAGAATGCAATGATCAAGTGGCGAAGTTTTTGGTAAAGCAGGGTGTAGTAAACGACCAAACATGACTCAGAAGTAGGTTAAAGTTGCATTGATAGTCATGGACTGGATTTATGAGATCGTTTTTCAGTCCTCTTTGGTTTAGTTTTTTTATCTTTGGTCAGGCTGGTTCTAGAATCACTGCTTATTTATTAATTATGGATATAGTTCTTTGTACCAATGCATTAACATGATATATTCTATTCACTGTTGTTTATAAATGAACATAAAATATGGTTATAAAATATATCATTCTCTCTTAATTCTCTCTGAAATTTTAGCAATATGATTTCAAATACAACCTGTGGAACATATTTTATTAGGAGGTTGAAATCTGTACTTAGTCTCATCTGTTAATATTTAAATAATATGCAAGAATATTATTTTTTATCTCTATTTACTAAACGACAATTTTTAGTCACCTTTCATTTTTGTTATGTTAGCTGCATGATATGCTAAGGCCAGGCATGTATTTAGAAGTCAGTTTCTGGGGGGGTTCAAAAATTATACGTTGAATTATTTGCTTTTAGTGAATAATTAATCAGGAATGTGCTTTTATCATGTTAGTAACAAATAAACACACATGTAATATATTATATGTCACATGACTTTCTCCACCCAAGCTTCTACAAATTCTTCTTAGAAAAGTTTGGTTTTGTCTTGTTTCACTGAATAAAGTGTGTAGAAAGACCTTGCCCATTGCACATTTTTTGTTCTTATATCTGGAGTAAAGCGATATAAGCAGTAATCAGATATTTAAAAAGCGAAACACTGATTGATGCATTTGAAGTATTAGTTCTCCTTGAATGAAAAAGGGAAGAGGAATTTAGAAGATAAAAATTACATACCTTTAAGTATGTGGGAGTTGTAATCAACAAATTATCAAATATTGGAATTGGTTAACTTTGCAATACATTATTGTAATTGACATCATTTGTGTATTTTGACGAGTTCTACAGCTGCTGTACTGTAACTGTTCGTTTATCTCTTAAGTTACTTCTTGTCTGCCTGACTGTGAATAGAGACTTTTAAGATGAAAAGCTTGAATAAACGTTTTCGATTTATTTTAAACTAAGTTTTATTTCAAATATTTACTAAAAGTTTAAAATGATAATTCATTTGGGGCGGTCCGGACCACCTGGATCCCTCCCCTTAAATACGTCCCTGGCTAAGGCGTAAGGCAATGTTTTGAAAAACTGACACTGGACTGATAAAAATATGAAATAATTACATCACTGAAGATAAAGTGTTCCAAAAGTTATATTTAAAGTTTTAACTGAAAATATGTACCTATAGGTGATACAGTTCGGATATGAATGTGTAGAAATTTAGGGAGGGGGAGCCGAAAGTCTAGGACTTCTGAATCGTAAGTTCTCAGAAAGTTTAGTGTAAATTCAGTAAAATTAATTAAAAATGAAGGGGACGTTGTGCATTACGAGACATAATTTGAGACACGAGTAGATTGCTGCCTAAGGTGATACAGTTCAGGTGTGAATGAGTAGAAATTTGGGGAACTGGAAACAAAAACCTATGAGCTTGAGTCCTCAGTAGGATATGGAATGTTAAATGTAAGCTGAGTGACTTACGTTTGGACAAAATGAATAGAAAACAAAAAGTATATAGATACACAAATATCTTCGAGGCGTGTTGTAGCCTCGATGTTGGAATTCTAAGGTTTGCACAGTGCACAGCTGTGAATGTCCAGTTCGTTTTAGGTCAGTCTACATACCGTACCCTCGGAATCCATTTCTCACGTCAAAGGCTACGTGTTGCTGCAGGAAGGAAGTGGGAAGGGCCACTTACTCCGCTTCAATAGCAGTAGTTTCTTTTTCTAAAGGCCATTCCCTGTCTCTTTCTGCTCTTTCAACTTTCAAATAAACCTATCTTCTTTCCTTTGTTTGGTGAATAATTCGGAGCTGATAGAACATAGGAGTTGAAGTACGAATGTGATTTCGTCCTCGCATTAAGATACAGGAGTACACCCCATACTCATTTATTGGAGTGCGATTTGTTTGTTTTTCCACATATCCAGTAAAAGTCTTAGGTCTTCAAGATCGACGGTGTCACCTCTGCGGTAACTTGGGAAAATTACATACAAGAAGTACGAGAGCTGTTCAATAAAGAATGATCACAATTTTTTTTGACAACGTACGTTTGCTCATCCTCATAATTTTGATAGTCCTTCTCAAAATAGTCTCCCCTGAATGCGATGCACTTGTCCCAGCGTTTCGGTCAGTCTTCAAAGACAGGCTGGATACCATTCTTTGAGATATCCTTCAAAATCACCTCCGCAGCCTTCACCACTGTTTCTGATGATGGATAATACCTCCCACGAAGGCGTTTCTTCAAATTAGGGAATAGAAAAAAGGTCACATGGGGCTTAATCCGGAATATAAGGTGGGTGAGGGATGCACTTCACGTTGATTTTTGCAAGATATTCAGCAATAACACTGGCAACATGCGGCCGCGCATTATCGTGGTGCAGCATCCAGCTTGCTTCATGGAAATGTGATCCTTTGCGCTTGATATGGACTTGCAATGTTTTCAGGACATCCCTGAAGTATTTTCCAGTTACTCATGTGTGTGAAGGTACAACATGCTGATAAATCATTCCATGAATATAAAAGAATGAGATGACCATAACTTTCCCGCTGAAGCAACCACTTTTGCTTTTTGGGGGGTTGGTGATGAAGGAAATTACCAAACTGAGCTTTGCTATTTGCTCTCAGGATCAAAATGATGTAGCCAAGTTTCATCAGCAGTAATTAGGTTCGAAAGAAACTCCGTATCTTCCTCTAACATCAACTGTAACTGCATACAGACATGCATGGGAATGTCGTTTTGTTCGGGAATCTACAGTTTTGGAACCCATCGCGCACAAACGCGTCTCATGTGTAATGTTTGTCACCAACGTGTGGGTGGCACCCAATGAAATGTTCAGTATTTCAGAAAGTAATCTTACGGCAATTCGTCGATCCTCTCTCACTATGGCAGAAGCAGTGGTGATGTTTTCTTCCGTAAGAGCAGTAACTGGAGCACTGGGTCCATCTTCCTTTGAAATGGTTTGTCTCCCCTCTTTAAACATGTTAAACTACCTTCGAGCTGTGCTGTAGGGAAGAACAGACTCGCTATAGGCCTCCTGTAACATTGTGTAGGCTTTAACTGAAGATTTGTTGAGACGAAAGCAGAATTTCAAATCCGCATATTGTTCCTCGAGTGTTACCTCCATTGCAACGGTAGGCGATAATGAACATATCTGAACTTGCCTGGTTCTCACAGGCGGTAACCAGGAGTAGCAATAATGAAATTACTATGGCGTGTTTGTTTCATATTAAGCTAACAGAATATAATAAGATTGAATTATAGTGCGAAAAATTATGACCGTAAAAAAATTATGATCATTCATTAATGAACAGCCCTCGTACATACAAGAAGTACTGAGTTGCAGTTCTGTTCAGCAGTCACTCTTACAAAGAAATTTAATGTTTGTTGTTGACGTAAACAATTACCAGGACGTCGCCTATTTTGCAAAATTTTCTGTCGTATGCACGCTTTAATTACACTTGAAAACCATAGTTTTGGACCACGTTTGAACTCACTATCTTGGACTGAGTAGGTCAGCGTCCAACCGAGTCACCCAGACCGACTTGGAATTTTTAAAGTTTACCTTGGTCGATACCCCGTATGGGAGGTGATCCATCCCCTTCTGCTGCCGTGGTGCGGGCGCTGCGGCAATTGCAGTACCTCTGACGTTACTAGAGGAACCTCGGACAGAACCTTCTAGCCCCTCCCTCTGGGGGTTGTTCGGATTCGGTTGGACTCGAGGGGACAATGGTTCCCGATACCCGTGTGATCAGGTACGTCTCCAGACCGGGTTGAGGGGATCTATTAATATTCCCGGGTACTAGCCTGCAGAGCTAGTTGAAGGCGTGCTAGATCACCAGGCGGCCCCCACCGAGGTCATATCGGTAGCCTTCACCTTTTGGTGTTGGCGCGCGTAAGTGGCTTACCCACTTCCATTCCATCTTGTGTCCTTGTACCAGATGGGGGTGCTTGTTAGTAACCCAGGTCTTGCCCTAAGGAAAGCCATACGGTGGACGTCGGGCGCATTTTAGGACAGCTCGGATACTCCCCGGTTGAAAGAGGCCTGGGACTTTGTCCTACGTGTCCAGGACTAATGGGAGTAGAACCTCTGGAGTCAACTGACGGTTTACCTTGGTCGATAAAGGATTGCTGGAATTGTTTCTGTTGTACAACTTCTGCCTTTCTATAAATTCAATTTTAGGTGATAAATAAAAATATTTCTTTGTTAAATGCAGTTGGCTCTAGTATCATATTAGCGCCACTGGTATGCGGAGTTTCGTCCTGCATGATCCTTTTACATACCAGTAAATCTACTTACTGTGATCTGTTTTGTTTAAGCTTAAATAAAACCATCAGTTTAAGCCGAGTTTGAGCTCAGAGTCTTGTGAATTGGTCTTAGTAATACTTCAGGTTTTCTGGCGTGAGGTGGTGATAGAAATAAGTTGTGGTGGTTGATCTCATTATGCACTTGCTTTGCTCTATCCTGCCTGTAACTTCAAGAAATCAAATTATCTCGATTATAACGAAGTAAATAGGTGTGCTTAGGTCATGCAACGGAGGGACACACCTTATCGTCCTTCATACATTTATTGGAGGAAGATATGAATAAACAGAAGGCTACAGGCCTCAGGCTAACACGCCACAAAGTCACGCGGAAGTTCCTAAAACTTCGAAGATCCGTTCTACAGGCTGACCATGCGGTGAGGTATTCGTCGACTAGTAACTCTCTTGGTCTTCATCTTTCCTTCTGAGCAGGTAACGCGCCATGTGTCCAGTATCACCTACACCAGAAACGTAAAAGTGCATCTAAGAGACGAGAAGAAAAAGTAAGAAAATCAAAAGATTAGGAAGAAAATCATAGTGGAGAAACTACCCTATCTTTTTCTACTGAACAGAGACGAAAACCTCAAGTTCAAACTGTGCTATCAGTGGGAATCAAACGCGCTACCTACCAAACGCGAGTCATCTCAAGATACTTTCGTAAGAGTAACTTGAATAAAATATAGTGGGTGTAAAAGTCATATGAAAGTTATATCAGCGTTACCTAACAATACCTGTTATTTTAGCTTCTCCTGACTCTAGCGGTTGTAAGATTTTTGTTTTCGTTATGCGTAGTTAAGTCCTCAACAGATTCACTGCATCGCGAAACCAAGTGTGAGTTTACCAGCTTTGAGAATGCGTGCTTTGCTGGTAACGGAGCTACAAGGCGTTGTGCGGAACGTTAATCTCTTCCCATCTGCACCACAACCCCAAAATAATGAGACTAAGGTGCAGAGAAAGCAACCAACAATAATGGCAAAAGACGGAGGAGAAGAAGAAAGATGCAGTAAGAATAGGAGTGTGCTGGAAGAAGACAAAAGAGGGAAACAAAGCAACAAAGGGGTACACAAGTTAATATTCCCTCTTAGTAAATTAAAACTAAAATGTAGAAGGATGCAAAAACTCTAATATAGTAAATATAAAGTAAAATACTTTTTAATTTTAATATTATTATTTGTATAATCCATATTTAATGAATAGTATAAAAGTTAAAGAATCAGATATGCAGAAAATAATAAAAAGGGAATGTTTCAATCAAAGAAATAACAAGCATTGTTCATCACCAAAACAAAATATCTAAGACATTTTATCATTTTTCGTTTCTATATTTTAACATTTAAAGCCACCTATCGGTAAAGTCTCTAAATATTAATGCTTTATTCAAATACTTTTAAACTTTTGTTCGTGTTACTCCAGCACAATCATATGCGTGTTTAAAATTTCTGTAGAGTAAAGTATTCCACTTCTATTATGCTTCTTAATAAGTATATCATATGAAACATAAATCCTAATTTTGAAAAACTAAAAATACTGGTGTGTTATTTGAACAGTAATACACAAACTAGGCATACAAAATTGTATTAGTTGTGGTTTACCCTGAACTAACGAATTATGACATATGCTGAAGAATTTCTAAATGTAGCAGGGCGACGTGCCAATGTTTTGTGTGTTATTTACAAGCTGTAGCTGACAATGTGCACAAATTCGGTTAATTAATGGCACAATTAGAACACTCTTATCATAAAAGTAAAAATTAAATATTAAATACGAATTTTGAAGACGTGGGTATTTAGATATTAAATGGTTACATGAAGAATTGTTGTAGACTTTACAGAGGAAAGACATAATATCTAATTGAAGCTAAAGGATCAAATTATTCTTCGGGCATGAACTTAACTTTTGCTTTCCCTATACAAGATGAGTCAACTGCCCCTTATTCTTAAGTTGTATTCAATACGCATTTATACTTCAACATGAAAACATCGACTCCATTACGAGGTTAAATACTCAATGAAATTAATACTAATATAGATGTTATTGCATCGCTTGTAATATATTTGTAATTAGACAGCTGACGTTTGCACGTCTGCAAATGTTCACTGGAACCAGCGAATACTTCTTGTATGTTAGACAGAAAGTTTATCTCACACCTTATTAGGTAGCTCAGTTGGAACTAGCGCAAAACTGCGATGTCATCTGTCTGCTGTGACGGTGGTTCGGAACTTCTGTATAGGTATACTAATTTTTTACCGTGTAATACTAAAAATTTGCAATTATTATTCTAAAAACTGTTATTATTTTTTATGTTTTATGTCATTTGTTATGTTTATTTATTGGTGTACTACAACTAGGTAGTTGTTTAAACACACTTATAGGTAGGTGTAATTGAAGTAAGGATCATTTACACACATTTGAACACAGAAAATATGGAAACTAGAGTAACAGAGTATCAGAGTAACTTGGAAGTGAAACTCTATTTTGCACACATATAATTATTGTGCTATTAAAAATGTCGTTTAAATTGGAATGTTTTGTGGCGCTGGAATGACCCTCTTTCTATTCCTGGAATACGACTCCTCTAACGAAGCAAGTGCTCGAATTGATGACCTTCTTGGGTAATGCACGCCCTCAAGAACTTTATAATTAAATTATTGTGAATTCGGTTTCCAAGTTTTGATGAACATAAACAGTAATGTTTACAATGCTGAGACTCGACCCTGTATCACTGGGGTTTAGGGTACAAGAGAGGTCATAATCCCATTGAGCTATTTCGAGACTTGCCTGAAAGCACGTTCTGGGTTCAGTATGCCTGACGCTGTACCTTTGCCACCTCACGAGTTCTCGTGCTTGATTTAGCCTTTTAAGACACTTTCGTAATTTTCCGGGTGCTTTAATATTATTATATAAATGGCAAAAGGTCTTATGAATGTTAATTGACCTACACAAGACATAGTTTAAGCAAAAGTGTAAATAAACAGTTGTTTAATAATATGTCCATTTTGACTGTACACGTCCATGATTAATGACGTGTCTGTATTTATTTACTAATTTTGGCAGCCAACTCCTGCTCTAAGTACAAGAATCTGCCATTTTATTTTTAGCTGACGTTGTTAGTTTACTTGTATGATAGGTCCATTTTTTTGCGATGCGTTTACTGAATTACTTTGCCATGTATATTCTAATGAAAAGTTTGTAAAATCGGCTGGAAGCCGGAACTCACTCTCAGTAACGGAATATTGTGTTTTTGAGGTGTACTTTAGCGAGCAGTACCTTTTGTTCCTTAACGCGCTATTCCTCTGAAATTTGCGCGTTCTTCTTTCTAAGAACATCAAGCAATACAGTTTAGTAAGCACAAATCTGGACTAAGGCTCACATGCCGTTTGATGGTTGGCCTACTTTGCAAAGAATATGAAGCGGCTGACTTATTTGGTATAGTAGATAGAAGTTTCTACATTCCAGCTTAAAATTGATTATCGAGACGTCAGTGGAATTATATGTTTTAAGCTCCTCTGTATGCAGTTTTAGAAAAAGGTGTGCTTGTGTGTGTGTGTGTGTGTGTGTGTGTGTGTGTGTGTGTGTGTGTGTGTGTGTGTGTGTGTGTGTGTGTGTGTCATTCCAATGACATGTAGGATAGAAATGTTTGTGAACATTTGCAATATATTTCACATTCGCCATACACGTGCGTCATTGCCTGAATTGTCAACCTTCTCGAGTTTATATCTACTGGGAAACGATCTGCATTAAAGTGACTTATAATGAGCTATATCCTCTACAATTTATTACTTAGCATCTGCAAACAAATGATCGCCCGTCTCGATAGCGTGGTGGTAGCATGTCTGCCTCACGTTTCAGGAGGTCCCGGGTTCGAATCTCGGTTAGGGCGAGTTACCTGGATAAGGACTTTTCCGGGGGATTTCCTTATCCTAAGAGACAAATGTCGAGTAACTCTAAGCACTACGGACCCTGGGCGTATTTGAGCATTATTTCACCCATTCCATTCATCGTCCGATTTGACTTAACGTTGGAGGACGTCAATTACAAAACGAAACCACACACATATGATCTGCAGAGCTTTCTTGAAGCAGGAAGGATGCGTTGGTAATGTTTAATTTCACACCCGTTTGTGTGAACTTAAACATTAACCATTTTATAGAGCCTGCATATCAATAAGTTAGAATTTAATAGGATTTCAAAGAACAAAGTTAATTGTTAACCAGGTAAATCCTTTAACATAACGTTGGTGAAAATCGAAGTCATATTTGTGAATAATTTAGAGTAAAATAAACTAAACTAAGTATTTCTATAACTTCAATATAGCTTCAGGCGAGACAGAGAAAAATAATTATACAGCTCCAAGCACAGTATCGAGAGAAAAGAAATTCTTAATCAAAATCAGAGCAAGAAAGCAAAAATATACATGATAAACAGAAATCACGCATGTAACACAAATAAATAAAACTACTGGATAAAATAGAGTGTATTTAAATATTTTCTGCCACCATTTCTGTTCTGCCATTGCAATTAGCTGTATTTCTTATCATCTATGTTACGGAATTGAATAACAGATACATTATAGTCCTTATCTTATTTTTTCTTCATAGCTTGTACTATCAATTGGTTATGAACTCATATACACCTAAAAGCTAACTATCCGTATCAGACATATCTTAGAGGAAAACATATGTTTTAGACATTAAGAATGTTAAACTTAAGTTATAATTCGGTAAATATTCCAAGCAAATATTCATTTTGTTTCTTATAATTTTATTTGAAAAATAGTGCATAACCTGAAAATCATTGAACATACTATCACATTTTAATGCATTTTCAAAATATCAACACAGAGGCTTACAGATCTTGGAAAATTAAAATAGAAGAACACAAACATTTATGACCATGATGACCATTCACTGTATTGGCTTTCCAAAAGAATAATGAGTACTTTTTAAAAATTACACGTAGTAATTTCAGATTTTTCTTCATTATTAACCATGTAAATATTTTCAACATTTTATATTCCAATAAAATTTATTCGGGCCGATAGTAAAAAAAAGAATGAATGTTAGTCCCATAAGGACTACTTTTGGAAGAGGAAATGTTATTGAAAATTGTATCACATCTATGAAAGATTCTGAAGTAGAAAACAATTTTTGCTATTTAACCATTCCTTCAATTCTAATTATGCCAATTATCAGTGGTATATTTCATGTTGATGATGCATTTTGTATATATATATATCCTTTTGCTATGATCCAAATGCTGTAGATTCAGTGGTTAGAAAAGTTGAATGTACACATTTAACCAGAATAATGAACTTCAGAACAAACATTTATTTTCAGAATGCATTATTTTAACACACTATCATAGAACAGAAGAAGCCCGGGGGACACCTTGCGGCATTCGCAAGCCCTAGGCATAGCAAACAAAATTCCAGCTTTGCTCGTTCTGTCTATACTGTGCAGTTATATAAATTGGTTAATTAAATTAATTTAATTATATCACATATGTGTATAAATGGATATCTGTGTGTAATTATTGACATTTGAGAGAGAAGAGGTGATGTATTAAAATGTTAAAATATAGGGCAGAGGCATGAAAGTGACGTCTTCCACATTGGCGTTTATAGATTTTCACACTGAGCATAATTATCATAACACTGAGTTCAATAAACAGGACGAGAAAGATTGTGATGAAATTGGAACACATTATTTGGAATACACTACCACATTTACACATATAAGTAGGATTTATTCCACTAAGTTGATGTTCCCAAAGGGGAAACTATTCTTAAAGACGCTTAGTCTTCTATATGCTTCACGCTTATCTAAATAAATTTGCAGAAATTATTTAATTTCATATTTCCTTGTAGGTTCAATGGAAATAGGTATAAATACAGTAGGCTAAAGATATACAGTTTAGTGATATGTGATGTGGTTTTGAAGCTCTGTTCTCTTTACATGCCCAATAGAAAATAAACGAATAGAAAAAGCAATATCGGTTTCCAATTTGAAAGAAGCTTAGGTAGCATTCGGAAAGTCAAATAAAGAGGAGTAACGTATAAATGGTCAAGCCACAAAAAATGTATCTGACCTAAATTGTGTGCTTAACAACATCAACAGTTTTATGTTATAAGGTTTGATGTACTTTTATATTTTAGAGTAACGGAAAGGTCAATCAAGATGAAGAGGAATTTACAGGTTATTCCCAGAAATTTTAAGTCAAGCTTACTATGTGTTATATTAAACAATATGTGATGTATATAGCCATTTTAAAGAAAATAAACATTTTAGAAACATTTTATATAGAACTACTTAGAATGTAGGATAAAATGGAAACTTTTCCTGTCTTTAAAGAAAATTCAGTTTAAATACTTAATTTGGTATTTAACTGAATGTTCACTTTTGAGTTACGCTTTTTGCCTCATCTAGTGGTCTATTTCAGGGTAGAAGCGACGGCGGGTGTCTCGGCGGTGCATGGCAGGATGATATGCTCTGAAGAAAACTACTTCCTCCTCTGCTAGGTCAGTTGCCGGTCTGCGCTCCTCTGCTGGGACCATTTCGGGACTGCCAACCAGGGACCTTTGGGGCTCGGATCGCCTACCTGAGACCTTTGGAGTCGGCTGCTGAACTCGTTGTCGCCCCACAGTAGGGGAGCGAGTTCGTTGTCCGGGCGTTTCGGGGGAAGTCTCTATCCATGTAAACTGTAGGGACCCTGCCCTCTATACTGCCGTGGCTCCTTGGGTCGGGCGCCCTCTGTCTCCTTCGCCTCATCGTTCCCCCGGGGGTGCCCCACTTGGGGGCATAGGAACAATGGGCCCAGCATGGTGGCCTACGTCCGAATCCCCTTCTTAAAGAAATTCTAATTCTACGCTGTTCGCACAGACACACACTCAAGTATACCTAGTTTTCTTCAGAGAACTTTATATAGTGTATCTACCTGATTCTGACGTAATAGGTATTTACTTTTAGGATGCAATGCAATATTTCCCCCTTTTACCTTAGTAGTTAAAGTAAAACGTCAAAATATAATATTGTGCATTACATCAATTTATTGTTCCCAATGAAGAGATTATTTAATCATTTTCGTTTATCACGACAATTAGTTGATTTAAGTGGTTTTTAAAAGTCCTGAAGTGAGTCTTCCACCCTGCAAAAACAAATTTAAGTACTTTTATTACAAAATGAATTATTTCACACGCAGGAAGTGTCTAAATAAACAACAACAAAAGAAATCAACGAATACTTTAGAAAATCTAATGCTATATAAGCAATATTTGCCGTGACCTTAAAATTTAAAGAATCTGGCATTTTCGGAGTATATAGTGTTGTTTTCTCTTGGTTTTCCTGTTTATATAAAATTTAATAAAGGTGAAGTGGAATCACATATTAATTACAGAATATTGAGATATATTGAATATTTTTGTGTGTTTCTTGGGTTGTGTAGTATACATATAAAAGTGGGATCATTTTAATTGTATTCTTGATTTGAGCTAATTTTGATAAACTGCAGATAATGAAAGATGTTCTCCTAAAGTATTTGGGAGTTTCCAAAAATTTCCTATTATAAATAGAATGAATTTTGTTAGTTTTATGCATTCAGCTTTAAAATAAAACTGTATTATCTTTTTTTCTCTCCTGCTGTCCCGATATTATATCCTAAGATTGTTTGTGGATGCAAGTGATGGCAGACAATGAGGTGCATGTAATTCCAGAAAATGTTGTGGTCTTTGAGTTCATGTCCTCTGTAATTGTTTGTTTCATGTATGAATATGACCTTTCTCAGAAAGCTAAAGAAGAGAATTCCTGCTTCCTTTTACTGCTTTCACTTTTGCCGTCCCTCACACACGTATCACAAAGCCGACACAGTCTGCACTTTTGGTGCAGATGCGCCATTGAAACTTTTATAGTAGTTCTTGTGTATCCTTTTATTTTATACAGAAAAGTTACTTTCCCTTCACATCTCACATTTAGAATACTCTCTTGAAGTAAGGGATGATGCATTAACTACTTTTTAATAAAGTACTAAATATCATCCATTTCTCATTTCTTACAGCTCAGAGATCTCAGCTGGACAGCAGAAATTGCAAATAGCAAATGTGATAGGAACGAGCATCATAGATGTGACGTCACGCATCCTTGTGTCGGTCGTTCTAACGGATGGCACATCTCTTGAAGTGTAGCCTGTAGCCACGGTGTAACGATCTGGGTCGGTTTCAAAATGTTCGTAGTAGGTATTAGATCTGATCAGGACATATTCCGAGGGGTGACATAGGTCCTTGTTTCCGTATACGTAGGAATATATATAGTCATGTGGTTTACATTAATTCTAGACGACTCCTTTCCTTCATCATGTTCCTTTTATTTTGTCTACCACATGCATATGGTAGATGGTGGGTGGACGTGTTGATTCCTTGAAATATTGGTTACTCAGTTTTAAAAACTACTGAACGCACACACACACACACACACACACACAAACACACACACACACACACACACACAAACCTGCACGCGCAATCGAACATAGACACAAAACACCTCGTTTAGAAACAATTTCTTCTGCTGCACATGGCATACAATGTCTGTCTGCCTATCAGGGTAACATGGGCAATCTCATGAAAAATCCTGAAGTAGACATTGGGTTCAAATCTTGGCTAACGTGGTACTATTTTCATGCGCGGATGAACTGATTTAATCTCATGGTCGCTGTACAGCTCGACAGGTGTTTTTCATTATCATTTATATTTTGCCGCCAACTGTCCCCAGGCACTGACACAACTTAAACCCACACGCTCGCACTATGCACCATCATTTACAATCTCTGACTCCATACACAGATTTAATGTATTTTGCCTCATATATATCGTAGTGCTTCAGCAGAGCTCGCTTGTTTATACCAAAGGCAGGTGGATAAATAGTAGTCCTTACTTCATATTGAAATGTCATTGGACATCCATAGTTCTTCTTCAGCAGATTGTCCTCCTTAGTGTAGTCTTTCCATCTCTAAGAACGTATACTGCTTTGGTCGAGGAGAGAGCAAAGTTTGGATCACAGCATATATGGATGGGTGATCAGGCCAATGTCAGTATGGCTCCAATGAAGAAGGAAGGATATGTTGCAGTGAAAGTAAGGAAAGGAACATTCTTTATTCAACCCTGAATTAACGGAGCGGAAGGAAGAGGTGGTTTCGTCTGACTGCCCCACATTAGGGAAGTGCGGGTTCGATTCTCTTGGCTGACGTAGCTGACCCTAGAACGGGGGTTTTAGGAAGTTTTCCCGGGTCTCCAGGAGAATGCTGGGTAGGTTAATTGCTTCCTCCGAATTTCTGGTCCCCCATTTCCTCTCCAATATCATTTCATCCCTTATCTCGTGGTCTCTTTCAAGGTAGAAGTGTTGGTGTCTGTATCAACGTTACATGGTAAATGACGTGCCCTTGGTGAAACTTCCTCCTTGGGTAGGACGGTCTCTGGTCTCCAAAAGCGATCTGATGGGGTCGTTCCCCTACCATAGTACGGTAGGATGCGGCTTGTAGGGTAATGTAATGTGTGATGTGTAGTGTTTAACGCCCGCTTTTACTACATACGGCACCGCAGGCGGTGACACTCATGATACATGAGATGAATATGGAGCACCGGTGGAATGAGATGGTGGGGGAAACCGGAGGTCCCGGAGAAAACCCGCCCCAACGCCGTGTTGTCCACCACAAATCTCACTTTGCGTTCGCCTGGGATCGAACCCGGGCCGCCTTGGTGAGAGCCAAGTGGTCTAACCACTGAGCCACGGCGTGGCCCTTGTAGGGTAAGGACACCATATTTCGGATAGGTGCCTAATTTCGGATAGTAGATTTTCTGCTCTGTGAGCTACTGCACTTCTTCGTAAATCATGTGAAGAAGTAGCAGGAAGTACCAGTTTAACACAGTGAGCATCCAGTCATTATGCAGTAAGTTGCGGTGAAGTAGCATTCCTAAGTTGTTTTATTCACGATCAGAGCACTTTTCAAAGCGATTTCTTGAATTTAAGGTAAGGTCCTAAATCACGTAATTTAATGCTTGTAGTATGCTATTGTATGATAGTTTTCTTATATGCATTAACATCTGAAATTCCTTATATCTTGCTTAATCCTTCTTCTTCTTGTTCTTCTTGTTCTTCTTGTTCTTGTTCTTGTTCTACCTCACGGCTTTGGATTGTTTAACCCGTTCCGGCTCCAAATTGGCCTGCCCATCTTTTCTTCGGTCTTCCCTGGTTTCTTTTTCCTATAGGTTTATAGTTTAAGGCTATTTTTGGTATTCTATTACTATTCATCCCCTGAACATGTTCTTTCCATTGATTTCTATTTATATAAATAGTATGGTTTATTTATTCTATTTTTAATTCTGTCCTAATATCCCGACTACGTTTTTTATCAATTTTGGTATATCCAGCTATTGCTCTTTTGAATTTCATTTCTGATGACTGTATTCTCGTACTATTTCTTTTTGTTAGTGTCCATGTTTCTGATCCATAGATCAGAGTTGGTATTGCCATTGTTTTGTATAGTTTTACTATAGAGTCCTTACTTGCTTTATTTTTTAATGTTCTTTTTATTGTTCCTGTTATATAGTTAAATTTATTTATTTTCTCTATTATATCAGCTTCCCCTTGGTACGAGACATTACATCCTAAATACTTAAAGTGAGATTTCTGCTCAATTATTATGTTACCTAAAACTATTTTTGATCTTACTGGATTAATTTCTTTAAAGGCCATAGTTTTGGATTTATTTGCTGATATTTTCATTCCATATTCTGTAGCAATTTTATCTAGACTATACAACATTTTCTTCAGGTCATTTGTGGCCATTATTATTTGATCATCTGCATACAACATACTTGCTTAATCCAAGCTGTTATTTATCCAATATGGCGGAATTCTTAATTTCGGATACCACAGGGCATCGTAATTTCGAATACCCGAAATTAGGAATGAACAAATTTTACCGAGCTAAAAGACTTCTTGTTCATCAGATGGCATCAGGGCGCAGAAAGAGGTGGTCAGAGGAAGCAATGAGAGAAGAATTAAAGGCCGTCAAGCAGAACAAAATGGAAGTTTTAAAAGCTTCCAAATGGTATGGTTTACCTCGCTCCACACTAGAGAATTATGTAAAGCACAAACAGAAAAATATTGGCAGTTTGTTGACTACATTAAAATCGGAAAAGCTTGCGAACTTGGTGAGAAGCTGGAAACCGAACTGGCTTCATACTGTACGGTCATGGATGATCGCTGTTTTGGACTTAGAAAGAAAGACATTAGACAAATGGCATTGCAGCTAATTTTTATTAACAATGTAAAGCATCCATTTGATTCGAGCAGTGGTATGGATGGAAAAAATATGTCTCAGGGATTTCATGGAAAGATACTGTCAACTGCTTATCGCACTTCACCAAAGTATCCGAAATTAGGCACCAGTTTTCTAACCTAAAGCAAATGCTCTTTAATGGTTTTCATTATGTCTTATGTGAACTTACTTTATAAGACATTTTTTGAATAAGTAACTGTAAGCTAATATGAATAAAGAACGTTGTCACAGAATTTCGTGTATATTGATGTAATATAACAAGTAGAATACCCAAAAATAAAAATTGTATCCGAAATATGGCGCCCTTACCCTACTGGTCTTCCGAGGCGTCTCTTACTGAAGTACCCCACTTGAAGACATAGGTACAATAGATCAAGTTTGGACCTCCGTGCCAAAACTACTCTATAGCGTAGTACAGTCCAGTCCAATCAATACTAAATTTTCCTAGTGACAGAGGAAAACCTCCAGAAACAGTTCGAATGGTCCACTACATTTGTATCCTCAGCGATAAGCAATTAAAATGTCACCTTCTTAGGGGAAAAAACTAAACTATAAAGAAGGATATCGATGATAAAATCAAATCTAAGGACGTCATCGGGTTGCATTGAAAGCTACCATTTATAACAAAGGCAAGGAGCAGCAGGGTGAATTAAAATTAAACCTCTTGTATAAGTCATGTTACATAGTGTTACCCAGCTCCTTGTACCAAAACAAAGGGAAGATTACTTTACGCTATGTGCACGAAGTAAATAACATCCTGAAAATCTATCTGTGTGTGTTTTGAAACTTCGGTGATTTTAATTAATGGGACGCTGGAGAAACGGAGCGGATCCTCGCGATTTCCCTGCAGAGTATAAACACTTTCTGAAATGAGAAAGCTTTCAACAATAGTTAGGCTAATTAGGTAACAGCCATGCCCTCCTGAAAAACTGAGTAACAACAACGTATCTTGTACTCCTCGCTTTGGCGATTTTTGGAAGGTAATTACTTAACATATACTTATTACCAGAAAAAGATTTCCAGAAACTTCTAATGAGTCACTTCCAAGCATTTCGTATCAAGAAATGTTTTCTTTCCATGAAAAACTCTTTGCTATCGTAATTTTAGAATTAAAACTAGCCAACTGTAATTTAAAATCTTAAGCTGTGAGAAAGAAAGACCATCACCGATAGCGAACGCAGATGCACTCTTAAGAAAACTAATACAAGTGCAAGCCGTGTATTGGCTTAGACCATTAGGATTTCGTCTTGAAGTTTATAATATAGGTATAAATAATTAAAAACTATAAGTTATACCACATAATTTGCAAACTGATAGTTACAAAAGAAAGTTGGTACGTTATATTCTATGAGCTTCATTACCGTTTTTCAAAGAGCTGGATTTACAAACCTTTGTTTCTGTCTATCGCAATAAATGAGAAGGTAAGCATTTGTAGAAATTATCTCAATATACACAGTATTCATTTTATTCGTTATTTCCCGCCCTCCGATTGAGCAAGAATGGCGTCATAGTTGACTGGTGAGTCTATCTTGAAATCATAGTAACCTCCACGGAGAAGAAGCGGTAACTTTTGCGGAATAGTAAGCATATTACAGCACTTTTAGTGTGTGTGCACTGGTAACTTATACAACCAGCTTCCCCTGGATATGAACACAGTGCACCGCGTCTTCATGGCTGAATGCTACTTTCGTACCGGCATTAAAATTTGTGTGACATATAAATATAATTTAAACCGCTGCATAGAGGAGTTTATGCAATGCTATCCAGCATTCAAGTCCCTCGGAGCGTAATGTTGACAGAAGTATCCAGGTACCATGATATTGACATACTTTTTGTTTGCAGCATAAACGTCTTACGTTTTATCAGTATGCAATATAATTTTTCTTCATTCTCACGCTTAATTAAAGTGTATATTAATGTGGTATCCCTTTGTCTTTTAAAAACAATAGAAGCACCAAACATTTCGAAGATACAGGATCAGTTACACGCAAAAGGAGAGACACTGGACGCTATAAAGTGACTAGTCCCAATCTAGAAGTAATAAATAATGTTATGACAAAAAGGCCTCAAGCATACCTTTTCGGAATACAGACAGTGTTTAAGGGGATGAAAGAAAGGAAATATAAGAAATTGGACACAAGACTATGTACTAGAGATATTTTCTTGTTTAGACTTGGATAAAAGCTTTGTAAATATTGTAACACTAATTTATTTTTCATTCCTAGAACATGTTCTGCTAATTTTCTGGTTTGTAATGAAGTTACATTGTGAGGAAACTATGGGTGATAGAAAAGAATTGAGATAAAACTGAAATATTTCTATTTTATATTACAGGTTTACAATATCCATATATGTCTACTATAACAGAAAAACAGATTTTCGCAGCGCAACACCTTGGCAGCGCAGATTGCAGCGTGTCTGCCTCACGTTAAAGAGCACCCGAGCTCGAATCTCGATAAGGGCCAGTTGCCTGGATAAGGGTTTTTGCGGGGTTTCCCTTATCCTGAAAGACGAAGGTTGGGTAGCTCTAATCTCCATGGACCCCGAACTCATTTGAGCATTATTTCACCCATTTCATTCATCGTCCGATATGACTTTGGAGTACGTAAATTAAAGTGAAAAAAATTTTCATTATGAAATAAGCGTCCATTGCCTTAACATTTCGTATATTCTTCATGGTATACCTTTATGGTTGCATAATTAGCTTTGCACTGCATTGCATTGTAATATATAGTTTAAGTAACAGTTATCGTATCTACGTACCAGGCGAAATTACGCACATTTATACTACGCGGGCAGACCACCTTTCAAATAGTATATCTACCTGCCGTAGAGGGAGGCCTCAAGGTTGCTGTCAGCACATCGATACTATCGCAATCCGCCAGGGGAATCATATATAAACTAGCTCCATCAAACTGAACACCGTATATACACCAGATGACCTAATTTATCCGTCGTTCACATAAGTAGATATCCCTCGTGCAATTTAAAACAGTTGCAGAAAGCAACGGGGCAGATCTATTTAAACGCAAGAGAGTGGCGTGAAGAAACTCGGTTCTGCTCCGAGAGAGGATAGGCATTTCCCATGCTTTAACTAGCGCGTGTAATCCATGATAATAGACAAGAATGGTGTAAACAATCGAAAATAATAGAATGTTTCCCACGTGTGTTACAGTCTTTATTTTCCATACTTGGGTGAACAAAAGGCCTGCTTCACCGATAGTGTATCAGTGTTTTCTCCTTTCTTCACTACATACCTAGATAAGCAGAGAATGTAAGGCAATAATTTTATTCGACACAAATTGTTGTATCTGTCTGTCTTTGAACAGCTTAATTTAGAATGAAAACTCGGATAAGCGATTCAAGTAACCGACATGAACATATTTTCAATAAACTAGGTCTCTAAATTAGTCTTGAATTATGATATCCGTCATTTTATATTTCATAAGAAAATTTTCGGAAAATATTTTAATTGAAATAACATAGATCTGAGGTGAATTTATGATCATTTGGTATATATAGAACGTCTGAGATCAATTTGCTTTTCTACTGCAAGGGTTCAATAGTTACAGCAATAACCTCAGGTATTGCAGTTTCTTTCGCGTGTAGCATACTCCTTATTGTCTAGGTTTGGATTATTTATAACTAAACGTTTATTGTGAATAGTTACCATGGATAGAAGAATTACATTATATGGATATTGTAATAATAGCTCCCATTTTCAGACTAAACACCAAATACGCTTTCGAGATTCTTCTGGAAATTTCCTTCTTATCGATCCGCGAACTCCCTAGAACTCTGTGGACGTTTCTAGCTATATAATCGAACGTTCTCAAAGCGAGGTACTTGAGAGTGACCGGTTCTAGCGTGCGTTTATAAGGTGTGTGAATTATATAAAGCTGTTTAGACTGTGCATCTAGTGAAGCATTCACTTATTGTGTTATACGTCAAAGAAAAGCGAAGTGGCAAGAGAAATCAAACTGGTTTGGATTACTAAAGAATCAATGAAGTAAATTGACAATGAAAACAGTAATAATATTCTGCAATCACTAGAGACTAGATCATAGCTAGAATTCATTAATAGTGAAGGAAGATATTTTTCTTGTTCAGTTCAAACTATTGACATAGGTCTTATTCTGCTTCCCTCAGCAATCAATGCGTTTGCCGTTAAATGTCGGAATCATTCTTAATAGCATTTATCATGTAGCCCCTATAAAAGCTGCAGCTTCTCCTACAGGTGTGTTGTACGAGTATGCTGGAATTGGCCAGCAGTGCTGATGTTACCTTGTCGTGTCAAAAGCACATCAACAGAAATAACTTGCCCTGGTATACATTTGGGCAATTAAAGCAAAAAGGTTTGCAAAAATCTATCCTTTGGGACAATAAAGAAATTATTGCTGTTTCAATTCGACTAGCGGGGAAAAGTGAAGAAAAATAAAGAACTAGTTCATTTTAATGAAGTAAAAGTGTGAGTTAAATGATGAAGTAGTGAAAATTGAACTGTAATATATTACTGAACTGACAGAGAGAAGTTAATGAAGTGGTATTAAAAGAGTGTAAAGTCACACTACTTAGTTTTTGTCTGCTTTTGAGGTATTTCTGAATTTGCAGTTCTAAATTGCTGGGATTTAACAGCAACAACAATAAAAAGAACATGCCGATGACGATAGTAATAATAATGATAATACTTGAGTACTATTATTAGTGACATAATTATTTATGGACCAATTAAATTTATTAACGCTGACAAACGTAAAACTAATAACTTTTTGGCACTTAGAATACGATGACTGCAATCATTTCATGAAAAAATGGCAAATTTAACGCCAGTGCATTTTAGATCCACAGGCAACTCGTTTCTAACCCACTGCTCAGTCTAGAAGTTCTTGTCGCTAATTATTTAATTGGTCTAGTGAATTCCGTGGATTACAATAGAACTCATTAAGAGTCGTTATTTCGTCTCCTTTCTAGGTTGCTCATTTGTGGTGTTTGTTTCAATCCTCTCATAGAATGTGGATAAGTGTAAGCTAGTAGTTGTAGGAAGCCGTTCGCAGGTATACACAGTATTTGCAATTTTATTTTATTTATTCTATTTTTTATCTTAATTCTTCACTTTGAGGGATGGCCTCCCTCTGTCTCAAAGTCAGTGCAGCTTCGGTACCCAAATGTTTGATAAAGGTTATACTACATATGTATCACTAACATTAAAGAATTGGCTATCATTGTTCTCTACTGATCTGATAAGTATTAAGAGAATGTATATTGTTTAAATCTACCCCGACACGTAGCAAAAGCACACCGAAAAACAGTCATTAAGAGAGATACAACATAATCTAACTTTGATGGCTGTGGGGAATGCAAGGGCCATTACTGCCGTGTTAGGTGCCGAAATCGCTTTAATTTGTTACGGTTGCAACATCCCACTCTCTGAAAAACAAAAGGATTTGTGTGTATGGAAATTCCGGTGCACGGCCCGTGTCTATCGTTCCGGCACGGAGGACGGTCCGACTCCACGTGTCATTTAATTAAGCACCGTGTATGTCTGCTATATTAGTATTTTGTAATTTGCATGCATTTGCATATTTTACTTGCGTTAATGCAAGTCTCTGCGTATGTGTATATATAATAACAAAGGCTTTCAGAATTTAGTTTTGGAGGTTATATTGTGTAAATGTCCTCTTTCTCCGTAAAGACAAAAAAAAAATTATTTCATCGCGTTATCATGGACTGAAATACAGACGGGGTGTGGAGTAACGATGTGACAAGACGGGGTGAGTAAAGCTTGGGGGAGAGAAAAAAAGGGGGATAGGGAAATGGCCGGGAAGTGTGTTTTAGATGAAAAGTGGGGAGGAATGATGTAGGCTACGCTTTCAGAAATATGAATTTAAACGTAGAGCGGAACATTACGGTACATGTAGGAGAATTTTGGGGTCCCTTCGTCCAAACGTTTCCATCAAAGCGAATGCGTGATGAGAGACGGTGATAGTGGCCGAGATCATATGCGGTTATTTCAACAAAGGATGGGCTAGAAATTGTTTCGCTCGCCACTATTGCGAGGGCTTTTCCTAACCACTCTGGTGTCCTGGCGTTACTTTTTTGTTTGCAGAGCTGCGGAATTCCTACTCTATAATTCTGGGGCCGACAGGAAGAAGGGAGTACACAATCCTGTGGTGCAAAACTCGGTGTATCTCCTATACCAGTTCTGAGTTATGTCATTGCGTATTTCTGTAACCTGTCCTATTGAAACAAAACATTTCAAAAACTGTAGGCTAATTTGTATTGAAGTCGAGTTTGAATCTGTTACGTAAGTGGCGACAGAGTGACCCACTTTGCTCAGGTGGCAACACTTCCGGGTATCATTCCTGCTGAACTGGTCATCCTGAGCTTTAAATACTTATGGTTTTTGCGGACGAATGTTTTGGTAGTTAACAATTTTACTACTGTGAAATTTCCTGATGCCCATTTCATTTTATTCTTCACCTTTAATATTGGTAGGATGCAAGTGTGTATTTATTTTCACAAATGAACCTGGCGTTTGAATATACTGCTCATGATAAGTCCATAGCATCACAGTAATAAAAAAGACATTTGAATTTTTTCCTTCATTTCCCAACATGATCTCCAGAAAGACAGATACATTTATCATATCGGTGTCTTAATTTAATTAAACCATCTCTGTACTGCGATTTATCATGTCCTTAAAATATGTGTTTACCACATCAATCACCTCCTCGATGCTGTTAAATCTTCATCCTCCAAGACATTTTTTGAGGTTTAGGAACAGATGGTAGTCACTGGGTGCTAGATCTGGTGAATAGGGTCGGTTTTCAAGTAATTCCAATTTAATTCGCATATTTTTCCAAATGCAATGACTGAGAGATGGGCCGGAGAATTGTCGTAAAGAAACGAGATATTTCTCTTTGCCAAATGAGATCATTTTCTTTTCATTTCATCTCTTAAACGTTACAGTAAGCTTGCGTGGCAGTCACCAGCGATACTTTTGCCCTTTTAAAAGTAATAAAAAAATAATTCCCTGTGAATCCCAGAAAACACTCGCCATAAACTTGTTAGCTGACAAAATTGACCTTGCCTCTTTTGGAGTTACTTCACCTGTGTAATCCACTGTTTTGACTGTGATATTCTTTCCAGGTTTCATCCATGGTAGTAAGACATCTCAAAACTTCACTGGAATTTTTACATAGAGCTCCAAATTATTAACAGAAAGAGGTTTTTTTGCAACTTTTGATAAGGTGTTAACAAAAAACGAGGCATAGATCTTGTGAATGCCAAAAACAATACTTTGAATATTATCTGCACATTCTTTTTATAAGTGTAGAGCCGCTGCTATATCAAACCACTTTAATCTGCGGTCTTTGAGTACTAAACGATGGATTTTTTTTTGCAATGTTCTCTGAACTTGCTACTCCCACAGGGCATCCAGAGCGAGGCTCACCACTAGTGCTCTTATGTCCCATTTTAAACTCTGCAACCCACCTTTTAATCATTGTATATGAAGGGGTAGCGTCTTTCAATGTAGTGTCCGTTTCCTCGATGATTTGTTTAGACGTTAAGCCTTTCAAATGGAATTATTTAATCACTGCTGATTTTTCCAAATTCTATATTTTCGTGAAACCTCTACACTTGCCTTGTTTAAAATGCTGTCATTCAAAACCTAAACAACCTATGAACCTGTAACTTTGGTTACAAGCTAGCCTATAGTTAAACTATATGATGCTATCCGTCAAACTGGCCCAGTGGCGCATCTCTATGTGAGACCTGGGACTTATCAGCTGACCCTCAGAGAGGGTATAACTTTGGGATTACTGAGAATGTGCATTCTGAAAACGATAAACAATCCTGCTGCCCAGCACCGGACATGGTCATCTCCTCATTCTGTCACATCCAGGAGGCCAACGTTATTCCTTTTATTAATATTAATATTTGGTATTTATTGTATTGCATATTATTATTTATTCATTGACGATGAATTTGAGAAGCTAAAGACCATTACGATTAAACCGTTTTATTTAAAAATATTTTTTGGAATTTTTATGGTTAGTTCCATCTCGAAGAACAATATTGGTGAATTTTCAAAATAATGTCTGTTAAAATACTTACACATCTATCAAGACTGATTACCCACGATCATACTCTTCTCCATAGTGTTGCATAATGTTATCTATATAATATTCTGTCCTTGCTTCTGTGCGTTATAAAACATATACACATTTCCATAATGCGTTTGGTTATTCATTAATTAAACTGATAAGACAAAATACTGACTGTCATCGTCCTGTGGAATGTTTCAGCGGCTATGGACATAGTTCAGCATGATTGCGGGTGAATATGAGTGCGTTTCTGTTATCACAAAAAGTGCATTTTTACGAGTAAATTTGTGACGAACTGCAGGGCCGTGCAGTGAGCATTGCAAAGCGAGAGACTTAAGAAGTCTTGTGTATAGATTGTTAGGAAGATGGGGCTAGTCGTACTTCACTAAGCTGCTATGTTCGCGAAGATGAAGTAATGTTGAAAACCAAATAAAGTGACAGTGAAAATTGAACTAGTTCACCACTGCAAAGAAACGTGAGAAAATACTGAAGTGACAGAGAGAATCGAGTGAAGTGATAATGAAGTTGAACAAAAATGCAATTTTGTAAATTATAGGCAAGTGTTTGTAAATACTGCCACGTACGCATAGTGAAATAGTAAATGCTAATCTATTTTTGATACGAGGGCTGTTCAATAAAGAATGATCACAATTTTTTTGACAACGTACCTTTACTCATCCTCATTATTTTGATTGACTTCTCAAAATAGTCTCCCCTGAATGCGATGCACTTGTCCCAGCGTTTCTGCCAGTCTTCAAAGACATGCTGGAAACCATTTTTGAGAGATCCTTCAAAATCGGCTCCGCAACCTTCGCTACTGCTTCTGATGATGGGTAATGCCTCCCATTAGGGAATAGAAAAAGGTCACATGTGGCTAAATATGGACTACAGGGAGGGTGAGGGATGCACTTCACGTTGATTTTTGCAAGATTGTCAGCAACATCATTGGCAATATGCAGCCAAACATTATTATTGTGGTGCAGCATCCAGCCTGCTTCACGGAAATGTGGTCTTTTGCGTCTGATATGGACTTGCAATGTTTTAAGGACATCCCTGTAGTGTTGTTCAGTTACTGATGTGTGTGCAGGTACAACATACTGATAAACCACTCCATAAATATCAAAGAATGAGATGACCATAACTTTCCCAGCAAAAGCAACCACTTTTGCTTTTTCGGGTGTTGGTGGTGGAGATTTCAATACTGAGCTTGGCTGTTTGCTCTCAGGATCAAAATGATGTAGTCAAGTTTCATCAGCAGTGATTACGTTTGAAAGAAACTTCGGATCTTCCTCTAACATCAACTTTAGCTGCATGTCATCTCCATTGCAGCAGTAGGCGATACTGAACATGTCTGAACTTTCCTGCTTCTTACAGGTGGGAAACAGGAGTACCAAAAATGAAACTACTACGGCATGTTTGTTTCACATTAAGCTAACAGAATATAATAAGGTTGAATTTTAGTGCGAAAAATCATGACCGTAAAAAAATCATTCAATTATGACCATTCTTTATTGAACAGCCCTCGCATTTAAATGAGATTGTAACATTATGGTCTTTCCTGGCAAACTTACTTCAGCTTAGGTTGACGAACATAACAGCGGACCAAATAACAAGACGCCCTTAGCCTGTCATTTAATGGGACAGTAGCCGCAAGCTTTATCATGACTTTGCATGCTAGGTTAATGAATTTAGCGACAGAAGAACCGTAATCAGTACGCCATGTAACCTCTGAACGCACGTGATGCTACAGCGGAACAATAGTGTACCGTTGTAAGGTTCGCTGACATATTTGGGAAAACTTTGACCCCTTCTCTCTAGTCTACTGATATTACTTATAGTTGCAAATTTTGGCAGTCATGGGTCAGTATAGTTTGAATTCCTCAGGGGAGTGTCACACCAAACTGCCGCTCACTGGAGGTCTTAACCATTTACGTCCTCACCAGTAATACGAGGCGTGTCCATAAAATAAGGTTTCGAAGGCGCTGGAGCCGTGAGGAGCGCTATTTGGCGAGATCCGGCAACACTGGCGGGTAACTTGGTTTCACCCCTGCAAATCTCCACCAGAACTAACCCTTTGCAACCATTAGTCTTGGCTGGGTAGCCCTTTGCGATGGAGCTTCCCATTACTTCCGCCGTCAAGTGCGAGTTGCATACAGTGATCCGTTTTCTGAGTGCCAAGGGCAATATTCCCACTGAAATTCATCGACAGTTATGCAAAGTCTATGGGCCACAGTGTACTGACGTCAAAAACGTGCGAAAGTCAGTTGGAGAATTCAAAGACGGACGTATAGATGTCCATGACGAACAGTGTTCTGGTCGGCCTTCGGTTTCAGCCGAAATAATTGCAAAAGTGGAGCAAGAAATGCTTAAAGATCAGCGTGTGACAGTTCGCGAGCTGTACGAGCCTATCCCTGAAGTCAGTAAGACTACGATTGACAAGATTTTGACCGAAAGTTTGCATTATCGCAAGGTGTGTGCGTGGTGGGTCCCCAAAATTCTCACCGAAAACCATAAACGGCAACGTGTTGAAGCGGCCCACCGATTTCTGGAGCACTACGCAGAACAGGGCTAGAAATTATTGGATTCAATTGTCACTGGCGATGAAACACAACACCAGGAACTAATGAACGTTCTCGTCAGTGGCGGCCTTTGAATTCGCCGAAGCCGCGAAAGTTCAAACAGATTTTTTGCCGGCAAAGTGATGGTCATTGTGATCTGGGACAGAAAAGGTGTATTGTTGTTCGAGTTTATGCCTACCCGCACAACAATAAACGCCACTAGCTACCGTGAGACTAAAAAAGTTGCGACCTGCCATTCAAAATCGAAGGAGGGGAATGCTGACGAAGGGAGTGATTTTTTATCACGGCAACGCTCTTCCCCACAGTGCACATGCAACGGCTGATCTCCTGGTCCAGTTCGGATGGGATATCCTCGCCCATCTCTCCTACAGTTCAGACTCAGCACCTAGTGATTATCATCTGTTTCCTGAGTTGAAGTCACACCTGGTTAGAACACATTTCCAGACCGACGATGATTTGAAAAACGAGGTTGAGCGCTACCTGCACAACTTGGCGGGAGAGTGCTATGACAAGGGTATACAAAAACTGCCGCAGCGCATGCAAAAGTGCATCGATCGCAATGGTGATTACGTTGAAAAATAGCTATAAGTTCCGCCTTTCCATCAATGTAAGAATCATTGACAATAAACATGTTTTCTATATTAAATAAAATTCGAGACCTTATTTTGCGGACACGCCTCGTATATTCCATTTGTTTCTTACTGCCTAATGTTTTGTAGTTTTACGTAACCTAGATAAGGAGAGGAATATCTAGAATCGTTTATTTTGCAAGGAAGTGCCTGCACCTAGTATTTTCCTGTTTATATCCACCCAAAGCTAGCGGTTTGGCAGCAGGGCTTACAATTCATTACATTAAGACCAAATGCATTGCCGGATCGTAATGTGTAATGTTTCTACATTACGGAGGATATTATTTATTTAGCACAATTTATTGCGGTTGTT
Organism: Mantis religiosa; assembly: GCA_030765055.1. NCBI lineage: Eukaryota > Metazoa > Arthropoda > Insecta > Mantodea > Mantidae > Mantis > Mantis religiosa. Next base: position 100,135,980 of record CM060957.1, read on the forward strand.
TCCGTGCTCTCTCTCTCCAGTGCTTTCATCGGTTTCCAGTAAAGGAACGTGCATCCACACACACTAATCTCCCTCTTTTTCTTTGTTTACAGACAAGGTCTGTGCGCGAACCGTGAATTAATGCGCAGCGACAATATTCGCTGTTTTATGCACAAAGTGTGTGCCGCACTACCAGTAGCTGCGGCGTCTGCATGATATTCATCAACCGGTTTTCATCACCGTAAACAAAGCGAAGGGCCTTACGCCTTTGTCTCTTCTACGTTAAATCTGCTTTTATTTCTATTCCTTTACCCCAAATTATAGAACAGTGCAAGGGTGACCAAGCTTTTTAGCCTAAAAAAGCCCCGCAATAAAATGATCGAAATGAAGAAATACTCCAATAACAATTCCACATATATGCGCGTCTGAGTAAAGAAAACACACACATGTAGGACACCAAGCTATTCTTGAGAAGGTATTATAACGTTCTATAGTTACATTTGGGAATAATTGTAAATGATTAAAACAATTTATTAAATTAAATGTTAGGGTACGCTACAAAAGATTACCCGAGGATGCTACCCTGGGCTTTGATGCCCAACCTCTTAAAAAAAAAAAAAAAAAAAAAAAAAAAAAAAAAAAACTCACTGCTTATTCACAGACATGAATCATCCTTTATTACATCACACCGCGTAATGAGCTTTTTAAACTTTCACTTCACATAACAAAACAGATAACGTGATTTATATATATATATAATATATATATATAATTTTTATTGATCGATCAGCAGTACAATGCTTTACCGATCAGAGTGAAAAGAAGGTAACAGTACAATAAGAACAATAACACTCAGGGGTAGGCTAACAGGCCGCCCCCTAACCTCATTAAGTTAGAACTCATATAATACTCTCTGAGAAATTTTGTCAATATTGAAGATGTAAGACAGACATCAAGCACTAGAATCACTCGAATCAGATGTATCACTTATAAGCAGGTCCTGTGGTAGTCTCCTCTTCAAGCGTGAGGGCTGGCGCATGCGGACGCCGATGTTATAATGCACAGCTCCTGGAACTTCTTGCAGTGTGGAAAAGAAACGACGAGCGATCCTGCGAATGTAGTGAAGAGGTAACAGTCCTAGTTCGTGATGGAGCTGCTGATTACGGATGAACCATGGAGCGTTGGTAGCGATGCGCATGAAGCGATTCTGTATGACCTGAAGACGACGCAGATGACACGTGTGTGCGGGCCCCCACACTTGGCAGGCATATGTAATAAGCGGATGAACGAGTGATTTGTAGAGTAACAATGAAAACTGTAGGCCGAGGCTGGAACGGCGATGCAACAGAGGTGAGAGTTTTGAAAATCGCCCGGAGGCCAGTGATATAAGACGATCGATATGAGCACGCCAGGTCAGTCGAGAGTCCAAAAGCACTCCAAGGTATTTAACGGGAGTTGTAGTGGGGAGCCAAGAGACATTGTTCCTGTAGAGATACAACGGAGTAATCGGAGTATATTGGCGAATAGTGAAGATGTTAGCTTCGGTTTTCTGAGGGTTCAATGAGATCCGCCAAGTGCTAAACCATTGAGTTAGGCGATCTAAAGAGAGCTGTACTACTTGTGCGTGCTGGAGATTAACATGAGAATAATATAGTGCTGTGTCATCAGCGTAAAGAGCTAAAGAAGTCGGAGCTAAGTCCGGAATATCAGAAAAGTATATATTAAATAGAGTTTGGGCCAAGATAGAACCCTGCGGGGCACCTGCGGTAATATTACGTGGGGATGAAAGCTTTCCACCAGTGCGTACTGAAAAGCTGCTGTCGTAGAGGAAACTGTGGATTAGATGTGATAAGTAATTAGGAAGACCGATGTGGTAGAGCTTAAGGAGCAAACCATCATGCCAAAACCTGTCAAATGACAGGTGGAAGACAGCCGCAGATAGCGTGATTTGTGTGACTTATTCTGCACCACGAGAAGTCACCTTACATACTACATGGAAAAAAATTCAAGCGTATCGGTAAAAATTTGTGACACAGAGATTTTTACCTCAGCTTATCGCACATACACTGCGAGTTCAGTGTACGTATAGTCTGTTCAGATATAATCATGTCTTCTGGACAGCAAAGTGTCATACGTCGGCAGGCGCTGGAAAACATATCATATAGACACATGCAGCTTCCAATCGCTCTATTTGTGTTTCGTAACTTACTTTCACCAACTGGTGTTAAAAACGACGTTAACAAATGTAATGTAACGATTGTTACAGCGATAACATACGTGTTAACATTATAGCATTCCACCAATGTGTTTTATCAAAATGTTAACAGACACGTGTTAACGCTGAGAACTTGTAAATATTACATCTATATAAGGCTGTAGATGAATCTTATTATTTTATGAACATAGTGCGATGCAATTTTGCTTTTATTTTCGTTCACACACAGCTGAAAAAATGGCGGGTGAATAAAATCAGAAGAAAAGCCGGTGGATAAATTTTTCATTAATTGAGACAGAATTGCAAGTTCAATTAGTAACTAAATGCAGTGCGGTCCATATAAATCTGAAATATTTCAATAGGCCATAAGTTTTGAACCAATGATAGGACACACATGAAAATTTGGGAGAATATAATAAACAATTGGGAGATAACATTACACTATTTACATCTCAGAGAAAATGTTGTAAGTGTTCTCCACCAGCATCTATGTGTCGTTGGTCTCATTTTTTTCATACGACTGCAGACACTAAAGTTTGTATGGGTATCTTTAAGACACTTGTAGAGCAGCTGGATGATATCGAATTGAGAGAAGGTTATTTCTAGCAAGACGGAGCAACCTGCCATACATCTCATGCCACCATGGAACTTGTAACCATTTTTGATTAGATTAGATTGATTTGCGTTCAGTATGTTCACTTGTAGCCAGAAAAGGCTGTGAACATTGAACATGTCCAGAGTTATAATGTTTAATACATATATATATGTACAAAAGTTAACATAAGACACTTATTATAGCATATAACCAATACATTATGGAAAACAAAGCAGGGATAATTATATATGATGCAAAATCAAACACTTTTTTATTCAGCTTTCACTTGGCTTATGCCAGTACGTCTCAAACTTTTTGATATGGATACCATTCTTGTTATCTCTTAAATGCATATACATTAAAAATAAACTTTCAGCGTGCATCAAAGATCTATTGGTAATGATCTGTCATTGGAACAGTTAGATACTACTTACAGAGCTACAGAAGCATTATCAGGATAATTTGTCATTCAGACAATCTTATACAGAATAAAAAGATTTTGAGAAAAGGTACTCTCTAACAGCATTTTTAAAAGCACCGAAATTATCAATGTTTTCTTTAAGAACATTGGGAACTGTGCCCAATAATTTTGATAGTTTCATAATAAACACCTTTCTGAAAGCAAGAAAGTTGAGCACTAGGATAATACATATCTGATATTTGATATGAAAATGATAATTAATTAATCTAAAAAGATCCGTGACCCCCCAGATCCCCCAACCTAACTCACCGGATGTTTTCTTGTAGGGGTATCTAAAATACAGAGTGTACAAGAATATGCCACGGACAACTGATGCTCTCAAGGAATCCATTCGAACTGAAATAAGTGACATTGACCAGAATACTCTCCGTAAAACTTCAGACAATATGGTTAGACGAGTGCAAACATGTATAGATGCTGGTGGAGGACACCTCCAGTATTTCCTCTGAGATGTAAATAGTGTAATGTAATCTCTCAATTGTGTATTATATTCTCCCAAAGTTGCACGTGTGTCCTATTATTGGTTGAAAAGTTAGGACCTATTGATATGGTTCAGGTTTATATGGATCGCACTGTATAAGGATATTGTGGAAAATAAGAGCACGGATGCGGTAAATGTGAAAGAGAAATATGTGACGTGGGAAAAAGAATTGAAAATGTGCTTAATTCGAATTCAAATGGCACAACAAGAAGTACGAAGCATCTTCGTCAGTATTACGTAAACTTAAAACGAGGTGTGAAGGACAGAAGTGACGAGTGACTTGAACGTTTCAATATGGAAGATGGACAGTGTATTATCCACTGAATTCAGTGAGCTATAAAATTGCAAAGTTATTAATACTTGAAACAAAGGAAGATCGGCAAGTTCTAAACCATTTTGTATTTCCGCAATTAGCGTTCATAAGAACTTGCTTCAACAGTCTATACCTTGGTATAAAATCTTCTGATAGCTCCTCAAAATCATTCTCCTCATAGGACATTCTTTATTACAAATGCTACTTAGCTGCTGTGACATTTTTCTATGAAAGTCTAAAATATAGACGGTATAAATATAGCAAAATGACATCAAAAGCTGTGTTCACGACCGCTATCTTGACAATTTTACAATTGTTAACGACTTAACAACAGAAATATGGCTTGTTAGTTTAGAAAGATATTTAACAGGTGTGTTAAGCTAACAATTGTTTTTGAAATACAGTTTTTGTCACAACTATTGCTAAATAGACTAACAGTTGTGTTAAGTTTTAAATCTGTTGGTAAAATGGGGCATTGGAGTATAAAATGTACTTCTCGTTTTGGAAACATGTAATAACGAAATAACTCCACAAAATATGCTTTTGGGATAATTTGGTTAAACAAGAAAAAAAATTGTGCAGTATAACTTTGCCTCTCTCTCTCTCTCTCTCTTACTGAAGCAGTTTATCAGTTACGCAAGAGTCATCTAGAAGGCGTCACCAGCAGCTGTTCCCTAAAGCAAATATGCATTGCATGTCATCAAAATATCTTAAAATATAATATAATATTTATTTATCTAACAGTCAACGTTATTTTATAGATAATAAAAATGTTACCTGAAAATAATTGCTAATCTTTTTACGGCAACCTCTGAAACTACTGAGCTTGAGTAGATATTTTGGTACCTAACCGACTCTTCGTATTAGAATTATACTGTTAATACACACACACACACACACACACACACACACACACACACACACACACACACACACACACACACACACACACACACACACACACACACACACACACACACACACACACACACACACACATCCTGGGAACTTTCTCTAAACTTGCTGTTTGTTGGTTTCGGGGAACAACGAAATCTGGAAGCCTCATTAAATCTCTGTGAAATATTTTGGGGTGCAATGCAACATCTTCTGTACATTTTAGAGAAAGCAACAAATAATGAACACTATGGGATCTTTGAACACGAATGCCACATTAAAGTCACTATACTAGATATAAGAACTCCTTTATGGTATCCCAGAGGTAGTTGGGGAAGTTCAATCCGATTAGAACCTTTATCCCCTTAAGCAGGCTTAGTAACCTTCTCAATAAAAAATACAGCTAAGCTGAGTCAAGCACGTTGAATACGGCACCAAGTTTGCTTTGATTTTATTATGTTACGGAAATGCGTGGGCGCATATGTAACGTATAAGGAAGTCTAGATGGAGGAAATCTTTGCTTCTGTAACACTTATCTAAAGTAGATGAGTAAATACACATTCACTCCAAAAATTTGGTATCGAAATTTCCCCGACGTTCATAGTTCCTGAGCACTTGATTAAAGTGTAGATATATATTTAGAAAAAAATATTCCCCATTCTTTGTTTTCTGTATGTATTTGTGTATATATTGCAACTATAGAGACACATTCTTTATGATGTTATTCTTTCACAAAAAATGATTCTTTAATGAGTGAATTATATGTGTGGGTCATACAACGACCCACAAGCGCGCGCAAATGCCTAAGACCTTCAGGTTTGAAGAGCGATTAACCAGTGCCAAATTAAGTTCATTGTTAGGCTATTGTTATGCAATATTTCAGTTATTAATTGAATTTAGAGAAGTTTTCCCTAATTGGTTACTTACTATTTTATTAGAAATTCCTGTTTTAAAACTATTTATATTCAGTTAAGAAGCAGCTCCATAGGTAAATATGCTTTCCTTTAAAAAGCTTACGTTCCAAATTTACCTAAACGCCATACGTCAGGGAATCAAGGCTCTCAACAAGGCGGCCTGGGTTCGACGCATCTGAGATTTGTCGTGGACAATACGGCGCTGGGGATCTACGGTTTGCCCCGCCATCTCATTCCACCGGTGTCCATCTTCATTTCATGTATCATCAGGGTTACTGCCTGTGGGCGTTAAACACTACACATTCACATTAATTAATGATGGATGAGAATTCAATTATCAGTCACTCTCGAAACAAAGAATACCACAAATAATCCAAAATTACAGTGGGTTGTGAACGAGAATCAAACCCCAGAGCATTCAGAATGCGAGACTAGTACTTTACTACGGAGTAAGTGCATATAAGTATATACTCGAGGTCATATAACACAAATAAACTTAACCAATATGGGGTGTTACCATAATCTAACTTTTATTAACTTTAACACGGTATAAAATATAAACGAATATAAAATGTGAAGTTTGAATGAAACGCTCTGAGCCTTTTAGCTAAGTGATTATTAACCTGAGACGATTATACGTATCCTTTCTAAATTTCTAAAAGTAAATTTCTGAAGCTAAATTATTAAGCAATTCAGAAGTCATAGATTGCTACAACTGTATTGATAAGTGCTTTCAAATTCAGCTTGCTTATTGAACATTGTGGGTTTGAAATTGAATGAGGTTTAAATAGCACCTATTGAAACTTACGTTTTACACAGTTGTGCCTAAATGAATACCAGTTTCGAAATATAATGTAACAACAGGCTAAGGGTACCCATAGCTTAAATTTGATAAAATCTTGAACAGAAAAAAATATTAGCTCCTGTTTAAAAAAAAACTCCAAAACTTCAGCTTAAAATATATAGAACGTTATAAGTTTTCATCACGTAACAGTTAAAAAACCCAATAGCATACGACCTAAATGCCTGAAATTTACTTGAAATACATTTACTCAATGTTAATATTCTTTAACACTTTTGCAAGTTTATAACCAATTCATTTCAAATTTTCAACAAAACCTCAGAAAGTACGGAACTAATAAACACAATATAATACACTCATATTACTTTTTCTCCTCACTCCTTTATTGTGTATCCTTACAAAGATTCATTGCTCTATTATTTAATGTCAACAGAGAGAAACATTTTTAGAATGGCTTTATTAAATATTTCTTTGCGGATATAACTAGAAGATAATATATGAGACTTTAAATGACAGTCAAATATTTTATGAATTAGTTGTTATGAGATCGCTTTGAGAAAGGAGAAAGAAAAGCAAATCTCTAAAAAGTATATAACGCGTATTTAAAAACTTAAAGCAATTGCAAGAAATGTCACAGAAATAATATGTCAACAAACGATATCTTTAAGTACTATACTTTAATTGCATATATACGTTTAACTGAAGTTAAATACCGTGCTTAGTATTCAACTTGACGCCGGGAACCAGATGGAAACCTGAAACTGTGGGTTTGATATTTTCAACCTGGTTCTTTCCTCCCAACCTAGTTTTGTATTTTACATTTCGTTTCTGAATTATGTTTTTTATAAATACACATTTTGAAAAGTATATTTTGAGATTCGGAGCTCCTCAAAATATAAATTTCCGGTGAAATCGCATACCAAAGGCTTTCGCCCACCTCCTTAGCGTAGGTGGTAACGTATCTGCCTCACGTTCAAGAGGTCCCGAGTGCGAAACTGGTTAGTGCGAGTTATCTGGTTAATGTTTCTCTCAGGATTTTCCCTTATCCTGACAAATGAATGTCGGGAAACTCTAAACCTTTTGGACACTTGGCTAATTTGAGCATTATTACACCCTTTTCACTCATCGTGCGATATGACTTAACGTTGGAGGATTTAAAATTAAAATAAATATATCAAAGTTCTGTAAAAAGCTTCTATAACTATGTCTGCTAAAAAAATATTTCTTATTTTTCTGCACCATTTGAAGAAGAATTTCTTATACTAAATAGTGAACTTCGATTATTGCTCATTTCATGGGATGATTCAACATGAATTGGATTACAATCACTCAAATATAATTATTTTCTCAAACTATTCCCTGGAATTTACAAACGTGTATTTTCTACGATGATTAAATTATATTCAGTCACTCGTAGTAACCTATATACACGTCTTGTTTATTTTTACAATTTCACTTCTAAACTTGATATAAACATTATAATATTTTAAATCATTCCTTGAAGAGCTGTAAACTTTGACATTACGGCAAAAGTTAACAGAAATGAACTTTCGGGGCCAAATTTAAAGCAACCGTTACAGAAAGTAAAAATGTGACTGAGCGACTGGAATGTTTGGTGGTAAAAACTGGCTATGTTAAAGTGAATGGGCAACAGAATGAAAGAAAGAACATGCAGAAACGCTTGCTACTGCACATGTAAAAAAGCTGCAGAATTATCAGTGTGAAAGAGGTCGCACATATTTGTAGAGTTTATCACCTCGAGCATCAGAACTGCAAGCAAACAAAACATGACCCATGTCTATATTTGGACTGTGAGAAAAGATGCATCTTGTTCGTAATTACACATTTCCTTCTTCTTTAGAGGTGTTTTTGCAAAGGTTACATTCTAGACGATAGAAGCTGTAAGGGCTCAAGGGCATTACCACGTCCTTGCAGCTAATACAGCTAGTCCCACTCTCTCTTCACTGGGCTTTAACTCCAGGGCAGAATTCCCTATCCTACTCAATTTTAGAGGCTTACGTATTTCGCCTAGGGCGCAAGGTCGAAATGGAATCTCAAACGCCTTCACAGAATTCGATATTGGATCTCCATCTCACAGATTATCTAACGTTGTGTATTTACAGTAAATAATATCGAATGAAATACCTACTTAAAGAAAATCAATACGCAATAATTAGACTATTGTGTTTCTGAATATATGTTTGCTCCATATGTAAATATTACGACGTCATGTTACCCCAAAGATTACATTTACGAAAAGAATATGGTCGCCGCTTTTTGTTTGTCACATCCAATACTTTTTTAAAAAGTTAATATTCTAAGGCAATTATTCAAATGCTCCCTCCATGATGTAACAGTTGTTTTTAATCCATCCGTGGAAAGGAAAGACTTTATATTGTTAGATTTGTTATTTATATGTTGTTATATTGTTATTTAAAATTTAAAATTACTTTAAATAATGTTTTAGTATTAATATATAGTGCGAAGCATATAAACCTGAACCACTTTAATAGGCCACAATTCTTCAACCAGTAATAGGACACATGTGCAACTTTGTGAGAATATAATAAACAATTGGGAGATTACACTACACTACTTACATCTCAGAGAAAATGTTGGAAGTGTCCTCCACCAGCATCTATACATGTTTGCACTCCTCTCACCATATTCTCTGATCAGGAGAAAAATATAACAAAAAGTTACGAAAGAATAATTTCCCATTTAGAAGAATATTAGAACTGGGAAATTTTAACTAAATACATATGGAACATGGTTAACTGAAAAACGTGTATCTGAATAAATCGTTTGCTTTAACAAGCTTATATACCCTTTGGGTGGGATAATTTATACAAAAGTCATTCAACATTAAAAGGCGTTTTAAAGATTATATGTTCACAGAAAATTAAAGACATAAATTTCATTCAGAATGAAAGACTTTCCAACATATAATATTTTAATCAAAATCACAATTGACATTTTTGATAAAATGAATATTTTGAAACAATTGTAGATGTAAGATATAGTTTCGGGTGAGTGGATTATCTTAAAAATTTTGTGTTGTATTCTCAGAGGACGCTGAACTTAAATACCAACTTTGGTATTCAAAAAATCATTTCTGGTGTTATGCTGTGCACAGATACACACATATTTTGTCTAAAAATGTTTGTTTACTTTCAGGGAATCCCAAAACGTGTTCATTTCGATATCATATTTTTGTGTAAAATACAATAAATTATCTTGATAGGGAAGGAAAAAATAAGTAAGAACAGTATTGGAAAATGGAAACCAACACTAATGAATACCTCGATGTATATATATATATATATATATATATATATATATATATATATATATATATATGGGCGCTCAACTACGGCAGTCATCAGCGCCCTTTAAAAAACTAGTCATGGCAAAAGCCAGATATAAAACTTTCTAAAACTATGCAAGTGTAACAAAACCTATTAAAAGTACACGTACATAAAAAACGTCAATCAAAACCTACTAAAAATTTCGTTCACTAAATCCTAAACTCTAAACTAGACAAGAATTTAAAAACCTTCTCCACGGGTCTCCACACACGGCCTACACGTGGGTGGGCCTGTTGACCGTCTCCCTCAACCACGAAGAGGAGCCCACACGAGGGAGACTGTTGGCTCGGGACCCCGGGTGTGCCAAACCCATACCTACCGAATTAGGCCCCTGAGGGGATGAATACCTCGAAAAATGCTAATTTCAGAAAATAAATTTTGTTTCTAAGAGAAGCGATCATTTCATGTAATCAGTTGAGTCTACCTACTTTTACTCACAGTTGTATAATATTTTCAAATACAGTTCAGAATAAAACGGAATCACAATTTATTCACAGACAATTTTTTTTCAATCACATATCACATAAAGCAAAATATCTCCTTATTCAGGAGCCCTTTGTTCCAGTCACGTCGTCCCAGCCACTTTGACCTTGTGTTCCTTGTAGTTTCCCCGCATCATAGGTATATTCTAAAGTGGTTTCCCTGCATCTGAATTACCTGTTCAATATTTCCTTTCATCTGTTTCAATATTTCAGCACCAGTTGACGGCGTTTGGGTGTTGTGGCAGAATGGTGAAGTTTACAACTAAGAAAGATTTCTCCCTAATTTTGGCGAGACTGCTTGTCGATAGTGTTTTATCTATACCCGTATCTCCAAGTTGTGAGTCTCTAAAGATGGACTTTCTTTTCACTGACGTCCTTTGTTTATAGGACCTTCTTTAAACCCCTAACGATTAAAAATTCAATTTTTCACAATATTTGATGCAGTAAATTTAACTTTCTTCCCTTAGCATCACCACTGGTGAGATATTGCAGCGCTAACGCGATTTATCATCAGAATCGGCCCTTCTTTTCCATCTTGCCAAGGATCATGGAAGTAAAACTGAATCCCTATGTCTACATATGCTACCTTATTTCCGTTATTAGACATCCTACCGTGTAAATAATCTAGCTCTTATCCCCATACACCTAACAAAATTATTAATGTTATTGTTTATTCATAAAAATGTAATAATTTAAGTGTAACTTAAGACATTTTTCTTGAAAACTTCGTGTTTCCTCCTTGGAAGACTGATGAACCTAAATGCCAACTTTGGTATTTATCCATTTTTTTAACATACCGGCACACTTACAGCGGACTTTTTTAAATTTACTTCTCTTCTAAATGCAATAAGTGACGTATTGTATTCCTCCAAGATATTAATATCGAGTTGCACGTTCTGACTTTTTAAATCCAAAACAGGACTTCTGGAGTAATTTGGGCGTTTGTCAGTCGGTTTGCGTGGTCCGAGGTCACCGGTCCAAACGGAACCCAGACTAAAGGTTTTTAGGCGTAGCTTAATAGTGGAACCGCATGTCAGTATATTTTCTGACATGTAAAAGAACTCCTGCGGGACGAAATTCCTGCGGCGCTGATGTAATTCTGGAGTTTGACAGCGTCATAAACAAAATTTTTACTTACCTACCTATTCATTCGTTCACTCCTAAATTTCATCCATTTTATTATTTATTTAAAACCACAAGTGAGGACTAAACTAGATAAGTAAGACATATATTTTGAATATTGCGGGAAGTCTTGAGTGACTTAAAGAACGCAATTAGTATAAAATCCATTTTATGACGTTTACTATTTCCTTTAAATTCTTTTCTTCAATTGAGTTTTAAAATATTTATACTTTTCTCAAATTGGAAGCGTCTATTAACTTGTTTCCCTTCTGATCATGCAAAGAGAGAGGAAGTATAAAGACAACGTAAAGGAATCAGCTGTTAAAATATTTGACTACCCATTGAACGTAATAGGTAAAAATTTAAAAATAAATAAAAATAAAATTTTTCTTCAGTTATCTATCTCAATGAGCATGAAATACGTAGAAGAATAACCGTTAGTAAAAATGAGTAGAGAAGTTTATATGAGTGAAACACAATATTTTTATTGAGGAACCTCAAAACTGCATGTCCGCTAATATCTTGGTAAAAAGAACTGCAATACAGCTCTTCCTCTTGTTTGTTACGTATAGTTAGTATATAATTTAATTCGTTCTGCGCATGTACGATGAGCTTAGAGGCAGTTTACACAAATATATATTTTTTTCCTTTGTTTATGAATACTAATAAGTGAAGCGCATGCATGTACTATTTGGTATGAATCCACTATAGCTATTGGTAATAGTATTATTGAATGTGTTTATCGACTTGCAGGAGATTGGAATGGGGAAGCAAGATTAAATCAATCCTACGTGTTTGGAAGGGGCGCATGACTCCCCAAAGAGAGAGAGAAATAGGAATAGAGAGAGAGAGAGAGAGAGAGAGAGAGAGAGAGAGAGAGAGAGAGAGAGAGAGAGAGAGAGAGAGAGAGAGAGAGAGAGGGAAGGAAGGACGTTTGATTCTCAGCTCACGCCTCACCTGTGCATAAGACTAGGGTGATATGAGCAGCGAACTGCTGGTTATATCAAGTGGGCAGTCAGCCCCGTTTCTAAAAATGTACGCTACCTGTAACATAGCAAACTAGTTAGACTTACTGCTTATGAATCGTTTATACATGGGGCAAGTTGGCCAGCTGGTATACATAATTACATTTGGCCATCATTCAGCAACACCTAGAAGGCGTAGTATTAATAATTTGCTTTAAGTAAATGGGTTATCTATTGCGCTGGGAATTTAGGAAATGATAGACGTAAACAAAACAATCCTAGTGATCACAAGGGAGTTATAACTTTCGTCCTATCCTCGCTACCCACTTTTTTAAAATATTGCACAAGTAGATTTACCAACTTCAGTTTTACATAAATGTGTTAAGAAGTAGGACTAGTCATTGTATATCCTGAGGATTTAAATGTGATTACTCAGATCTTAGGACACACAGGATAGTTTTGGATATTTTTGAAGTAAACCTATAATTGCCTTTTTTAATGTGCTTGTCCGGTTAATTAAGAAACAACATTCAACAAACCTGTTATAACAATTTCCGCATAAAAATGTTAATATCCATAGGTGGTCTGAAAAGTTTCCGACCCAATAAAGATACAAGACTTTTTTCAGATTTTTTTTTTTCAACATAGTCACCTCGTAGCTCTACACATTTCTCCCAGCGATGCTCCCATCTCTGTAACCCGTCCAAACAGTACTTGGCGTTCCTCTCTGCAAAATAATTGTTCACGAAGGTGATTCGCTCTTCATTTGACGAAAATCTCTGTCTTCCGAGCGTAATTTTCATATGAGGGAACAAAAATAAGTCGCTTGGGGCTATACCTGGTGAGTAAGGCGGATGGTCAAGCAGATGAAACTGTAATTCGCAGATTTTCGCCATTGCAACCGCTGAGGTGTGAGACGGTGCGTTGTATTGGTGAAACAGTATTTTATTTTTCTGTAAATTTAGCCCCTTTTCTGCAAGTTCTGCCTTCAGCTTGTCAAGTAATGATGCGTAGTATGCTCCTGTACTGCTTTTGTCCTTTCTGAAGATAATAAATTAAAATAACTCCATTACTATCCCAAAAATAGTCGCCATCACTTTGCCAGCCGAAAAAAGGAACATTTTTTGCTGTTTTTGGAGATGGCTACCCCTTTGCAGACCACTGTTTGGACTGTACTTTTGTTACGGACGTAGAATCGTGTATCCAAGTTTCATCTACAGTAATTAATCGGCGCCTTAACTCGGATTTATTGCGCCTAAACTGCGCCAACAGAGTGTTGGAAATGTTCATTCGAACCCGCTTTTGGTCTAACGTGAGAAAACGCGGCACCCAACGCACGGTCAGCTTTCTCATGTCTAAATGTTGATTTAATATGTGACTAACACGTTATTTTGACATATTTATAGCCTCTGCTACATCTCTCACTTTAATTCGGCGGTCGTCTAGCACTACTTGGTGAACTTTGGCGATGTTTTCGTTGGTAGTTGCAGTTTTTGGACGTCCCATTTCCCAAGCTCTTACGGCAACGATTAAATTAAGCTGCCCGAAATTTCCTTTGATTTGTGTAGGCGTATTGCCTTTCAAAAACAAATATTTAATGATACCTCGATACTCGATTTTCGACTTTCATAAATACACTCACACCAACTCACTCAAACGACTGTAACATAACAACTGAGCATCCAAAATGGCTTAAATTTTGTTGAATAACTGCCAAAAGATCAGCTAACGATATTTACTAGCTTTTATTTACGAGTGCTGCCATCTCCATGTTGAGGTCGGAAACTATTCAGACCACCCTATATCGAATATTGTGTTAAATGTACCGTACAGACTCCTTTTCCTTTCTGCGAGTATTAGTCAGAACTAATCGCAATATTTAAAAGAACTTCCTTCCGAACTCCATTAAAAGTAAAATGGAAATAATGAGAAAATAGGTAAGAAAAATTGGAATGAAGAGCTCATTAAAATGACTATGAGTAAGCTTATATCCAATAAAATGGCCAAGACGGGAGCTATTTAGGAGCTTTCTATATCTTAAATCACATCTATAATAAGGCAACTAATAAAAGCAATTCCGTAGGATTAGCCTCTCAGCTGGCCAGGTCGTACAATGTGATGAAGAAATGAAAAAGATACTGTACTAGATGTGTCTGGAACAGAAAGCTGAACATAAGCCGGTGCTCCAAAGAAAACAAACACTTGGAGAGTCAGCTACAAAAAGGCAAACAAAGCTAGAGTTTAGTGGAAGTAATGGACAGAATGCACTCTACAGAAGCCACTGTGAAGTGCATTATGTGTTTTAAGGCATTTGAGGAAAATGGGTGCAGTGTGTCAAGTGCAGTGGGTAAGGGCATGTTGAATGTGTGGAAGTGACCAAACCTCTATGTACTATCTATGATAACTGAACTGATATGGCATAATAAGTGTGGTCCATCATTATGTGTTCTAAAGGTTATTGAATAAACATTTATACAATAAATCATTAGCAACAGAAGAAACAATGGCTGATATTGAAGGACGATTTCTACAAGCGTCGTAGAACTATATGAACTATAAATAAAAATAATAAAATGTTTACTAACATAAATTAGAATTAAAAGCTAAGTTAGTGGTGTAAGTGGACTACACAGGCTAATCCTTGGAACTGCCTCTTTGTCGTTCGGAACAGAACCAAGTCCACTCTCGCTACTTGAACTGCCCCGTTTCGTTCTGCAAATCTTTTAGCGCACAAAGGGATATCTGCTTACGCGAAAGACGGAGCATCTCGGCCATCTGGTATAAAATAAATAATGGAATAGCCTGAGTTTATTTATTATGGATTTTTATTGAAATGTACGAGGGCTGTTCAATAAAGAATGATCATAATTTTTACGGCCATAATTTTTCACAGTAAAATTCAATCTTATTATATTCTGTTAGTTTAATGTGAAACCAACACGCTGTAGTAGTTCCATTGTTGGTACTGCTGGTTCCCACCTATGAGAACCAGGCAAGTTCAGACATGTTCAGTATCGCCTACGGCTGCAATGGAGGTAACACACGAGAAACAATGTGCGACTTTGAAATTCTGCTTTTGTTTCAACAAATATTCAGTTGAGGCCTATACAATGTTACAGGAGGCCTATGGAGAGTCTGGTCTTTCCTACAGCACAGCTCGAAGGTGGTTTAAAACGTTTAAAGAGGGGAGACAATCAATTTCAAAGGAAGGTGAACCTGGTTCTCTACTTACTGCTCTTACGAAAGAAAACATCAACACTGCTGCTGCCATAGTGAGAGAGAATCGACGAAATTACCTTAAGATCACTTTCTGAGATACTTAACATTTCATTTGGTGCCACATTTCCGTGAAGCAGGCTGGATGCTGCACCACGATCATGCGCGGCCACACACTGCCAATCATGAATTGCTGAATATCTTGCAAAAATAAACATGAAGTGCATCCCTCCCCCTCCCTATATTACGGATTTAGCCCCATGTGACCTGTTTTTATTCCCTAACTTGAAGAAACGCCTTCGTGGGGGGCATTATTCATCATCAGAAGCAGTGGTGAAGGCTGCGGAGGCGATTTTGTAGGATCTCTCAAAAATGGTTTGCAGCATGTCTTTGAGGATTGGTAGAAACGCTGGGACAAGTGAATTGCATTCAGGGGAGACTATTTTGAGAAATATGAGGATGAGTAAAGGTACGTTGTTAAAGAAAATTGCGATCATTCTTTATTGTACAGCCCTCGTAATTTGAAGGTGCTGAGATAAAAGGACCTGAGATAAAAAGTCCTGAATAAAAGAATACCATATTAAGATTATGTTCAACCACCACAAGGTGGTTTCTAGGCAATAGAAACTCTTAAGCTCCCCGATACTTCAGGATTATTCTGAATTTTTATCACACAGAAGACTTTTGTACGCATTAATACAGATTTAAATAGACACCCTGAACAGCATTTCTGTGCAAAAGAAAAATATGTGAACGTTAAAGTTCTGCCCTTCTTAATCACGACCAGACCAAATATTTTCTGTAACACGATTTTATCTAAACATAATTTAAAATTGCTTTGTTAGTACTGTGACAAGTGATGGCAAATCTACCTTCATTTGTTTGCCCTTGTATTAAGAGGAAAACACATTTTGACACAGCCGTGAGCGCACTGTGTACTCGAATCTCTGTGAAGATTTGTTTGCTCCACTTTCTAGATGTGTAGACAGAAACACCAGTGCCCTAGTGACTTCGACACAGTCATATATGTGAGGACGCGACTCCCCCAGGTGACTCCAAAGGAAGTCTGCTCTGTTGTCACAGCCCGCCCCTGAGGTCATCAGTCAGCCCTTCCTACACTACTCTACCACCCTGAGGGCGTGAGAGGAATTGAGACTCCCTCGCACACTAATATTTCCACCGCCACTATGATGTATATCAAGAAGAAAGAAAGAACGAGAAAAGCAAAAGACGAACAAGGCGAAGGTTAGATGGATTGTCGGAGATGTGCCAGAATTTTTTCTCTTCCCTTTTCCTCAGAAGTAGGGTTTGTGCAACTTTGTTCAGCAGAGACCTAAAGAAAAGGAGGATTTGTTAAGTATAGCTTAAATGTAATAAAGGAAGTAGCAGTACCGGAAACAATCTGTATTAACTAATTATACCCAGTGGTTTACTTGTAATCTGAACGTATAAAATTTCACAGTTTGTAAATTGCCCAGAGGTCGAGATATGACGTCTATTATGAAAGTAAAAGAGTATACCCACAATGCAGCGTGTTCAGATTTATAGCACTTTGCCAATGGCGGTTCTTCCTTGCGTTTGAATCACCGAGTCACCTACTTAGTTTTGAATAACTTACATGGCTATATTTTATATCCTAGCATTTAATTTTCCTTTATAAAAGTTATCCCAGTTTTCTTTTGCAATGAAACCGCTTTCTTGGCGCTCGCGTATCGATAATTCAGTAAGCTTACTTACCGACTGGTGATTCGTTATTAAAAGGACAAGGTGACCAACACAAATGGTGGGTGAGGAGAGGTTAGAGGGGCAGAATGCATTGCTGGTTACCATGGCTACGGATTCGATCCACAGAAGCCGTATATTCCGCACCAACTCGTGTTGCCAACACAATACAGAACTTCTTCCTACTTTTTCGTTTATTTGAAAAGAAAATTTTTGGCAGAACTGGTAACTCGCTTGAAACGAGCCCCGCGTGCCATGTGCTGCTATTTATCAGTTTCCATCCTGATAAAAGCGTAACTTTTTATGTGATCAGTGATTATTGTCTGATATATGAAGTGTTGCATTTTTAATATATAAGTTGTTTACAATGAATTCAACACACGACACCATTTTCTGTATGTAAAAATTATGACAAACGCGTGGTGGTAAATGTCAGTAGGCCAAAACAAGTGATATGTTTAGAAAAACTTTGTGGCACACCAGGAAATTTAAGACTCGTTGGTATGATGAACATAGTTGTGTCGGATTCAAGGGTCTGAGTCTGCAGACGCTCTTCGGGAAAGCTCACGTCTATATATTGTAAAATACAATGAGAACGTTAAGCTTAACAGGTTTTTCAGGTAATATTCCATTAGGGAAGTAGACAAAAAATGACATTTCGTGGACATAATCAAAGCGAGGACTCTTTAAATAAAGGTAATTTAAGGAACTTTTGGATTCATATACAGAGGGAAGCCCTATTAAAATACAAAAGCACCATGCTAGTACAAACTCCGTTTTTACCTAATCAATTCGCCCAAAGCCGCGCCTATGTCATGGATGAATAAAAACATTAGATCTGATACATTTCAATCTAATTTCTTACGATATCAGATTTATTATGTGTTAATAATGGGAAGAATTCTGAACAGCCACGAATCAGAGGCGTTAGTGCGCTCAGCGCTGCCACCTTGTTACCCTCACACTTTTCATATTTCTCTCTCGCTCACTAACCTAGTTTCATTGGCTCTAAACGTAAGGTAACCCAAACTGAATTTTCTAATCAGTTGAGATCACAATCGCACGATGTATATTTGTCTCTTATCCTCGTTTTAAATTCTATAACTTTAATTATAGCTTATGAATTTACCCATTATTCTAAACCAACGGAACTGTCACAGGCGAAACCATATAGCTGTGAATGTTAGTTACGAAGAGACAATTCGTCATTGTCATTGTCTTCATCGTTCAAGTATTGATATGCTCCAAAATCTCGTTTAGGTGCTATTTCTTTCCAAAAGTTGTCTTTTTGTAGTGTATCTGCATGTCACATGCATTTTTTCCCAGTCTTGTGTTACCTTATAATTTTCTTCATGAATAAATCGTTCAATCTCAGTAAGTTTAAAAGTATTATTTCTGTTTGCAACATAATTGGAGCCCACGTAAACTCAACTGGATTGTACTGGCAGTAGTAACGGGGAAGATGGATTACCTCGTGCCTCATTGAAATTGCAATTTAATATAGATGATACACTTTTCACCAGTTTTTAAAGCGAAGAACAACTGAATAATTCTGCTTTGAACTCTCTAGAGTAAATAGAGATTGCGAACCATTCATAAACAAACATATAATGTGACGATTCGCGTGCTGCCGATGCAGCGTTCAACATGCACAAGAAGTGCATTGTTTGCTCTCTTTTTAATTTAACAAACACCTTGCCTTATTCAAAGTACTTCTTTTATCACTTCATGTCAAACGTTTACATTTCAGTTCTGAGTAATTACAAATATACTTATACGCACGCATGCCAACCAATAATGATGGAAAATAGTTGTTCTTTCACACTGGCCGTGTGTAGGCCAAATTGTGGAAACGTAGAGTCAGACTGAAAAATTCTATACTTTAGCCTACACACGGCCAGTGTGAAAGATCAATTAATTCCCACTAATTGACCTAATAGTGGTTAACTATAAAGCCCGGGCCTTAAAGTACTTACATGTGTCCATTAAGGTAGTTGTCTCATGTGTTTATGAGAACTCCCAAGTGGTTTACCGGGAAAAATACGAGTCAGTTGGAGAATTTAATGTCATGTCGGCATGTTGGCCATAGTAGCTCAATGGTTATAGCAGCTGGACGGAGACCAGAAGATCCGTGGTTCAAATCCCGGCTATGGCATTGAATTTTTCAGTCTGACTCTACGTTTCCACAACCAACAATGATGTTCATTACATTGCCTACATCACGATGCACTGTTATAATATATTGGTAATTTGTTTGTTTGTAATAGGAAAACTATTTGAGCTAAATGATGGAGTTTTATCGTTATGGTAGTCACATTGCTCTCTATCTTCATCGTGATGGCTTTTTGTAAAATTTGAAGTTTTGTCTTAGCACAAATAGTATTTATTCAGTTAGCACTCATCACCCACTATTGACGGGCAATGTAATGTGACAACACCTCAGGACTCCGATTGGTTGCTCACTTAGTAGCGTTCAGGGACAAATATCATCCCATTTGAAACACACAATAGTACTTTGCGTCCTGTCAGAGGAACTACCTCTTATCAATTTTTATATTATCCCTGCTTCACGCCAATATCAAGTAAAGACTATATGCGGGATGTGAGCACTGTCTGTTCTTTCGTTTTGCTTGGTAAGGTTCGTTTGGTTTAATTTGAAACATGAGCTACCTAGCGCTACCCCTCCCTGTGACAAGGAAGGGGTGAAAAGTTTTGTAAACACATTGCCACTGCTATTCGTGACTGCCTAGTCTCCGTGCTGCAAACAATGCAGGGCTTGCTAATTTACAAATAGTGCTTTATATTGACATTGGCAAAAGGTAAGAGTGGAAATATGGTATCAAAACCGGTGTTGTACGAGATAATTAAGAGAAAACAAAGATAAGTTCAAACTGCATACAATCGACTCCATAGCTGAATTATATGGACATACCTCACCTCCGTGTCATCGAGCTACATGAACACAAATCAATGAAGCAAGGAGAAAAGATGTACTGAGGAAAAGACGGATTAATTGATATGTTGGACAGTTTCATCGTAAATTTAGAAGGAAGTGACTCTCCAAAAGGTCCTCAATGGACTGTATATGAATATTACCGCCATCTACAGGTAGTCTATAAAGCGCTGTGCTTGAAAGTGTTCAAGGGATAGCTGCAATACAATTACACGGAATCAATCGGAATATTGCATGGGAATAATGCGATGTGAGATTAAGCAGTCATGGGTTACCTACGCGTACCTACGCGGCAAATAATGCGTTCTCACCCCTCCCTCTCAACTCTCTCTCTCTCTCTCTCTCTCTCTCTCTCTCTCTCTCTCTCTCTCTCTCTCTCTCTCTCTCTCTCTCTCTCTCTCTCTCTCTCTCTCTCCATGTTTCAAGATAAATCAGACGAACTGTACATAGAAGTGATGCGATGTGGGATTAGGCAGTCATTGGTTACCTACAACAGCGTGGGCAATAGTGTGCTCTCTCTCTAGTTCCCGTGTTTCAAGATAAACCAGACGAACTGTAGGTGGCATTTCTTCCTCGTACTAGGGTTTCTCTCCAACTCATCAACATTGTGTGCGTTGGTAACATAAGATTTGTGAGTTCTATGTCATAACTAATGCTATTTTTAGGACAAATTGATGTCTTGGGGCTTGCTGATCGTTTAAACCTTTTATTACAGCTTTTCCAGTAAAACCCTCTTTTCTTTCTTTTTAATAAAGCGAAAGTGGGAAACCAATTTTTATCTTTTATTACTTTAGAAGAAGATTGAAAGGGAATGCCCTGGTATTTTAACACTCTGTGCCTATTCTAATTCCTGCTAATTCAATTCTTGCCGCACAAGTTCTAACATAAGCCTCGAGGTAAGGTAAGCGACAATTCAGTGTATTTTGGTAAACTCTTATTTCTGGCCACGCACGCTTCTGCTAAATGATAGGGTTTTTAGTGTAAAGAGGATAATTCAGAACTACAATTTGTAAAATTTAGTACTAAAAATGGAAAGACATAAAAATTAATTCTACCGAAAATGCTAAAAGATTTGAAAGTAAATTGTTCTTCCAAACTAGCCGTATGTACAGCAAGATTTACAATAGATTCTGTCAGACTGAAAAATTCAATGCCATAGCCCCGATTGGAAGCACGGTTCTTCAGGGCTCCGTTCGGTTGCTATTAAATATTGCTCTACCATGGGAACATATCAGCATGAAGTTGAATTCTCCAACTGACCCCTATTTTACCGGTGATCAACAAGGAGATGTCATATAAAATGAGATATTTGGCTTTTGTGGCCCTTTACTGTGTTGTAAGTAATGTGAATTTGAAAACTCTATCAATTAAGCTAATAGTGGTTTATCTATGAAGCCTGGGACTTAAGTACTTACAGCTTAGTAGGTCGCGACAAAAGATGTGTAATTTATTGTATATAGTCATTTACCAGAAAAAATACGAGTCAGTTGGAGAATTTAGTCATGCTGGCATGCTGGCCATGGTAGCTCAGTGGTTAAGAGGAACTGAACGGAGACCGAGAGATTCGTGGTTTACATCCGAGCTATGGCACTGAATTTTTCGTCTGACTGTACCTATGCTAAGAGATTTGTTCATGTTTGCAACATAGTTTGTGTGTAAACAATGACCATCCTAGGCTCCAAAGTCTCGTTCTCTTCTAGAGTTAGTAACTTCACATTTGCCTTTGTCCGTCGGTGCCGTAATCAACGCCTTTGTGAGAGAGCATTACTGAAACCTTTGTTTCGTTCCACAGTCAGTGCAAGTGTTAGGGGAGCAATTCTTTGAACCAGCCACACGCCGACTTGGTAGAAGCTCCCCTAATGCATCCATCATACTCAAAAGTGCACACTTCTCCTGTGGTGTTTGCCCAACAGGATATTCCTAGTCGGTGTGAGGTTCTTGATTAATGTTGTACTTCTCTCGTTTCCCTACCGGAAGATGGCGTCACGGGTGTGCACACGCCCGCCGTGCACAGACCCAGTGCGCGGTGCCGAGAATTGTAAATATTTAGTCTGTTATGCGGGTTTACTTTACTCTCTTTTCGTTCCACATCCCCTTCCTCCTCCTCCCGGGGGTTAATTTGACGAGTGGAGAGTCTGGGACACAAGGGATGAGACTCTACTTGGTCAGCACCTTGCTAAACAATACGAAACATGAAACTGCTGTCGTGGAATGAGGGCACAAAAAGAGAAACGCCATATATGTGTGTAATATTACACGTCATTTTTTCATCTTTTGTATATATCGAAAGAATACATTTCGCATGGTTTCCCAGGGAGCTATTGTTAGGAGCTAGGGAGTTGTTCATCATGAGAGCTTGTTTCTTGAGACTGCATGAGACCAGTTTTGAAATAGGAACTATTTTCGCCACAATTACGTTAACATCAGCTCTTACAAACGCCAATTCTTCTATTTATTTCATGTTTAACGAAGAGTGGTATTGGTAGCTTTATAAGTAGAGTGAATAAATAAGCGAACACAGTAGCTTTAAGGCATAGTGAAATCATTTAAAAACTCTTCCTATGTGATGCTCTTAAGTAATGTCGAACGATGAATGAAATGGGTGAAATGATGCTCAAATGAGTCCACGGTCTATAGAGCTTACAGTTACACGACATTCATCTTTCAGGATAAGGGAACACCCCGGAGAAAACTTATCCAGATAACTCGCCCGACCAAGATTCCCACTCAAGACCTTAAACGTGAGGCAGACACATTACCACCTATGCTACAGAGATGGGCGAAATCTCTTTTAATTGAATGACCAAAAGCTGACAAAGGAATAAGTACCCCTTACTTGGGAAAAATATAAATATTCCAAAATTGAAACGAATAGGAAGAGGTACATCTGAAATGGTTATTTTATACCATTTTTACTTGATATATATTGTCACCGATGGCATTATTGTGTAGCCGTGATAAAAGGGAGCCGAACGCTTGGGTAGGAGAGCTGGCCGCTTGCCAAGAGAAAGAAAGGAACAGCGAGAGAGGCTCCAGAACTTTCTGTCTTTCTCTTGCCGCCGTGAATATTCTTGGAAGGTCTACCGCATTCTAGAAACAAAGGCTGGGAGGTCAAAACACCGGCAAAGTTTATTGAACCGCCAGTTTTGTGATGGTTATTGTGACAATGGAAGTTCGAAGTGTACCGCAGTGATTGCTTTCATTTGTTTACTTGCGGCGGAGCAGAGTCAATCTTGAAGATAGCTGATTGTTATTTTCACGTCCTTTTACTGTAATAAAGGATGTTTAAATTTCTGCAAACGAGAATTTTGATTCTACGTAACCCTAGCAGTCACAATATTGTATGTTCTTAATACGATCTACATTACTTGTGTAGTTGCAGCTTGTCTCTCTTAGAGTTTACTAATTACGCAAAAGACTGTCGGAATCAAAAGCACCTTATGATACAGAAATACATTTAATTCCATTTGCAATTAAAATACTTTAAACATATGCCTTTTAATCAAAGTTGTTAGAAATACGAGGGCTGTTCAATAAAGAAGGATCATAATTTTTACGGTCATAATTTTTCACACTAAAATTCTATCTTATTATATTCTCTTACCTTAATTTGAAACAAACACGCCGTAGTAGTTTCATTGCTGGTACTCCTGGTTTGAACCTGTGATCTCCAGGAAAATTCAGACATGTTCAGTATCGCCTACCGCTACTGTGGAGGTAACACACGAGGAACAATATGCGGATTTGAAATTCTGCTTTCGTCTCAACAAATATCCAGTTGAGGCCTATAAAATGTTACAGCAGGCCTATGGAGAGTCTGTTCTTCCCTACAGCACAGCTCGAAGGTGGTTTAAAATGTTTAAAGAGAGGAGACAATTTCAAAGGAAGGTGGACTCGGTGCTCCAGTTACTGCTCTTACGGAAGAAAACATCAACACTGCTGCTGTCATTGTGAGAGAGGATCGACGAATTACTTTAAGATCACTTTATGAAATACTGAACATTTAATTGAATCCACCCACACGTTGGTGACAAAGACATTACACGCGAGACGTGTTTCTGCGTGATAGGTTCCTGTTTGCATGCAGTTAAAGTTGATGTTAGAGGAAGATCCGGGGTTTCTTTCACTGCTGGTGAAACTTGGCTGCATAATTTTGATCCTGAGAGCAAACAGCAAAACTCAGTGTGGAGATCTCCTTCATCACCAGCCCCCCCCCCCCCAAAAAATAAAAGCAAAAGTGGTTGCCTCTGCTAGGAAAGTTATAGTTGTCTCATTCTTTAATTTTCATGGAATGGTTTATCACCCATTTCATTCATCGTCCGATATGACTAAATGTTGGAGGATGTACATTACAAAAAAAAAAAAAAAAATGTAACTGCACACACATCAGTAACTGGGCAATACTACTGAAAATATTGCAAGTCCATATTAGGCACAAATGACCATATTTCCGTAAAGCAGGCTGGATGCTGCACCACGATAACGCGCGGCCGCAAATTGGCAATGTTGTTGCTGAATATCTTGCAGAAATCAACATGAAGTGCATCCCTCACCCTCTCTATAGTCCGGATCTAGCCCCATGTGACTTTTTCTATTCCCTAACTTAAAGAAACGCCTACGCGGGAGGTATTATCCATCATCAGAAGCAGCGGTGAAGGCTGCGGAGGCGATTTTGAAGGATGTCTCAAAAATGGTTTCCAGCATGTCTTTGTAGACTGGCAGGAAAGCTGGGACAAGTGCACCTAATTCAGAGAAGACTATTTTGAGGACTATCAAAATTATGAGGATGAGTAAAGGTACGTTTTCAAAAAATATTGTGATGATTGTTTATTGAACAGCCCTGGTATATTGAACAAATCAGCATTTTTTGAAATTTTTTCAGTTAAGAAAATTTCGCACTGAGGGAGTTTCTTTAAAATAAGGTAATTTCCTTGGAAGTTTCTGAACTTAAAATGTTTGAGCTCCTATGTTACGTTGTTCACACACAACGTTTTCTAAAAATTAATTATTTTAATTCATAAGGCCTTCAAGTACACATTGCTTACATTCACAAGGCTTTTTCTAGCTGATGTTAATCGAGACATGGGAGAAAGGTATAAACGAAACTCACATGATACTAAAATCTTATATAAGTCTCATTTAATACACACAAAGCTCACATATTATCTTCTTATCGTTTAATTCCTTGTGTATTCTTATATTGCTTCCATTTTATTAAGTGCACTAATACCTCACCCGTAGAAACTAGATAATGGCACACATTGCTGCTTATTTTTTTGTCTTCCTCACAATAATAAAATCTTCTTTCCCTTTAACATTCACCTTAGTATGAGGTATGAGATTATTGCAGTTTAAAACTTTTCTTTTATTCTATTTTACGGCACTGGGATTTTCAATCCGTTCCGCCTTCAATTAGGTCTACTCAGGTTTTTATCTTACTGGTTTCTTGCCACTTTGCGTTTATATTTTATATTTGTTATATTGTTTTCCCCATTGATTTCTGTGTGCAATAATATGATTTTATCCTTCTAATTTCAATTCTTTTTAAAACCTTATTGGCTTGTTTAGAATACTCACCTAATTGCTCTTACAAATTACACTTATGAGGTCTCTTCTGACATTGTTTTAGAACTATTTGTGTTCCTTCCTCTAAAGACCATAGTTTTGGATTAATTTGCTGGTATTTCATTCCATATAGAATAGCAGTTTTATTCAACAGTGTAGCATTTTCTACAATTACAAATTTTCATTACTTAATCGTTATGTTTATTTATTGTCTGATGAGGGCCGAAACCAAATGTAATATTAGTAATATTCTTCTTGCTCTCAAGGTTTAGGGCTGCAGATGTGTACCAAAGTTAACAAAACTGGTCGCTCTATCTCTTCCATTGTCTCACAACTCTTTATGAAGGTTCATAAAGTAAGACTTGTCGTGGATATTTTGAAAGGAGCTTTCATAGAACAAGTGGTTTCCCTCGTTTTTGATACCTCTAAATTTCTTCACTAACAGTTTCTTTCATTCACCGTTCTCTTATTACAGTGTTCCTAATCCTATCTCGTCTAGTAGTTACCAACAATGGTCGTAAAAACCTTATCTGAGCTGCTTTCAATTTTAAATTTTCTCCGGTTCTTAATGTCCACGTTTCACAATAGTGCGAGGGTGGTCTGAGAAGTTTCCTACCTCATAAATAAAAGATAGTGCATTTTGTTTTCACTGACCAAAGTTTCAGCCATTTTGGAAGCTAATTGTTACATAGCAGTCATATGAGTGAGTTGATATGAGTGTTTTTATGAACATGGACAAAATCGAGGATCCAGCGGCCGTTAAATATCTGCTTTTGGAAGGCAATTCGCCTTCGCAAACCAAAGATGAGTTTGGATTCTGTGTATGGGAACTCTACACCATCATTTACCACAGCGAAATTTAGGACGACTAACTTTAAAAGTGGCCGTAAGATCTTGGGAGACAATAAAAGTTCGGGATGTCCAAAATCTGCAACTACGGACGAAAATGTCACCAAAGTTCATCAAGTGGTGCTAGACAACCGCCGAATTAAAAGTGACAGATAGCGGAGACTATGTACATGTCAAAGACTTTGTTTATTACATATTAAATCAACATTTAGACATGAAAAGCCTGTCCGTGCGTTGAGTTCCGTGTTTGCTCACGTTAGACCAACAACGTGTCCGCCAACGCTCTCTTGGTGTAGTTTAGGCACAATAAATCCGAGTTTTGGCATCGATTAATTACTGCAGATGAAACTTGTATACACTATCATACGCCCGAAAAAAAAAAAACAGTCCAAATAGTGGACTGCAAAGGGGGAAGCGGCTCCAAAAAAGCAAATACTGTTTTCTCGGCTGGGAAAGTGATGGCGAATGTTTTTTGGGATAGTCGTGGAGTTATTTTAATCATTTATCTTCAAAAAGCCATTTCTGGAGTATACTATGCATATTACTTTACAAGCTGAAGGCAGAACTTGCGGAAAAAGGGCTACATTTGCAGAAAAAGAAAATACTCTTTCACCAAGACAACGCACCATCTCATACCTCAGCAATGGCGAAAATCTGCAAATTAAAGTTTCATCTGCTTGACCATCCGCCTTACTCACCAGATCTAGCCCCAAGCGACTTCTTTTTTCCCCCTCATCTGAAAATTGCGCTCGAAGGACAGAGATTTTCGTCAAATGAAGAGGGAATCACCTTCGTGAATAATTATTTTGCAGAGAAAAACGCCGAGTACTATTTGGACGTGTTGCAGAGATGGGAGCATCGCTGGGAGAAATGTGTAGAGCTACGAGGTGCCTATATTGAAAAAAAAAAACTGAAAAAAATGTATTGTATCTTTATTAGGTCGGAAACTTTTCAGACCACCTATGAACATCAGCACTGGTTTAGATATTACATTGTGGAGACTTTGCTTTATTTCTGTCCTCATGTTTTTGCCAAAGGCTGGAAGATGATAGGATATTTGGGGAGTGGATAAGACTCCAAAGCCATGGAAGGCAAATTACCTTAAGGAAGAAACCCTAACAGAAAATCTACTTTACAAGGGGCTGGTAAATACTTCATTGCAAATTAAAATTATTTGGCTAACACAAGGAATACGCGGACGTAATATTAGTAGTACTTATGCTGCAGCAACAGAAAAACATTTTAAACATGCTGTAGATTTCATTAGCTCTCTGTATTACACATATAACTCTGTTAGTGGCGTTACTGAGTCGGCAGGATAAAAGGCATATTGTTCACTTTCTCTTTTGTTTTTCCAAACCCATATGCGAGTTATTGAATGCATTTAAAAATCCGAACTCTCACAGCAATAAATTCACGAACAGCGTCGCACTAGTTTCCCTTCCCACCTCCCGTTCTCTGGTTTGATTTCCGAGATTGAAACCTGGCGACACACAGTATTTGTGACGTACAACATTTAACTGTCGAAACGGCATGGTAATGCTAGAAGATGTTCAACTTTCAGGAACCACTGACATACAATATTGAACTACCACTTTACTTTTATTAGTGCTATATTAGTCCCAAAACTTCGTTATCAAATTATTGCTGTAAACACAAATTTTGAGATCCGTCGCTCGTGCAACATTAAAATATATGAAAACCTTAATTATATGGTAAGTTAATAAACATTATTAACAACAAATTTTTTAACAGTGAAAATGTTTCTTTTTGGAGTGACGCTGTTGTCCGTCTCTTTCTCACACACACGCGCGTACACTTTATTTTAAAAAATTTATTTTTATTAAGTTAACCTCAAAACTTATATTTGCGGTGAAATATCGTCATCAAATTTCTGTACACAAGGTAATGCTTGCTATATTCATTAAGTAATAGAGGAACTAACTTGTTTATTCTATAACATACGTTTTTAACCGGTTAGGTTATAGCGGACGATGAACAAAGAATCGGTTAAAATGAGGCTGAAATGAACCAAGAATCTATGAAACTTATATTTACCAGATATTTATATTATAGGGCAAAACCCAAGAAAACGCTTTATCCAAATAACTCACCCCGACCGAGATTCAAACTCGGAACTTCTTGAACGTGAGGCAGACCTAAATTAGGGAGGTGTGCGACAGTATAACGACTGATACAAAATGTCTGGAAAACTGTTTACACCACAAAGAATATAATATTTTCTTATAGCAGCCTTTTTGTGAAGAAGTGTTTCGTGTGTGTTTTAAAATGTATCATCATTAGGGAATGATTTTTAGGTAAATACACACTTTTATGTAATTAAATATTTTGCACAATTTAGTTATTAGTACATATTTTATGGCTTTTTGTGGCAAACATGACTTTGTTTATGACAAGAGATGCGTTCTGCTTCTCCTGAAACCTTAGATTAGATTACGTGTTGTCAACTGCTCGCTATAATATAAATATATTCACGAAACTCGCAGAAAAGAGTTTTCGAAGTTACAATAGTTGCAAAAAGTACTTGAACTCGACACGACTATTACAGGTTCCGCGTTAGTTCTTGACGAATGACCAGCAGAAATCCAGTGAGCTGGCCTACTCTAGTAAACAGATCAGCAAATAGTTTTATGTTTAACAAACAGCTCTTCTTTCCTCTGTGCCTTTCTAGTTATTCCTGTTCCTTCAGTTCAGTTCAGAAATGCCGGGTAATGCTAAATATACGTGTTCAGTGATGCGTGTATAACCGAAATGCCTAAGGTAAAAGGTAGCGTTAGTTTTCGGTCACAACAGTACGTTAAAGCATTTTCAGATACATTCAAAACAGATGGAAAAAGTCTATACTCTCAGCCATGTGGAAAGTCTATAACAGCCCATCAACGCTCCCAAGTAACGCAGCGTTCATTCCGCAACACACGTATACTGGCGGCTTCATATTCTTATATGAAGCAGGTACTTTTAGGTGAAGAGACTTCTAATGGTCAAAGTAGAGAAGGCATGTGTTGTGCACCAACCAATTTCCAACAACTGACATGTGACATCAATACACGGACACGTAAAATTTAACTTTTTGTCTGTTTTTTTTTTTATTTTAATATGTCATTATCTCAATTTGAGTGCGCTGAATCAGAATATAAACTTATTTTTTCTCCATCACATACCAATTTTTCGCAATATAGGAAATAGTAAAATATGCATTTTTATTTTAGCCTCTATAGAATTTATGTTATATTATTAAATGTAAGTTGATAAATACATAACTGTGAACACAACACTTTTCAGAATTAACTAATATTCCATATTATCACTTAAATTTGAACATTTAACCAATGTTTTTATACTGCCTTGAAGTGAAATGAACGCTTTGTAGACTTCCTACTATGGAAAGAATTTGATACATCTCTTTTCAGCGACCAGCAATAATCAGCTATCATATTCACATTACACTTTCACTATTAGCGTCTTTCCATTTCCTTTATGTCCTGGTGAAATCTTTCACCCGGTTCCTCACTGACACAGCCGAGATTTTCTGGAATAACGTCCAAATCAGAGTGCAGGAAATGTACTTTCACACTCATACTGCAGCCCAGCTTTCGAAAGTTCTCAAGCATATTTTCTACAATATTTTTGTAACTTGGATCCTTGTAATTTCCCAGAATGTTTTTGATGACACTCTTAAAACCAATCCATGCCTGTTTTTCAGTATCTTTTATTTTTTCCTCAAATAAGGTATCAGAAAACATACTCTCTTGAATTATGGCATCAGATATTCCAGGGAATTTCTTGCATATACATTTGTAGCAGTTGCTATCCTTATTCAAAACCTTCACTTATTGCTCCATTAAGCCTGATTTTATGTGCAAAGGTGGTGAAAGAACATTTTTGGGGTCTACAAGACACTCATGAATTACATTTTTTCATTCCTGGCAAGAGACTGTTGCTCTGTTTCCAATTTCTTCTTGTCCAGTGATCGGATCGGGCTCTACTATATAATCTACTACTGGTGAGTTATCAAAACAGTTCTTTTTTATTACAAGTTTTTCTATTATATAAAATGAAAGAAAACACTTATTTGTTTTACTAAATATTTTAGAATATTTAATAAGTATTTTCTTAATTTTAGTACATAAAAACTAAAAAAATTTAACGTTTTCGGTACCTAAAAATGCGTTTCCTAATCATTATACACAAAATTTTCAGAATTAAAAGATTTCGCGGGTTATTTCCCAAAATTTGAGATATAAGTTTTCATTTGTCATGTCTTAAATTTTAGACGCTCTTATTAAAACAGTGCTATTCATGAGAAAATAAAATTATTTTAAAACTTTTCCCTGTAAAATGTGCCGGGGCGAGTAAATATTGTTAAAAATATTGGTTTCTGATCTTTGGAAAATGCTGAAGTTTATCATTTTTGGAAATGCAAGACGATTTTTATAGTCATGCACAAAAGGTGCTCAACAATGCAATAAAACGTCAACGTCACTTCGCAGTGAACCTTTTTTTTTTTTTTTGTTTGTTTTTTGCTTGTTCCATTTATACCCCGCCTTTAACTGCAATGGTCATATCGGCGGCCGTTCTCCTTTGGAACATACTGAAGGTGTTAACTCGTTATCTTTGGTTTTTAATCATTAGATCACGCGCACATTCACAATCTCATTCATACTTCCAAACTCTGGGAAAGATGGGGAATTATCTTGGTCGGAGAAAGAATCCCCACCCCCACCGACGGGAATCGAACACGGGACTCCAAGCACTGCAGGCAGGTGCTCTACTGACTGAGCTACGGGGCCAGGCGCAGTGAACCTTGGTCATATTTTTTGGCTGGAATACTTGCCCTTAAGAACTATAGGTAAACATTTTCTCAGGGCTTTGAGAGCATTAAAAAGTATGTTTCCAATGGAATATTAGTGCCTATAAAATTCTTAACTGGAGAGCAATTATTTTTCTATTTCCTGTTGATCAACAGCAGAAAATGGTAATGGAGGCATCGCCATGGTCTCTCTTAACAATATACGCTTTCCTTTTTTATACATTTTAACGAGCTGCTTCTTTAAAAAATTGAAGTGAATGTTTTATTCAGTATACTTCTAGTGGTGATCAAGTTTAGGACATTCCCATTGGCTGAGTTACAGACGCTTCCTTTTATAAACGGCTTCATAATACGTCATGCCTTTGAAAAGTATTTAACGAGACGATCGTGCACCTGAAAGCGCTCTCTATATTTTGAGCAGAGTTTAGATCTGAGTTACGATTAAATATGACTCAGGAATTTTCTGGTTACGATGCTATCGAGGCAGGGAGGAAGGTAACTCGTACCCATCTTAGAGTCTGCCAGCCCTCAAGTTTTTACGGTTATTGCATTATTACTCGGCGTGCAGCAACTTGGAAAGTCTTGCAAGTTGCTCTCCACTGTAAACGATTATGAAACATTAATGAAGACGGAGAAATAGATGAAAGAGGTTTCCTAATTAGTATGAGGCCTGGTCTCGGTAAAATTGAGCCCGTGGGAAGGCAAACTCGCACACATTCACCTGCAGAGTTTCTTCTTACGCTCCGAGAGTTAGTAACTTCCTCAGTCGTAGCTCTCGGGAATTCGGCCACACCGTCTTTTCCTCACATCATTTCCTAAAAATAAAATAATTATACAGTGTAATATTTCAACCCCAGAAGCATAAGTAAATTAGTAAGTGCTGATAATGGGGTTGCAAAAGTTCTTGTCAGCACCATTATGTTAGCAAGTCTTAAACAGTTATGCAGCTTCAAGCTTTAAAATATAGCTTGTATGAGGGAAATGTTAAATGCAGAGCAACCAGGCCAAATCAGACACTAAATAAGCCGGAAAAATAAGTTATAAGTTATTGGGAATAAAACTCGGTGGAAATTAACTGTAGGTTTTTCTGAATAATATGCTTAACGGGGAAACAGAAATCATCTACGGCATTAAATCGCAGTTTCTTATTCGGAAGGCGAGGGTTCGATTTCCATGGCCTAA
The DNA here is from genome assembly GCA_030765055.1 of Mantis religiosa. NCBI lineage: Eukaryota > Metazoa > Arthropoda > Insecta > Mantodea > Mantidae > Mantis > Mantis religiosa. Next base: position 100,168,909 of record CM060957.1, read on the forward strand.
CTACCTGAACCATGGGATTTTTGGGAGTTTTCCCGGGTCACCAGGTGAATTCTAGGTAGGTTAATTACATCCCCCGAATTTCCTGTCCCTTCATTTCATCTCCATTATCATTTCATATCAACTCTTATCTGGTGGTCTCTTTCAGGGTAGAAAGTGTCGGCGGGTGTCTCGGCGGTGCAGCATTATATGCTCTGAGTGAACCAAATCGTCCTTCGGTGAGTCGGTGGCCGGTTTCCAAACCGGCTGTTGTAACCGCTTCTGAACCATAGTAGGAAGGAATGTCCCTTGTCCTGGCCTACCCTGGGAGGTACCCTACCCTCCACACTTCGTGTCTCCTTGGGACGACCGCTCTCTCCTATAGCCTAATCCTTCCTCCCAGGGATACCCCGCTTGGGAGCACAGGTTGCAGTGCTGAATCCACTCCATAGTAATCCTAATCGTAATCCTAAATCTCAGTTGCTTTGGATGACAATTTGCTTCCGAAAGTTTTATAAACTTTATTTTGCTTTACCCTCTCCAGTTGAAAAAATTGGATTAAGGTGAAATGTTTTTATATCTATCTTCACCAGCTTGGAGCCAGCGGGACCTCCTCTATACTGCTAGCCACTGATTTGCCAAAATACATTACTTCTCTCAAAATATCAACGATAATGGTAACATTTCAATGTAGTTGCCCCATGTACTACCTAGCATAGTACAGTCAAAGGAATGCTTCACTGAGTTTTCCATAAAAGCAAAACGTATATTAAAACTTATAAATAAAGACGGAAAGAAATGCATAAATGTATAAAAATGAGGCATATTATACAGCATATAAGTTTTGAAAACAAACTTCTATATTTGAGATAAAAAGGTTATGACAATATATTAAAATAGCTGTTTTAGAAACGTATTTCTAATGATTGTGTTATGATGAAATCAATATAAACAAATAAATGTCGAGTGGTATTCAGTCACTCCTTGAAAAATACTAGCAATTATAGGTCAGCAAACTAGTTCAGCAACATCATAGCCCTGTTCTTTTCTAACAACAGAATGAGAATTTGGTCTGTGTATTATCTATGTTATTCCACAAAGCCGCAGGGAATAATGCTGCACATTGCTAACTAGGTTCGAATGGTGGAATGTAGAAACAAGCAACGTCATATGCATATATCATAGACAACGGAACACCAGCACATTAAGCACACGTTATTGCCTTCGTGCCAGAACCATGATTGCCGAATTTTGCAGTGGCAAACCTGAATAAATTGCTTAGAAATTAAGACATTAACTTTTCTCTCTTCCCGTACATCACCAATATCGTGTTAGGGGACACGGATACCCCTAGCACCAAAATTCAGGGCGAAGGAAGCTGAAGCACTGAGGCTGATAGAGGAACCAGGGTTGAGGAGGTAGCCCGACATCTGGGATGAGAGCAAGAGAAGTGGATGATACTATGTGAAATGAATGATAGGACAAATGGATAATGGAGCAATTGATGGAATGATGGCGGGGGAAACCGAAGGACGCGGAGGAAACCCGCCCCAGTACCGGTTGTCCACTGCGGCCTGAGATGGAATACCGCCCACCTTTGTGAGAGTAACCACTTGGCCACGGCGCGGCCGAAATTAATTAAAATGCAATTTAAAATAAGAACTGAAGCTTTCCTGGTGACGAATATGTTCGAGTTCTTCTCGGGGATCAAGCCAGGTGAAAAGACTATTAGACGTTTCAAAAGCGTGCATCTCTCCCATCATCAGAATCCTACCATCTAATCGTCTTTTCACGTGGCTTGCTTCCCGAGAGGAACTGGAACAAAAATGGAGTTTGTTACCTATTCATCAAGGCGGCCCAAGTTCGATAACAGAGAATCGTAGGTATAATTTATGGTGTATAAAGTGACGCCTGTATGTGTTTCCCCCAAGTTCTTTGGTTTACCTTCCATTCATTCCGCTTAATCCTTTGTTTTATCCATTTCAACATAACTTCATAGATATCATACCAGTCCTTGGGCTGATTCCCCAACCCAGTGTTGGACTGTTAAGGAGAGATTTATTTAAAAATTTAACGATAACATTTTCACGCTAGGCTACGACCCAAGGATATCAAGAGGTCCACGACAAGCAATCGGTTCGTATAAATATAAGCAATGCGCCCATGCCATACAAATATCGGAAGCGATATTCCAAGATAATTAGAATTTCTAGAAGTTTCTCTATCTCGAAAGTTCTGAAACTTTGTACAAATTTACAACAGGTTTGTAAGCAAGCGCTCTCTCAAGGGATTGTTCTGTCTCGCGATGAGTATATAAGTGAATTAGTGAGTGAGCAGGCCAGCGAGCAAGTTAGCGACTATGTTTCTGTAGCGATGAAATAGGCCGTTAATGACAACTGAAGCGACCTTCCTGGAGTTTGCTGAAAGCAACTTGAACCGCTTTGTGCTGGTTTTGCCTGCGAGTGAATCTTCGAGTGGTCGTGTGTAGTTCATTATGATGTGAAGAAAGTGAATTAGTGAACTAGTGAAGTGAGGTGTAGCGAACAATAGAACTAGTTCACATTAATGAAGTGACTGATATAAGTAAAGTATCACCGAAAGTTTAACTATCTTACTAAGTGACAGTTAAACAGAGTGAAGTTACAGTTTAAAAATTTAGCGAAATTTGCCTAAATCCTACAAAATATACTTCCGTTTTTATTCCAAAACAAGTACAGCTTATACTTTTGAAGGGGCATTTTCCTTTGAGCTTCATTTGGATGGGAAGGATGAAGTACCTTTGTGAATATTGAGAGAGGAAAAGAGCTCTTCTTTTGGAGGTTGTTGATCCACTAAACAAACTTCGTCACGTTTTCTGAAGTCTATCGTGGTGTTGCAAATTTCATCCAGCTGAAGAAGGTTATTGGCTTAGCAGAAGCGACCCAGAAACTTGTGTTCTGCATGCGTGTGTAGGAGTGACCTCTGAACCGGACAGGAAATAGGGTTAGATACGGCTGAGGAGTAAGGTCAGTTAGTGAAGCTGAGCCTCAATACTTCATTTTCAACTATGGACCACCTTGATCTCTTAGTCTTCAGTTTGCCTCGGTTAAGTCTCCCAAGGGATGCCACACTTTCTCTTTAACTTCTCTGCTGCGAGTCTATAACTCTGTTAAAACTTCCGCGTCGATCTTTTATTTCGGTGGAAGCAAGAATTCTTTCTTTCGAATTTGAAATGCGCTATGCAAAATATTCGTACTCCCATACAATATTTAATGTCTAAATTCAACTGTTTTTATTTATGTTCATATGCTTACGAAATCTTGAGAGGGAAACTAACTTCGGTTGGTTTTATGGAATATGTAAATATTACTAAACAAATTAATCAATCGAAGCTAAAATTTGAGTTAATATTTTGAAGTGAGAAAAATAGAGGGGCGGAAAGAAAAATATTTGTCTGATTATAACGCAAAGCAGCATTAAGTCGTGCTTCTCAACGCAAAACTGCTGCAATACACATCTTTTTAAAACCGTATTCTTAGCGTGTAGTGGAAAAAATATTTTTAGGGATATTTTATATTACCTATACTTTTGTTTTAAATAATTAGTTAAAATTTGTTTTCTTCGTTTATTTTTATCATGACCCTTCAGAAAACTTCTAAAAGTTGTACTGTAGAATTGGAGGAACCGCAAATATAAGGAAATGGTAACAGTTTTACCTTAAAAATTGTGTAACCTAGAGAAAATGAACTACCAAGCAGGTGTTTTCTGACTCAAAGGTCAAACAATTTAAGTAAAATATCTATACTTTTGGAGCGGTTTAGTTATCCATTTATATCCATTTCTCTTTTAAACGCACATTCTTTCTGGGAAATAATTCAGTTGCTAAAAATTTTATAAGCTCTGTATAGAGGGATACAAAGCAAAGTTTCGATCAATATTAAGAATTGATTGTGAAGGTAATAAGATATGTAATTCAGTTTGCTTCAAAGTTTTGTGAAAGTACTTTAAAATGGCTAAAAAGTAGTCAAGAGTTGGTCTAGGTAAATCAATAGGTCTTAAGGCATACTTCCCGTTCTTTCATAGAGCCATCCATATAAACCTGAACCACTTTAAAAGGCCATAACTCCTGTACCAATTATAGGACGCACGTGCAACTTTGGTAGAATACAATACACAATAGGGAGATTAAATTACACAATTTACATCTCAGAGAAAATGTTGGAAGTGTCCTACACCAGCATCTACACATGTTTGCACTCGTCTCAGCATATTCTCTGAAGTTTATGGAAATGATATCGAATTGAGAGAAGGTTATTTCCAGCAGAATTGAGCAACGTGCCATACATCTGATGACACCATGGAACTTGTAACCAGTTTATTTGATAATCGAATAATCTCAAACAGCTGTGGCCTCCCAGATCCCCTGACCTAACCTCATCGGATTTCTTCGTCCGGGGGTATCTAAAAATAGAGTGTACAAGAATAGGCCACGGACAGTTTATATCTTATTTCGAACCAAAATAAGTAACATTGGCAAGGATACTCTCCGTAAAACTTAAGAGAATATGGTGAGACGAGTGCAGACATGTATAGATGCTGGTGGAGGACACTTCCAACATTTTCTCCGAGATGTAGATAGTGTAATGTAATCTCCCAATTGTGTGTTATATTCTCCCAAAGTTGCACATGTGTCCTATTATTGATTCAAAATTTATGGCCTATTGAAATGGTCCAGGTTTATATGGATCGCACTGTATATTTGTCCATATGGTTAAAATGATATTCAGACAAAGGCAACACAATGTGTAGTTAATACTGCTATTACATTTGAAAATAAATATGGCAATGAAATCATACAGAATGCCGTAATCAACATCTTCTGTGAAATATTAAGTGCGCTTTGATGAAATGAGTTAAGCATGTTTGAAGCCTTTAAATTCTATTTTCATGTTGATAATTTTGTGTAAATATGTTTCCTTGATTTTCCCAAATTATTTGTAGCTTTTCCAGAAAGTTATGAAACTGTCTTAGTACCTTTAAGCTCCGGGTAATCAAGAAAACAAACACCATAATAAAAATTGTTATGACTCTCGTAAACCTATTTGTGGAGATTCAGAAATTAAAATCTCTGGGGTAGCCGTTGTATTAACGCACTTTGGTCTGCCCCTCTAGGGAGGTGATACCTTTTCTGACTCACTTTCCAGAGATTCTGAGTTCGAATATCGGTCAGGAAGAGTTATCCGGATGACTACCTCCGGAGTTACCCTTATCCTGAATGATAAATGTCAGGTAACTCTAAGCTCTGTGGCCTTGAGTACATTTAAACTCATTTCATTTAGTGTCCGATATGACCTAATCGGTTAAAGGACGTTAATTTAAAAACATCTGACCATCAGCAGGCATAAGAATGCCTCTGTCAAACTTTCTTCTCTAAAGCACTTTTTACAACTTAAAAAAAAAAATAGAAAAAATGCTGAAACTATTGTTATCTTTCAAGCTAAAATCAGAGCTTCTCTTTTCTAATCCTTCAAGTTCCTATATCATGTATGTTCTCCGTATATATTCTCTGAGCATTACTGCCAACTTCACATATAAGTTCACTATCTCCAAAGAATAGGCCATACATATTTTTACGAAACTTCACTCTCTCAAAACTACTGTTAATTATTTATTATGAAACAGTCACCTAAGCAGAACTCTGTACCCTTGCGTGGCAATCAAAGTACACCCGCAATCATCTAATTACGACAGTTGGTCACCTACATAACGCTTAAAAAGCCGTATTTAACAGTCTCATTAAACTGGTAAATGGATAACTTATTAATGCAGTAAGTGAAAACAGTCAAGCGAATAATGTATTGCAGGCAGAATATAAACCAAAGTGATCCTACATTAAAACCTAAAAGCAAAACTATCAAACACTTTGGAAAATGCTAATCTAAGGAAACGGTCATGTTTTTCGAGTATGTAGCTTTTATTGGTAATATTCTTAAATGTTATTTTAATTAAATAAAAACTTCATGTAAAGAGCCTTCTGAATCGAGATAAACCAACAACGTTATCAAGGTTGTTTAGGCAATGACCGAGGCGTTTTCCAAGTTTTCTTAAGTCTTCATAATGGCAAATGTCAGTGACGTACCGTACACTCAAGCCTGACACATGTTTCAAAATTGGCATTTCCCTGCAGTTATTCTTATCAAATAATGAGATAAACTCTTTAAAAATGTTCCTGTTCTGCTTTTTAATGTGCACTTTCAAGTTCAAAGAACGTTTCGCTGATGCGTCTTTTCTCTAAAACTAATAATTATAAAGGAGCCCCAGGATAACTCAGTGGTTTCGATCTCAGTTCTCGTACTGAGGGTCCATAGTCAAATCTCCGGCTTTGGAGCGGCAATTTTAAGTGGCTAGCTGATGCCAAGTGTTCCCAAAACTCAAAGAAGTTTGGAATTTTCGGTAAAACCTGTAGGTCCTCTCCTTTCATCACCACCCTCATCATCAATCAACCAATGGATGTAGCCGACTCCAAACACTGAGTGTCTTCAAAAATGGATCCACTCTGTAACGGAATTATGGTGATGATGGGTTTGTTCACTGATATCCTTTATTCACTGGATTATCATTAAATCCAAGCTGATTAAAAAGTAAATTCTTCACAATATTTGTAGGAGCTAATTTAACCTTTTCGCCACAACACTTCTAAGATGGTGTCTTCGGAGTCTGCGGTGATCACCTATAAAGGAATTTATTCTCACCTGATGTTGTCCCGCGTTACAACTGAGGTCGGGGTTGTAAACAGCCCTCCTGAATGAATGTGTAGGTACCGCAGGCGATGACACTGATGATACATGAGATGAAGATGGAGCACCGGTGGAATGAGATGGCGGGGGAAACCGGAGATCCCGGAGAAAACCCACCCCAGAGCCATGTTATCCACCTCAAATCTCATTTTGTGGTCACCTGGGATCGAACCCGGGCCGCCTTGGTGAGAGCCAAGCGGTCTAACCACTGAGCCACGGCGCGGCCTCAGCCCTCCTGGATGGTAACGATGAAGCCACGAGCTGCTACTTCTTCCCGAGTTCAGACTTGGCACTCGGATGTATCGATGTAAGAAAAAAAAAAGATCTTCTTCTACTTCACTATGAGCTATGAGCTATGAGAACTCTTCATTTTCAGACGTGGTCGCGAATGAAAGGATACATTTTCTGAATAAACTCGGAAACCAATAAGCTCTTTTTACTTTGAAAGAATCAGAACATTCAATGTAATTTGTATTTATTATACAATTTTTCATATAGAACTTGACAATAGTATTGTATACCTTGATTACAATTAAAAAAACGAATACTAAGTTTTTACTAGGCATCGTTGCGGCACTGAATTTGCGTCTTTCCACCATAACATTCTTCCGTCAAAAGAAGCTTTCTCTCTTAGCTGTCTTACCCAAATTATTGATTTTTCCTTCTCTCGTTGCCATCACTACCAATGGAACTTAATTTCTACGTGCCCACGTCACACATTACATAATCTCATTTTTAAAACTACCAAGCAAATCAATCATTACCACTTACATGTTGCGTCATGCCATAACCTACTGACTTTTAACAATTTCCCTTCCTATTCATTTTAACATCTCCATAACGATTCTTAAACTACATATTTAAACATTTTTCAACTCTCGGGCCTAAACCAAAACAGCCATTACAACTCATTGTTCGGTGAAATGGAATCATTGAACATATTTGGAAAGCGTTAAAGGCGACAAGGATTTCCGAGAGTGGCTAACATTGTTAGTGAAATGTCGACATCAGTTTTCTTTTTTAGAATACAACACTTTCTCTATTTGCAATAGGCAAGTGGCAGAGAAAGTAAAACGAAATGAACAGAAAAAGAATGAAAATCCGGGTCGCCAACTTGAGTGGGTAATTGTGTTAAACGGCGCTTGCAAAACGTAATAAGAAATAAAATTATGCATAACAGCGCTTTAAAGGAGAAAACGCTAATGAAAGAACATATACAAAAAGTACAAACAAACAATTGAGAGGAAAAATGGAAGAGAGAGAATATAGCTTAACAGGTGAGTGAAAAATAATCGGGCAAACCTAGAGGTGATCACATTTAAATAACGTCCAATTCTGCGAGCAAGTGTCGAATTTTCCTGGATTTGTTTATGTGGTAGGAATGAGCAATTCTTCATTTCCAATTACCAACTAATTTAACTATATTTACGTTGGCGATATTGATTGTTGAAACAGGCTTTCAGGTGCACATCGAGATGGGATCAATTACAACAGTGGACATTGCTCCGGGCTAGGGAAAACTAACATGCAGTACAATTTGTTTTCCGCTGCATTGTAATGACCTTGTAATTACAAACAAGGCTGTTGTACACGACTTGCATTAACCGTGTAGCAATTAGCGACTTACATCATTCATCTGCTTTTACATGCTCGCTCAGCATGCAAAACTTATAATCAGATTTATGATGGGATCACATGGATGCACTATCACTTCATTGGGCGCTCTGCTCTAGTTCCAATTCAACAGTAGTACAAACAAAATCTTTATAGCATGAAAAGATATTACTTTCTATTCAGAATTAGCAGATTCATAAAATATTTTATTTTTTATTCCCTAATTTATATTCTCTTTTACATTCTCTCGCTGTAGGTACCACCCAAATATTTAATATCGAGAGAATTAATCAGATGGCCGCGCCTTGGTCGAATGATTAGATCGCTTGGCTCTCATCAAGGTGGCCCGGGTTCGATCGCAGGCTACCGCAAAGAGAGATTTTTGATGGACAACAGGGCACTGGTGCGGGAATTTTTCCGGCATCTCCGGTGGTCCCCGCCTTCTTATACCATCACTGTTCCATCTTCATCTCATGTATCTTCAGTGTCATCACTTGCGGTGCCGTATATAGTAAAAGAGGGCGTAAAACATTACACATTTATTCAATCGATACTTTGTCATTCATGTTTGCAGAGCAACTGCACGTTTCTTTTTGCTTTAAGTGACGTCATGATAGAGTGCAATTTCAAAGCTAGCTAGTAAGGCATCCTTCTGTTAAAGGCGTGGTCGTCATTGTCATCCTAGTTTTAGTTTTAGCCCCTGCCCCTGCCACTCTCACTCTCACTATTACTATTATTATTACTACTATTATTATGATTATCATTACTATGATGACTATGACGATGACGATGATTGATTATTATTATGATTATGATTATTATAATTATGATTATGATGATCATCATCATCATCATCATCATCATCATCATCATCATCATCATCATCATCATCATCATCATCATCATCATCATCATCATCATCATCATCATCATCATCATCATCATCATCATCATCATCATCATCATCATCATCATCATCATCATCATCATCATCATCATCATCATCATCATCATCATCATCATCATCATCATTATTATTATTATTATTATTATTATTATTATTATTATTATTATTATTATTATTATTATTATTATTTCATATTTATAAATTCAAAATACGGAGGATTAAAAGGACATTTCTGAATATCTTACACAAATGTTTTTAAATTTTTCGGGATATTTCATATAGCTCTGTACTGCTACATTCATTTTGGATTGTGACACTACTTGTACCCTCCTCCTCCTCCTCCTCCTCCTCCTCCTCCTCCTCCTCCTCCTCCTTCATAATATACGCTTCAGAAGACGTTTGAAAAATTTGTGGTTCTTGCGCTTTTATCTTTTTTTTCTGTATTTATGTCCTCCAACATTGTCATATCAGAGGATGAATGAAATGTGTGAAATGATGCTCAAATGAGAACCCGAGGTCCATGGTCCAACTCACCATAACCGAGATTCGAACTCAAGACCTCTTGAACGCGAGGCAGACACGCTAGCATCTACGTTACCGAGGCGGGCTATCTTCTCCCTGCACGTTCAACTTTGTAGGAAATTTAAATACACTGTCACACCAATCAGAGCGGAATTTGTTAACAAAAACAAATTGTTTGTCGGTTTGATCCTAGGGGACTGCAAGTAGGTAACTGCTTTCCCCGTCATTCATTCCGGAACCATTCCATTATTATCTTTTCTTCAATTTTGTATACCTTTGTATCCTAGTATATTCTTCATACTCATAACAGACTTTGGGCTGACCATCTAACTTGGCTTTCTCCCTGATCTAGAATTTGTTCCTTAACAAGCACCTGACCCCATGTGATACTTTCACGTCCATTTTGGCGTTTCTTTCGTCTCTATTACTAAGTGAACAGTAAAATAATTTTTGATCCTTCATTGCTTAACCGTATTAAAACTGTAACTGCCACAAAGATATCATTCCTTTAAGTTTTGGCACTATCTATTTACGACCTATGCTGCAAACATAACTGCAATGTCAGGAGAGCATATTTTCTCTTTGATGAATCGAGTTTCACACATCCTTATCCACTGTGTACGTATAAAACGGCGATGTTGTTTTATTTCATAAAGTGTCTGTTCTCTATTACCAAACCTATACTGCTTTCCTGAAGAGAGCAACTAAGAAAATGTTTAGTACAATGTATATAGGCACTTCAATATTTTACTATCCCCGCCACTATGACTTCACAGTGACGAATTATTATCAGTGATTAAATTTTTACTAGAAAAAGCAGAGTATGCCAATTTTTTTGCGGAGATGGTGCCAACAGAATCGCCCCACATACTACAAATGTGAGAATAGACAGCTGTCGGTGTAATTTAACACTGTACTTAACATAACAGGGCGTCGATCCCCATCGACATAGTCCCCCTCAACATGAGCGTTGTCAGCACATTTAATTTAGTTGTAGAAATAAAACCCAATGACTATGCTTTAGTTCCAAACTGATTATTAAGCTCTTTTTGGTCATACTATTCAATAATTAGTGTCCAATTACTATAAAGTTCTCTTAATAATACAGGATCATAATGCAATGCAGACATTACATTAAGGTAAATACTGCTGTATTGATGATTTAAATATTACCTTAAATGAACTGTATACGTTATTTTTCCCTACCTTTCTCATACTTTTTCAAGCTGAGATATCTCGACTTGCAGGTTTTATGAAAAATACTGATACATGGGTTTATCCCATGATCCCAGACAACCGCAAAGTGGGAGTTGTGGTGGACAACATGGTGATGCGGTGGGTTTCCTCCGGGTCCTCCGGTTTCTGCCACCATCATTCCACCAGCTGCTCCATCATTAATTCATCCTAGGCGTTGGGCCAACCCCCAAACCTGATCTCATCTATCAGGTCAATATGCTTCGGCTCCCTCGCTCTGAGGGGACCCAAGCACTCCTGACACCAACATTGATGAGGAAGGGAGACATAAAATAATAAATAAGTAAATATATAACCTGAATAACGTGCCCCCGCTCATCAACATTTACCATTTATTTGCAAAGTTTTCTTACACTTAATAAAATTGTTATATATAAACATTTTGCAGATTATCACTACAAACTACAGTAAAATCAAAATTAAAGAGAAATAAATAAAGAAAATAAAGGAGGCTTTAGACCAGGAAAATAGACCCGAAGAATAGGCAAAAGTAAAATTAATTACAAAAGGCGACTCGCCACGGGGTTTTGTCTTGGTCTGTTGTACCTAAAGTGGGGCATCTTCGGAAGGAAGGATCACATGAAAGAAGACAGAAGACGGTCATTCCAAGGAGTCATGACAGTGTTGAGGGTAGGTCCCTAACATTGATAATTGGAAACTCCCCGGCAGGTCATTACAGCCGGTATCCCACCCACCATGATTCTGAAACTCTCACCAGGCCGACCCAGAGAGCGAAGACCGTCCTATCGAAGTAGAAAGTGTTTACCAGAAGCATATCATCCTGCCATGCTGCACCGAAACAGACTCGGGCACTTCTACCCTAAAATAGACCATCAGTTGAGAGATGTTAAATGATAATGAAGATTAAAAGGAGGAACAGCAAATTCTGGGAATGTGATTCAGCTACCCTGCATTTCCTGGCGACCCAGGAAAACCCAGGAAAAACCCATGTCGAGTAGGTCGGCCACAGGAATTTAACCTGGACCTCCATTATGTGGCTAAGAAGAGAAACCGCGTGAACCCATCCGCTTGGTTGTTGACATTTTACTTAGGTCTTAATGCTTCTAGCATGTCTGGAAAGAAAAAAAGACAGTTCGAATGAACATTTTAGTCAGGAAGGAGATTGCATATTTTCACATTCATTTGTTTTCGCATATGTTTGGACACAGCGATTCTGTAAGGAATTACTCGCTCTAAGAATTATATTATAGTCAGAACTTGATATCCTTTTTATCTCGTGGATATTAGTATTGTCGCTGTAGACAAATAGCAAGTAAATATGGCAACGGCATACTGAAGCGGCCGCTTGGCAGCACAAGGTAACTTCCCCCCAATAATAGAATACTGAAATTCATAACAGCTATAATATATCAAACCTCCTTCTTGGCATCTAAGTAAAGTTTAAAAAAGACTTCTGCTAAGGATATATTATTCTGATACATTTTCTTTCAATTAATGTAGTTCATATGCACTATTATATCAGCATAATAATATATATGAACTGGATAATAATGAAGTTTTTATTAATTTAAAAGTATTTAAAAGTAGGAGAAGTAAGAGTAGCACTAACAATATTGGACAAGCAAGAATGTAGTTTACGATGAACCTTAAAGAAATAAATGGATGTATAAAGCTGTGTCAGAGACCCATGAAACTGTTTCATTAAGCTGAGAATTTAAAGACAATATTCACATCTTCCTCATAAGTATGCTCGATGATCACTTCAGCCTATTTTGGTTTTCGAATGAATCAACAGTACTCAAGGAGCTAAAGAAGGTTAAAGGGATTTTGAAAACAGTGGCACGTTGACACGACCTGGGTTTCATCAGCAGTGTCACCAGCGCCAAAACAAAAGTTCTCGGTGGTACTTGCTTTAATTAAATGGTGTTCTGTATCCCTGAAGAGTAATGTTTTTCATTTGTAGCGCAAAGACCACACATTTTCACTCGAGGGTTTTCTTCAGCTCATGTTCAATGCAAGCGTAGGGATTTTCAAAAGAATGTTACGCTTTAATCCGAATTAGGTCATTTGAGAACAATACATATGTAGAAGTGAAAATCATTTTAAATAGATCGAAAAACTGCACAACAATAAATATTTTATTATCTTATAAAGAATTTTAAATTATGGAAACTGGCAGGCCCACATACGTGCTGTCCAGCAAATGTACGACGTACCAAGTTCGAAAATTGGTTAGGATGTGTTATAGGAATAAGATTTCTCCATGGTTTTCCGTTATCCTGAAAAGATAAAGTAGGATAATTCTAAGATCCATTGGCTCCGATTTATTTCATTCGATATTCAAGAATAATAAATAAAAAGCGAAAAATAAAGTTTTTAATTATGGTTGCGAGGAACCTTATCTAGTCTAAGTATGTTAGAAGGCGGATACTATTATTATTACTATTACCACTATTATTACTATTACTATGACTATTACTATTATTATCATCATTATCGTCATCGTCATCATCATCATCATTATTATTATTAAACTTTCATATTAATCAGCTCCGTGTGATCACGATCAGTAGTGTTCTTTGACAAAAATAAGAAAAGAAAACCTATTAATTTAAAATCTTATACAAGTGGCTGCCCATACGGCATAATATAATTATTTTATATCAAGAAATTTTATAGAGCTCTTTAGTAAACCACTAACATACAAAATAGCCGCATGATATTTGTAATACACGCTCGCAAAGGAAATCAGTGGCAATTTTAACTATATATGAAAAATAAAGTAAAAGAGTAAGCTCTGATCTGTTTCAAATAAAACTACTATAAATTGTAAAATACTGCGTAGTTCAGTCTATTCATGTGTTAATTTACGTTAAAACTGGGGTCGTTTTGGGACCAATAATCAGGAAATTACAAAATAAACGAGCATTTAACAAAAAATTAGTGTCAAATTTTGTAAATCCACCTTACACATTACATTGCATTACTTTCGATTACGTGTATAAAACGTATTATACAAGAACACTGTTTTCGTGAATTTCATTTTAATGCGCTAAATCTTTGCAGAAACGCTGTAATTCACATTTTGTTGGGAACAACAAAGGAAAAGTATCTGAAAACTGAATGCCATACGCTAGTCCAAAAATACCTACTCCTTCCAGGATTTCGAGAACAACGTAAACAGGACTTAAGATTAATAAAGGATTGAAAATTAAGAGCAGGGATATAGTATACTGGCTTATGTCACGAAAAATATTACTTGAAGTAAATACAAGCTATTCCCAAACAATCGAAGATCGAATGTTCACAAATTATTCTATATAAAGGGTAGTTGGGGAATAAGGATTCCTTTGTGTAGCATTCTCTGGAAAATGCTAAACTCCAGTACGAACTTTGATATTTATGAGTTTTCGTTTCTGAATTGTGTTATTCAGTGCTCCCAAACCACACACAGATATTTCTCTATAAGGACTGTTTTGGAACTCAAAACATATATTTCCAGTAAAATATCGCTCTCGAATTTTGGGTTGAGTGCAATACATCATACTCACTAAGTACGTGGTAAAAAGGAAAAGAGATATTTAAGATACAATTCTAAACCTCTCCCGTAAAGGTCACTGCGTTATCCGCCATTAGATTCGTTTAAGACACTATTTTTCAGCATAAAGATGCGAAAATCTGATGAAATAATTAATTTCACAGTTTGGCTTAAAACCGATTTAGGAGCCTTCTTGATGCCGTCATGAGAACCGGCTTGAGCATTTGGGGTTTTGCCAAGAGCAATGGTTGCACCAAGCAGTGCAACTTTGCACTTTGGTTTGTACAAGAGAAAGAATGCAGTATGATATTCTGAATTGCATAACCACATAACATTAGGCGATGCTTATATAAATATAAAAAGTCAATCAAAATCTTATCAAACTTTTCGTTAAAATGACGAAATTGAAGGATAAACACTACAACAGTGTAATTTGTGCAAAATGCTCAATGATTATAGATGATTAATTATTCTCAACTTTGGTGAAGATCTAGAAGAATTCTGGTCGATGTATGACTCGGCGCTCTCAGGAATAAGTCTTTTCTCTGGCCATCATATTGGAGTGAGAATTGTTTTATGCTGATATGGTTGACAAATAATTTTTCTCCTTCAAAATATTTTGGAATTTATTCCAAAAGATCATTAATATATTCTATCACAATGATAATATTCGTAGATCCTGTCCTTTCATAACATAATTATTGTTGCGTCGTTGCAGTTTAAGTTTCTGCAGACTTTTAGAACGACACCAAAGAAAACACGTCTTACTCCGGTGATCATCTTGTGCAGAATGTCCCCAAAACTATCTGCATATTCTGGAATCTCTGTGCACGAGGTTGCTAGGACATCTAAATTACTTCTATCCTATTGGTCCACGTCACAATATTACGTAATTACATTATTGTAATTACCAATAATGAACACTAAGTTATATAATTCTGTGGCCCACCCAGTTTTACATTCTACTTTACAAGGACTGTTCAATAAAGAATGATCACATTTTTTATGACAACGTACCTTTACTCATCCTCATAATTTTGATGGTCCTTCTGAAAATAGTCTCCCCTTAATGCGATTAATTTGTTCCAGCCTTTTTGCCAGTCTTTAAAGACATGCTGGAAACCATTTCTTGAGATATCCTTCAAAATCGCCTCCGCAGCCTTCACCACTGCTTCTGATGATGAATAATGCCTCCCACGAAGGCGTTTCTTCAAGTTAGGGAATAGAAAAGAGTCACATGGGGCTGAATCTGGACTATAGGGAGGGTGAAGGATGCACTTCACGTTGATTTTAGCAACATATTCAGCAACAACATAGGCAATATGCAGCCGCGCATTAACGTGGTGCAGCATCCAGCCTGCTTCACAGAAATGTGGTCTTTTGCGCCTGATTAGGACTTGCAATATTGTCAGGACATCCCTGTAGCATTGTGCAGTTACTGATGTGTGTGCAGCTACAACATGCTGATAAACCATTCCATGAATATCAAAGAATGAGATGACCATAACTTTCCGAGCAAAAGCAACCACTTTTGCTTTTTTTGGGCTTGGTTATGAAGGAGATTTCCACACTGAGCTTCGTTGTTTGCTCTCAGGATCAAAATAATGTAATCAGCAGTGATTACGTTGGAAAGAAACTCCGCATTTTCCTCTAACATCAACTTTAACTGCTTGTTACCTCCATTGCAACGTTAGGCGATACTGAAAATGACTGAACTTACAGGACTTACTTACAGGAGTACCAATAATGAAACTACTGTGGCGTGTTTGTTTCACATTAAGCTAACAGAATATAATAAGATTGAATTATAGTGTGGAAAATTATGACCGTAAAAAATTATGATCATTCTTTATTGAACAGCCCTCGTATACAAGTCACATTTTCTGGAACAATCCAGAATTTTTTTTAAATATTTGAACAAATATGAAATAACCGTCACAAAATGAAAATCAGGAATATTAATACACAATGTACTGTTTTCTTACCCTTATCTATGCACAGTTTCTTCAGGAGTGAAACTATAAACGCTGAGGGGAAAAGGTAACAGAAAATTAATCACAGATTCTATTATTTCGTCCATTATGCAAAATATCGGATTATAATACCCAAGTGTCAATGGGAGCCCTATATGCATTTTTCTGTGTGCTCGGCTTTTAATTAATTAAATAACTTTCCGAAGACAGCTTACTGTTTTTAATAAGATCTCGGCTCATATTTCATTGCTGTTAAGTTAAAGCATAAAATCTCAACCAGATTCACCAGTGTTTTCTGTTTTATGAATACAAAAGTCATAAAAAAGTTCAAAAACAAATGAATAAAACTAGAAAAATAAGTTATCTTCAGGTTGAATCAGGCAATCGCTGAACTCCTAGGTCGCCAGTAAAGCAATGTCCGAAATAGCTTGTTTGCTAACAGCACAATGCGAGACAAAAAATGCCGTTCTGCATTCAGATGGCCTCCTTTACTCACTGTTTTACGAACTATTCCTGAGAAAGTTTATCCTTCTGTCTACGTCGTAATATATTTTAATGTGGCTGGTCACATCAAAGACAAAAGAATGAAATGGGTAAAATCGTGGTCAAGTAATTCCAGGTTCCAAAGGTCTTAAATGAACTCGACATTCACCTTCTCAGGATAAAAAAAAAAAAAAAAAACTAGAAAAAGCCAATCTGGGAAACTCAAACTAATTTAAGATTGAAGGAGGTATCCTTTGAATTTTAAGCAGACTTTTATAGTGTACAGTTAAACAGAATTTTGAGAATGAACAGAGTTTCACAGGTTATTCCCACAAAATTCAAGCCATATTTTGTTATTTATTTAAAATATATGACGTCCTGATAAAATTCTTAGGTCTATTAATGGAAAATATCCAAAAGTTTGAAATGTACAGCGTAGTGTGGTGTGGCATTGAGGATTTTTTTTTCTTTTTTTTGCGATTTACGTCCTCCAAGGTCCGGCTCTTTTTATGAGAATTGTGAGTAAGTTCCCTTTTTAATAGATAGGGTTGCCAGCCCAATGCTAAACCCCCATCCTGGAGGTCCCGGTTTTATATCCTAGAGGAGCTGTCGTACTGGAATTCGAACCTCATCTCTCCGATCCTAATGTATTATCCCCATTAGGAGGGTTGCCTCTTCCGCGACTTCGCCGTAGTGAAGAATTTCTTCTCCGCCAAAAATCCCGTTGAGGTCTTCACACTTAACCCTGCGTATGGGGCCTTTTGATCAGTGAGCAACTGTACTCCCAATATTTATTTCCTCTCCGGAGCCCGGGTAGCCCAGATATACCCCTATATGAAAATTGTGGAATACCAGCACATTTAATAGGAACTGTACAAGGTATGTATAGAAACACACAATAGCAATAATAAAGAATGGAAGGAAATCAGAAGCAGTGGACGTAAATAAAGGAGTACGACAAGGATGCCCTCTATCGCCCACTCTTTAATATTTATATTGGTAATATGGTACAAGAATGGCAGCAAAGTATAAAACAAAATGGAAACATAATTTTAAATACAGTATTATTTGCTGATGATCAAGTGATAATATCCCACTCTGAAGATGACATGCAAAGAGCAGTATATATGTAGCTTAAACAACCTTTCAATCTCAGAACACAAAACTAAAGTAATGGCTTTTAGAGGAAAGAACAACATAAGAGCAAAACTAGTTATAAACAATAAAATAATAGAAGAGGTTAATAGTTTTAACTATCTAGGCTACACAGTAGCAGTAGCAAATACCAACAAAGATATGGAGGAGAAATTAAACAGATTCGATCAAATGTTTGGGACTATAATAAGAACGCTGAACAGGAAAACACGAAAGGAAACACAGATGAAATTTTATAAGACAGTGGCAGTCCCAACGTTAACATATGGTTCCGAAATATGGATACTGACAAAGAACCAACGCAAACAGCTAGAATGAGATTTTTGAGAATCGTGGCAGGTTATAAACGAATAGACCACGTAAGAAACGAAAAAATAAGAGAATAGCTTGGGATTTTTAATTTAAAAAGTAAAATACTAAATAACAAAAAAGAATGGAAAAATCATATTTTAAGAATGGACGCGGAACGACTTCCAAGAAGAGTTTTAGATTATACGCCGAAGGGAAAGAGAGATGTGGGACGCCTAGCTCTACGCTGGAAGGATCAGTAGGCTCTTGAAGAGAACGGAACGGGTCACTGGGCCTAATCCTTGAAGATGATGATGACGATGAGGATGATGATTGATGATGTTGATGATGACTTCCTCCTAGGTTAAGTCATAACGGACGACGAATGAAATGGGTGAAATGATGCTCAAATGAGTCTGTGTCAATGGAGCTTAGAATTACCCGACATTCGTCTTTCAGGATAAAGCAAAACTCCGGAAAAACCTTATCTAGGTAACTCGCCGTGACCTAGATTCGAACTCGGGACCTCTTGAACGTGAGACAGACACGCTACCATCTACGCTATCGAGGCGGGCGGATTGGGAGATGCTGAACCTATTTCAGAAGCTTGAGCACTTTCGAATTTGCTTACATACCCACATTAAATTTTTTCTAAAAGTTTATTTTTGGATTCAAGTGGTCTCAAAACGTGCCTTTCCAGTGATTATAGATAGTAGTACAAAAATAAAAAACTGGGAACATATGTTATGTGGTTTTAAAGTTAACGTTGTTGTTCCGAAACTCATTGATTCAAATTCCATTCCAAATGCATTACATTGCTAATTATTGATTTCGTAAAGTGTATGCGAATATATTACCTTAATAAACAACAAAACTTTGTTGTTAAATGTGCTGCTTATTTTAGAGCATTTAGTGTGCTTACACAAACACGACCACACATTTAATCATTGTTTATAAATAACTAAACAATTTAATGAAGAAAGAGACCTGATAGATTTGTGAACTAAACTTCATAAAATGAAATGTGCAAAGAGTCCTCCACACGAGTTAGAGGTGATCCAGAGAATGGAAATTGGCTTTAATTTTAGAAGCAAGGCTGGCTTCCTTTTGAGTAAAAAATTAAAGCTGTCTTCTGGTAGGAAGTGGACACACGTCTTGTTCCTGACAAGAATGTCCACAGCATTCGTTCTCTTCACTGGATAATTTACAAGCTGATGATTTTATGACGATATCTCGCCAACGCACTAGTCAGCCTGATATGGAGTTTCTCTCAAAGGGGACAGAGGGCAGCAGTGTAATCAATTTTTACTTTTTCTTCCATGTACTCAACAGTAAGCATAGGAAATGCAATAAAGACTTGAATACCGAGATTTCATCAGAAATACATGCTTTGACGTCCCTGATCCAAAGTCCACTAGAAACAAGCCTGGTATTTAAGTTCTGTAACATCCGAAGTTGTCCCACTATAACTTTCAGAGAAATTCCCCAACCACGAATTAAATCATTAGAACACATAGAATACTTTGTAGCAACGTGGTAAGTTATGGGAAATAATGGCGGAAGAGTATAAAGTAACATATAACTAAGCTAATGTCATTAAATCTTAATGTTCTAAAACATTTGTTTTAAAAAGTAGAGAAGTTAATATAGGATTAAGACAGCTATGCGGACTATCACCCATCTTGTTTAAAATATATGTAAACAACGTTATAGAAGAATGCATAGAAACCTTTAAACCAAAAGGGATATCTATACACAGTGTGAAAATTGTGACTTTGTGGGCTCGTATAATTAAAAGTCAAAGTTGCAGAAATTCAAAACGTTCTTTATTTCAGTAGAAATACACTTGATACACTTCTGATTACAGCAGAATTACGTAACATACATAAATACAATCTTCCAAGTTCGGTGACCACAAAGAGCTCACTCAAGTTCCAATTCAATTGCCACTCTCTCATTACGACTCTGTTTACAACTGTTCTTTGGCGAGTCTCGGCTTCCTTATATATACCCTATTCATATTACTAGATATTTCTGGAATATTCTGTAACAAAGAAGAAATTGAATGTTCTGTAAGACAATCAAGATATCACTAGAATTTTCCTTTTGATCTGACTTACCTGATTTGGCATATCTTTTATCTCCGTGCTATGTTTATCTGCTTAGGCAAGCTCTTTATCTCCACCCGAAACTATATATCCCTTATCGCTCCGTGCCGCGCTATCGTAAACAATTGGTTCGCGACACTATAAACACAATGCTTTTTGAAGATGAACAGGTATTATTAGCAGATAATGAAGTGCAACTCCAAAAATCAGTAACTAAATTGAATGAAATAGGGTAAAAGTACAGTATGAGAATTTCTGGAGGAAAACCTAAATCTATGGCAACTATAGAGAAAGAACAAAGAAGAGTCAAACTAGTTATTGATGAGCACATCATAGAACAAGTTTCAACATTCAAGTACTTAGGGTCAAAAACATCAATTCTAATCACAAAGGTGGTTGTTGAGGAGAATAATGAAACATACAATAGATTAAATGGATGCATAAAACGAAATTTTGGTAAAACCACGAGAAGAGCAATAAAGCAAAGGCTCCACAATATAATATCTAAACCAGCGCTGATGTACTCTTGTGAAACGTCGACATTAAGAACCAGAGAAAGTCAAGACTGGAAGCAGTTCAAATGAGACCTTTACGACCATTTTTGGGAATTACTAGAAGACAGAATTAGGAACACTGTAATAAGAAGATATCGGAGCCCGTACACCTTTAATGGGATATGAAGTTTACGAGTCTCGCAGTATGTAATTGCTGACGTCAGTCCCGGGGACAACACGCAGGGATAGTCCGGTTCGCAACGCGTAGCTTTAGTTCCATTACAACTACTGCTCGCCACGCAGGTAGATTTGTCTTCCAGGGAGTGCAAGATGTTTGACATTTACTGTTATTAGCATTACTTTTACAACAATTATTGGACCATCTCCATTTTATAAATCAAAAGTTTTGGGTATTATCAACAACTATTAAACAGCTTGAAGAATGTACTTTCGTGCTGTCTAAAGGCAGTGGAGAAGGTGTCTGCAAAAGATTAACAATAAAGAGAATGCACCACCTACCAAACGAAAAAAAATTAACTGTCCAGTATTCAACACAAAAATACTGGATTTTCAATGCTGGGTAATATAAGAAATTAACATCTCGGACAAGCACATGAAAATGATTTGTGCTACTCACATGCACCATTAACGTCATATGACATTGAACGAACTTTCTCCCAATATTTTTATATTGTTTCAGTGAGAGGCGCAGAAAATTCATATTCAACAATTTACGAATAAACATGGTTGTTCACTGTAATTCCCGCAGATAAAGCAATGAGGAGAATGGCATATTATTGAAACGTAGGTTACATTTTGTAGCCGTACCGGAGTGTACATACACAGCGCTTCGGTAAACTTGTTGGCACAGACGTTTGTTGATGGCACGCTTGGCCTTGTACAGTACCTGTGCGCGTACATTGATTGCTACGTGTATGGGATCCGATGTCTGGTATTAAGAAAACAATTGATCGAAGAAAATATTATTGAAGGTGTTCAGAGGTAACAAAAACGATGGAAAGAACATATTCTACGAATGTCTCCTTCGGGATATACATGGTAAGCCTTATTTTACGAACCTTCAGGGAGACGAAGTGTTGGAGGACAACGAAAGAGATGGAGAGACCAGTTTTGTTAGCTTTGGAACAGGTCTGAAGCCCTAAACCTTGTGAGGATGAAGAAGAACAAGAATACTTGTCAAAATGTTTAATTTTCTTAAAAATAGGCAAAACAGGTATATTAAAATTGCAATTTTTAAGAACTTTTCTTTATTCAGAAAGAGCTGGTACTATAAAATTAGAATAATTAACTACAGAGACATATAAAATCTAATTATAAAAACTTAATAAAGTAAGTGCACTAAAGAAAGGACGCACGAAAGTAACGAAAGGCACTATAGTCAAAGTATAGTTTTGCTACATTTCATTTTGCTGTACAAAAGACTAAGAAAGAAACATTAAAAGTTATCAAGTCATGATGCCAATGCGTAGCTTCTAAGACCTCTGAGAGAATGACTTTTTCTTCAAAGAAACACAAAGCAAAGTAAAAGCAAACAATTTCATGAACAACGCTTTGGCACTTTCTCACTCCGCAATGACAACTCTGGTACGAGGAAATTACGTCACGGTACATTGCTCCACTTTTCTTCTTCTTTAAACTAAAATCAAGGAATTAAATTTGTTAGACGCTTGGCACAAAGAGACCTTTTTAAAATTTAATAACACAAATTTTCATAATGAATTTCCTTCGTAATAAGAACCACTTGATTATAAAGAGAAAAACGTGGGCATAAAAGCGCTTTTGCTTGTTTTCTTTGTTTCTTCTGGTCCCGCATCAAAAGCTCGCCACCACAGAGTGGAAACGAGAGAGGTTAATTAAGATTTAAATTAAAATTCAGGTCGAGTTTTGTGTCACAGGAAGATGGTGTTGAGAGAGCATAAGAGCAGCAATTCACAAAACGATTCTAGATCTGTCTTCTCACTGCATTAAAATCTTTTTATTAGTGGAAATAATAATTAAGCACGAAAGCATATAAACAAGACTAATCCACACCTGCAATTTTCAATTACTCCTCTCATTTATCTTCTAGCAGCAAATGTTCAGTTTGTGCGTATTCATGACTATTTTTACTTTAATGTTTCAAACCGGTAAATCAGCTTACTAAATATATGAATGAGTTCTGTATATCTAGAGTAAAATTCCTATATTTCACGATTTCACAGTTATGAAACAACTGATACCGAAATTATGGTTTGCCAGGAGCAAAGAATAATGATAGACGTCAAAGGAATGTTGGTTCTTTGTGACGACCAAGAGCAAGGTTATTTCAGTTGGGGAAAGTCTGTAACAATGCCATGAATGAAAGGAGCAGTGTCCTTAGAAGGTTTCTAAAGGAATTGTCACTTGACGTATATGAATAGGGAATTCTTTGGATCATTTACAATGGCGACCAAAACAGCCACAAAGGGAATTTGTTTAAAAGAGTTTGAAAAGGGAAAGTTAGAGAGATATATACACGCACGCAGTTGTGGTTAAGGCAGTCGTCGGTGTGTAGCCGATATGGCTATATCGCGGCTAGGAAGCCATTATAAACATTTATCGGCGTGTAGTCGATATGCGGAGAGGAGTCTGAGACGTGAAGCCTATTAGAGCGGTTAACTTATTCTGTATTGAATATTTGTCGGGTCATCAAAATTTATCGAGAAATATAATTAGCATTCAGTTACTATAAACCGAGATTGGTAACCCTCGGTTCGGCAGCTTCCATTTCGAGGTTAGAAAAGAAGAAGCAGTGAATAAATAATTTGGAGACGGGCATTCCAGTGTTATAAAATTTCCTTCTCACACACATCCACGCATACCCTGAGAAAAAACCTCATTGCTCACCATTATATTTGCATCAAATTGGCGTTACAACGTGGACTTGTGTACACCCATAAACTTTATAGTTTCACAACTGAACAGGACTCGAGAGATGTTCGGACAAATTTCGGTGTATATTCATTATGGCGAGAATAAGCTTTATTAACAGACTGTTAAAATGTTAATAGTACTGAGACCCACTTTGATAATACACCTTGGAAAAAAAGAGCATAACCTGGAAGCGTATACTTTTCTAAGTCCACATCGTGGCCTCGGCCGGTTTATAATGGTATCACGGAACGCGTTTTCTTAGCTTCATCATACTGAATCCTATCATAATTATAATAATAACGAGAATATTCACACATTGAGTATTGTTTCATATATTTCGTGCATATTCACATAGGGAATCCTTCCCTTTTACGTACATACCAATGTCTCGTAACTAAGTCTCAGTTAATAAACGTGCACAGATAGCCGAGTGATTATAGGAAGATACGAGGGGTGTCGTACAGTTTTATCACCCGGTAGTTATGATGATAGGGTGATGAATTTTTTTCAGTATCATCATTGATTCGTCGGGACATAATGTTGGTAGTTTCAGTGATTTGAGTATTTTTGTTTTTTACAGTGAGTGGCAAAATTGACTGAGATGTAAGATGGAGAAAATTAAGGCTCGTGGTGTGATCAAGTTCCTGCATTTGAAGGGCAAAACTCACCGGTAAATCCATGATGAGCTGACGGCTGTTTATGGAAATGATTACCCATCGTATGACACTATTGTGAGGTGGACAAGGAATTTTAAAACTGGTCACATGTCCCTGACAGATAAGCCAAGAGCTGATAGACCGTCAATGACAGACGACTGTCACAGTGAAGAAAGTGGAATGTTTAGTACTGGAAGACAGAAGAGCGACCATCCAACTGATCATGAATGAGACACATCTTAGTTATTGTAGTGTGTGGAAAATTATTCACGACGAACTGTACATATCTAAGGTGTCTGCACGGTGGGTTCCACGTTTGCTAATCCCTTTCCAAAAGCAAACACGGCGTGACGTTTCAAGACAGATGTTGGTGCTGTTGCAACAGGATGAAAATGATTTTTGATATTGTCTGGTAACCATGGATGAATCCTGGATCTATCAGTATGATCCAGAGACAAAAACAATGAGCATGGAATGGAAACATGCCGATTACCCCCTCCCAAAGAGGCAAAGGTGCCAAAGTCAGCTGGGAAGGTCGTCCTTTCAGTTTTCTGGGACTGTCGTAGAGTCATCCATACAGATTATCTTGCCAAGGGTCAAACCATCACTGGCAGATACTACTGCAATCTTCTGGACAAGTTACTAGCAGCTCTAATTAAGAAACGACGCGGTATGCTTTTCAAAGATGTTCATCTTCTGGCTGACAATGCACCAGCTCATTCATCTCAAGTTGTAGTTGGCAAACCAAAGGAATGTGGCTTTGAGACTTTACAGCATCCGCCTTATTTCCCCATATCTCGCACCAAGTGACTTTTTCTTGTTGCCGGAAATGAAGAATCTGTTGCGTGGTCGCTGATTTGACAACACAAATGACGTCATTAATAAAGTGGATGAGTGGTTTAAAGCGAATTCTGCAGGCTTCTACAATAAAGGTATTCGGAAGGTCAAGAAACGCTTCCGACTACGTAGAGAAGAACTAACAAGCACATACCAACACAAACTTTCTGTCACATTTTTTTAAAATGTGTAGTGCTTAACGACCGCTTTTACTACATACAGCACCGCAGGCGATGACACTGATGATACATGAAATGAAGATGGAGCACCGGTGGAATGAGATGGTGGGGGAAACCGGAGATCCCGGAGAAAACCCGCCCTAGCGCCGTGTTTTCCACCACAAATCTCACTTTGCGGTCGCCTGGGATCAAACCCGGGCCGACTTGGTGACAGCCAAACGGTCTAACCATTGAGCCACGGCGCGGCCACCACTTTTTTTAAAGGGTGATAATTGAAACCTTGCGACACTCCCTCGTATATAGGTCCTAGACATACAAAGGTTCGAATCCGAGACATGACTGATGTTTTATTTTAAAAATACGAAATGTTTATTACGTATAATTTCCGTGTATAACTTCCAATTGCTAAGGTTCACCTTATTTTATTACATTTATGCTCACACATAAACATAGAAACACTCTACTATGTTTTTAAACTAACTGAAGTAAATGTTATACTCATATATGTAAAATCAAGTAAAATGTAAATTAACTTAGTATCGGGTGTGTAAACCTCTGCGCTCATTCTGCGGGGCATGGATGAGACCGAATGCCTAGTGAAATTTTCACGACAGGATATTTCATATTATATGCCAGCAACATTCATAGCATATGAATGAGCCCGAGTGTGTAAACAACTAATATTAAGGCAATTTTCTAATAACGTTCCATTTATTTTGAAAATAGACATGAATAGTTTATTCGCGTTTTTATGAATGAATGACTATGAAATATTATGATTTATCTTTTTGAAGAAAAACAAGGTATTGCTGCTAAAGTAACAATAACAAAAATAAACATGCAAATCAAGGGTTCGAACTCATGTTGGTATTCTTACGAGACAAACGCGTTTTACCGCTCGGCTACCATGCTTACGACAAAGCCCCAAGACAACTCCGTATCTATCGCATAGCTTTGAAATGAAGCCAGAGTGGTATCAAAGCGTAATACTGGAAAAATTAATTGTACTTTCACACAGCTGTCAGTAGGCCAAAGTATAGAAAGTTTGAGTCAGACCGAATGCTTCAATGCCATAGGATGGACTTGAATCCCCAAAGAGTGTATTGTAAACGTCATCGAGTCCTTCCGATGTTTTCCGAATCGAACTTTTGTTCCTGGCAGCTGCTCGTCTTTTAAAGGTGTACCTTCATTCTTCCAAACCATTAAGTCATCAAATACAAAATTATTTTCTACTAGAGCCCTTATTGAAAGATTTGTTCAGAAGTCGTGCATTCGTTAAAACATTTCAATTTATGTCAGGTTTGTAATCATATTAATTTTCAAATAGTTTGAAGATTTTCAAAAATGATTTTATTCTAGTATTAACGCAACGATAAAATAGTATTTTCTATGGATGAAGTACAACGTTTATTGACAATATAGGAAGAAGTTACAAACAATGCAAGCAAATTATTTTCTATCTGGCAAATAGCTGACGAGAGGACTATTTTAATACATTATCTTATAGCCAGGACCCATACTTTATTTTAATTGTTCCGTCATAGGCAGTTCTAGTGTGTATATAAATACCTAAAAGAGTTGCAGAATACGAAAATGCAGAAAAGAGTACATAGAATGTTAACTAGCATCAGGTCCAGATTATCATTCATATTTCTGAGAATCTTAATATTTTAATGTTGCTTATATATTAATATAAAATACTTCTTCATTTTATAACAATAGTCCATGACTTTTAAGCCTAAATTGGAACATTCTATCCATTTTACAGGTGTGGAAATTATATTTCTGTAGAATAATATAAAACAATTGAATATTCAAAACCACGAATTTACCTTTCCAGCAAAATTATTAATGTTGTGCCTCGTAAACTATAGAAAATACATCGTAATTTTGTGAAATTAAAAAATTACTACACAAGAAATAATTTTGTAACTTATCAACGTTTTAATAAGTCTCATGCCAAATTTATGAAGCTATATACACTTCAGGTTGCTTTTGTGTGATTGGTTTACTATTTTCAATCCTTTACATTTTTATTTTATCTTTTTCCTAGACTACTTTGAGTATATAAAGAATTGTGCATTACTGAAATTGAACATAAGGATTTCGTTTAACAAATTTCATGATTATGGTGTGGAAAGAAATGAGAATAAATTTGGAAACAAATCGCATTAGTATTTAACGGTAAATCAGAAAGGGTTGCTGGTATTTGGAGAGGTGATGGCTATTGTCCTGGAAGAGAAATAACCACAATAATAAGTCCATATCGCGGACAAGTTATGAGACAGTTCAGTCAAAAGAGTTAATTCTACATTTCTATGACATGGTCATATTTTTTTTTAGGTTTAAAGAAGAATTTGGAACAAATTTAATTTTTAAATAATTTTCTATATAATATAGTCAATATTTTTATATAAACTTTTCACATTCCCTACTATGTATTACAGTCAAAATTGAGATTCAGCATTCGCCATAAATATTGTTATGGGCCCTATGAATTCTAAATAAATCTTTTACGAAAATATACACGTGTTCCAAGAACACATGTTCTTAATTGAAAAATGATTTTAATTTAATCATTAACAGTGATGCACCTCTATGTTGGTTTTAACTCTTTTAATGCATTTGAAAACATTTTGATTTTATGAATATTTTGCTTTAAATATGTCCGACAAAGAAAGTGTGACTGGGTGAGTGCGTGTGATCACCATTACTCAAAACCGAAAATCTAATGAAGTACAAAACTTAGCAATTAAATGTAGGATCTTGAAATATTTGCAAGAAAATTCCACCATCCCAAACAATGGTTTACATGAAGCGTGTTTCGAATGTTTTAATTATCTTTAAAATGACTAACAATATTTGAATGAAAAACTCTATGTTATACTATTCTAACGCAAAATGAAATGTACTACTTCAATTTTATAGAAATAGTTTCTGAAGTCTTCTTCATGTTTAATGGCTTTTGAGCTAGGTAAACCGTAATAGATAGAGAAAACCTTAGGGCATAAAATATAGTCTCGTTAAATACAAAATTTAGGACAAATATACGTTTGGTATAGCCAAAAATTTCCATATATCACTCTTATTGGTCTGAATTTC
The DNA here is from genome assembly GCA_030765055.1 of Mantis religiosa. Classification (NCBI taxonomy): domain Eukaryota; kingdom Metazoa; phylum Arthropoda; class Insecta; order Mantodea; family Mantidae; genus Mantis; species Mantis religiosa. Next base: position 100,197,645 of record CM060957.1, read on the forward strand.
CCTATAGTTTCTCGTTGTTCTTGTTATTAATGTGTATATGTATATATTAAGGGTATTCAAAGCTATATAGCAAGCAATATTTAAAGATTTATCTATAACTTAAAGCCCAATTGTTAATATTCCCCTTGCACCTACAAGAAGAATGCAATAAGACGTTTCTTTTAAATTTATTTTATAGAAGAGCAGAGAGTAATATAAGTGCAACACAAGTACTTTTTGCAATGAATAGGTAATTATTAATGATATTTTATAGTAATTTCAAAGGAAATTATTCAAACATTTCAAGGTGATCACAGTCTAGGCCCCAATGATATCTATCGAACTACTATTAATTTCTCAAAGTACTACACAACCAATATACTGTGGACCAATACCCACATGGGGGTTCTTCAGACACCTTGGCTTCTGTGAATCTGTAATCAGAAACTGAATCTGCTTTATACTGTCCTATAGCTTCAGGATATCCCCAAATCCCTAACATCTTGATCAAAGGAGCTTGCTGTAAATGGAGCAGACTTCGCGCCATTACACTAACCAACTGAGCCTTCTAGATGGCTTAGAGATCCAAGTAGTGCACAACGGGTCCAAGAGCGGTGCAATCTCACTGGAGATTTGCATGGTCCATTTGACGGTATGTGCAGTAAAATACACACAGTTTGGCGAATTCGAGGCTTACCACGCCAGTTTTTAGCAGCAATTTTCGTAGGTAGTTGTAACTCCATTTTCGATCACTATCTACTTCCTTTAACAGGAACAATCTGCAAATTTTATCAAGTACAATATTCTAGGTGTGTTTTTAGTTGTCGTATTTACATTTTATATGTATATATGCGGATTAATCGACCTTTTTTGCTCAAGTTAACATTGTTGCTATTAAAGATATTAGCCTTGATGTTATCAGTGATACCACCACTGGGGAATCAAAATCTGTAGTTTTTGAGACCTGTTGTAGATCACAGAAGGTGCAATTCAGGCACCTTATCACTAATGTTAGACTTTACAATACATTTCCAAATAATGCATAATGATTACAGAGCTGCAAACTTGGCTTGTACCAACCACTTTTATAATTAACTTAGATTATTAGATTTTTATAAAATTATATAAAACGTATACTCTATAAACTTAGACATAGCTTATTATACGTTAAATTTAACGTGAAAAATGTATTATTATCATCATCATTATTATTGACGAGGTGTATTTGGTGTTTGGCGTATCTCCTGCGTTATTATTGGAAGCACTTTAGTTTTGGATTTATCCTATCTCTCTTCCTTTCTCCCTCTATTGTATCTTTATCTCTCTGACAGATAAAAACCGCACAAGTGCATCTTCGTTTCATAAAAGTACCTTTTGTTATACTAAGGTAAATTTTAGCATGAATTTTATGATAATTTCTAATGAAATATTTTGATAAGTTATAAAAAATAATTAAATGGTAAAGGAAGTAAAAATAGCTATTAATTATAAATTCTCTTTGCATGAATGTAATGCACTCCGAAAATTTCGGAAACGGTTAATAAAACACCTTTCATTCAACTGGTCTATAAAACACTTTAATCGAGGTATTTCAGCTGCAAAGAAGAGAGGCAATGTGTAAAGTTTGGAAGTAAAAATTATGTGCACAGTTCGTTTAACATAATTTTTAAGCTATCATAGCATGGAACTATTTTATATTTTAGGTAAACAAAATGGTGGAGCAAAACTACAGAAGGTTCAGTAAAGAGCTACTAGGCTTACCAAGATCAGCACCTATAGAAGTACCTTTAGTAGAATTATGAAAGACAAGAAGAAACGGAATAATAACGGAAAGCATAATATAATTTTGGTATAGGTGTTTGGCCAAAGAAGAAGGGGAAATTACGAAATTATGCATGAGACAGCAAAAAAGATTAGAGAACTCAAATAGTTGGTGGGTTGAGATATGAGGAATTATGGAAAAAACAGGAATGGGAGATATATGGAGATTAGAGAAAAGGAATACATGCGATGTGGGTAAATTAGTAAAGATATAGAAAGATAGGAAATATGGGGAAGTCTAGAAAATATGAACTCATTACAATTTTACAAGAAAATAAAAAGAAATTGGAGACGAGAAGCATATGTAGATTACTGCAATAGGCAAGAGAGAGAAGGGTTAGCATGGATGAGAACAGGAACAATATTTCTAAGAGGGAAAAGAGGTAGGAAAAGGGAATTTGTGAATTGTGTGTGGGAAAAGAAAACATAGAACACTATGTAACAAAATGCGAGAAAGGTGCAATATGGAGAAAAAAGTTTGGAAGAAAAATGGGAGAAATTACAGAAGAGGATAGTAGCTATAAAAATGTTAACGGGCAGGGAGGAAAAGAAGGTAAGAAGTATTGGTGAGTTCTCGCAGAAAGTAAAAGAAAAATGGGCCAGAAATGTAAAGAACATAATAAAGGAAGATGAGGGGGAGGAAAGGGACTAATTAAGTAATCAAGGAATTATGGAGGTTAAGAGCTACCTGGCAGAGCAGAAAACCAGAGTGTCATGCAAGCTAAGGTAGCAACAAGGTAAAGACAAATAAATGTAGCCTAATGTTGTAAATTGTAAAATTTTGGAATATGCACAATAAATATTTCATATCATATCATAATTGGCACCCTTGTAGGACACCAAATTTCAATATTAAGTTCAGTATTTAACGACATTCGTCTGAGTGATGTTGTTTGTATATGTATACAGACAGATAAAGAATAAGCTAAATGTCTTATTTTATCGTTTCTCTTAGATTCCGTGAGCCTGGACCCGAAATTAAGATCGAATTTTTTTTATTGAAATGCAATACTTCTGGTTTCTATATGTAAATACTCTATAAATTAAAAATGAGTTGTAATAGTAACAAAAAGTAGCTCAATTTGTTGTTACGTTTGTGCCACTCCATCAATAAATGGAAAAACGTTAGAGCAAACAGAGAGCGCTGAGGTATTTGTTACACTGTGCGGCATCCTCCCTATTGTCTTCCTCTACCGAAACGTGAAAGTGGCACATCAAAGCAACCGTAAAACGTTTTAATTGTTTGTTCAGCAGACAGGGGTTCTGTACATCATCTTTACAGATGTCCATTAGTGAGATTGGGCATTTGGCTACTTCAGTTGGGCATGCAGTCGATGCTGGTCGCAGTTTTAACGCAATTAAGCCACCCCATCCCCCTTAAACACACAACCCACCCCCACCCTCTTTGACGAGCTGCATAAACACTTGGTAATTGATGTTTGCTGAAGCTGGATTTACTGAATTCGTTGATGACAGGTATCAAAAAGCCTCATTTGTTAATAGTTTGTTAGCTGGCCAGTTGTGGTGTTTCATTAGTGATTCTCAACCTGTATGGCGGCAGCTACAAGAACAAAAGAGGAGTTAGCCAGAGAAACGTGCGAAAGTACGTAAAATGTCTAATTATAATGAAATCATCCTCGAAATATCTTGCAGCAATTTTACATTAAGCTGTCAACAGAGTATATGAAACAGAAAAAGAAATGGCATACGTAATTCGTATATTTTTTCCAAGCGGTAGGTTTCAGAAGGTTTCATCTGTCACTCGCATTCGAGAGGCCCGGTTTCGTCCCGTGGCCAAGTTACCTGACCTACCTGAACCCCAAATTTCCTATCCCTTTCCATTATCATTTCACCATACCTCTCATCGGGTGGTCTCTTTCAGGGTAGAAATGTTGACGGGTGTCTCGGCGCTGCATGGCGGGATGATATATTATTGGTAGATATTTCCTCCTCCGGTATCTAATCTAGGGACAAATATTGTCAGCTACCTAATTCTTATGGACTATTCAGTTGCTGGACTCTCTAGACAGTTACCCTTAACATTCTATTTCTTCATTAACCCTTCCTTTAATTTATGTATCGTTTTCACAGCTTTTCCTTTACTCCCTCCACAAACTTCCCCATCTCCTAGATATTTTTTCATGTTTTACTGTAATCGTCTTTAGTTTCACTAAGAGAGCACTTTTATTCTCACATTTTGACGCAGACCCTGTCAGCTAGGAACACTGAAATGACATAACTTGATATCAGAAAGACATTAACATAAACAAACAATAAATATAAATAATGACGTATAGCATAATATATATATATATATATATATATATATATATATATATACGTCATAATGCTAGCATATATTCCAGAGATCGCCACAGTGACAAGGCCACTCTACGAAGGTCAGTAAACTCCCTTTGCAATTCCTGTAAACAAACAACCCTACTCTATTGTCTGTCTTGCCCTAGTGGCAAACTTAGTGCCACCCAGTGGCAAACTAACCCATTGTTAAAATCCCATGCGTGCTTCTGAAAACAGGCTTTAAGATTTTGGCCGACGCTCAGAACGTATGCTTCCACATAAATTTTGGCATGCGGGCCGTTAGAGAAAGCCTCTCTGATATTAGGTCCGAAATTGGAAACTCTGAACACTGATCGTAAGTGGGGAAAGGTACCAGCCAATGGAAAATTAATATTTGTTCACGTGGCTTTTCAAACTCTAAAAAATACCTAGAGTGGGGATAATTCAAAGTGATGGCTGAAAGTAGGTTTTCCTTGTAAGAGCACTTCGGTCCTGTGATCTACGTGAGACGGACGCGTATACGGCGTCGTCTAACAAGTACACTTCCGCGCCATGCACCGAGACAAAGTCCAGTATTTAACAGCCGCTCCAGTGAGAGTTAGCGCAAAGAGTAATATATAGCGAATGCGATAAATATATCTAGTTCGACTACGCAATGCTATTGTCTCTGCGCATCCATCAGAATATTGACGCGGGATACAGTGACGCTGAAAACAGCAACCACATGGACGACCAATTTACGGTGGCGAGCAAAGGAGTCTAAGGACAACAATAAACCTCCTTCTACCAAATACGGGGTGTCATCTTCATTGAAACCACAACCAGTCAGGACGCACCAACTCCTGAAGTACAGATGAGAGTTCTCACCACAAGTCACCTCGAACCGGTTGCAATCTCCCTATCCTTAATCTCTGCACGCCACCAATCCTTAATTATGAGTCGTTGTGTACAAGAGAGAGCTCGACGTGGTTCGCTACGGGCCGGACCACCTCAATTTTAATTCCCCTGTTTATTTTCCCAATTTTAATTTTGCATTCAAACAAACGATGCTCCACTCAATGCAGCACACAATTCTTACAGGGAAACTATTACTATGCTCATACTTATATTCGCTTGAGTGACATTATCCCTGCTCTATATGGGATTTGAATGCCAAACATCGGGTGCGGATTATAGCTGGAAGTACCTGAAAGTGAGTCCAGAATATGTAGTAGAATATAGGCATAATAACATAGAATTATGCAGGAGGGATTCTTTACTCCTGACGGACAGCGGCCTAAACATGGCATACGTAAGGAGAGCAGGCAAAGAGCTGACGTGGGATGTCCAACAGCTAGTTGCAAGTGGTCGCATGTGACAGATTTCAGGCTTCAGGTTTGGGTTTTGTGGTTCTACTCCGCAGCAGAATTTTGGCATATATCAAACTCTCAAGTGAATAAAGGCATGAGCAGAGAGATAGTTCCCTTGTTAGCTAACCCCTTCTCAATATAGACCCATCCTCAACCAGGCTAAATCCTCACACATATGCAGAGTATTTCATAATTTTTGCAAACTTCGGGTATCGTTCCTCAAACAAAAAGAAGGAAAAAATTTCATATGTTCATATATGTCCCAAAATGCTTTGTTTTCTCGTTAAAAGGTGTTCAATAAAGTGGTTCACTTATGACCAGGGCTAGGAAGTTTGTACCACTCGCCGTTCCCTATAGAGGTTGCGACCGAGCCTCTCGCGGCATTCAAACAAGTCATGAATAACAAACGCACAGTGGAGAGTCATTGAAACCGGTTGCCCAGATAAAAAATGACATAACACATAAGTAAATGCACATCTATTTAGGTCATTATGTACAACATACAAATTCTTATATAGTACATACGGGTATGCCTCTGGCTGATTTCATTATTTAAATAGGCACATTGTGACAACACCCAAGCAATTATAACGCGGATTGTAACAATTCCTGATCGAATGATATCCTGATCTTAAATATCTGAAGACTCTTACTCTGGAAGTTTACTACTTATTTACTCATATGCGGCCGTATTACTAAAACCAGTATTGTATCTCTGAATCCTTTCAATGGAAAGCTGTATGTCCTGTAAAACAAGATTTAGTTGATTGATATGTTGCAAATTCGTTAGTAATTTCAGCTAATTTAGTTTCGCGATCCGGCTTCTCTTTCTTCCATATTTACAGAAGTATCCCACTGATATGTAAATGTAAGTAATGAAGTACATCAGAACATGAATACAATGGTTGTGTAGAAAATTTAGTTGCTCATCTTTGAAGCACAACAAAGATGTTATTCGAATGTCTTCCTTCCTACCAACGTGCTCTGTGTCATGAAGTTACACCTGTTTTGCAGTAATGAGTTGCATTCCACGATGAACCTTGCCCTTGCTAGTAGCACTGCGTTGTGCAGCCAGCGTGGCCGCTCTTACACTGCTCAAGGAAATCGATACGAACTTCCTAGCTCTGCTTATAACACATAAAACCCATAATAAATCCTCGAAATGTCCTCCTCTTGCTTCTATGCATGCCTTACTCGTCGAATCATGGAATGTCGCACTCTTTGAAAAACTCCGGGATGATGGCGAATGGCTTCGCAGGCTTCCATGACACGTCGATGAAGCGTTTCTGCATCCGGGATGGCAGCTCTATAAACCAATGATTTAAGATGCCCCCAGAGGTAAAAATCCACAGGAGTGAGGTCGGGAGAACGTGCAGGCCATGGATATGGTCAACTGCCTATCCATCGGTCATGGTGGATATCAGGCAGTGCATCTCGAATGTGACTAAAATGTGCCGGAGCCCCATCATGCATAAACCACATGTTTTTCTCTTATTTGCAAGGCAAATTCTCGTGAAATAAGTCGGGAAGAGTGTGCTGGATGAAGGCCCTGTAGATAGCATTAGTAAAACGTTCTGCAAAAACGTATGGACCTACCAGACAGTCACCTACAATGCCAGCCTACTCATTCAGACTAAGCTGTTGCTGAATTCTAGCCTGAAGAACAGCATAAGGATTACGATCTGCCGATATGTGTACGCTGTGGAAATTAGTAATTCCATCTTCCCCATTCTGTAAACAAAACTGATGAGACAAACAATGGATTGGCTCTTTGTGCTACAAACCATTGGCAAAAGTTATCCTGTGGTGGATAATCAGCAGAAAAAAAGTCCCAGCACACATTGAATATGATATGGATACAGGAGCTGCTCGTGAAGTACCCTCCATGCTGTTACGTGTGATGTACCAGATGCCACAGCCAACTGTCTTGCACTGATACCTGGATCGTCTACGACATACTTTAACATCTGTTCTTCGCGTTCTGGTGTACGAACAACTCTAGGTGTTCCTCGATCATTAGTCCGTGGTGCAACGGTTCCTGTCTCAGCAAGGCGAAAATAAACAGTGAAAAGTTGGATGACTTGATTGTCTTCGGTCTGGAAACTCCATCTGGGAGAGCCGTGCAGCCTCCGAATATACATAAAAAAATCATGTCTGAGTGTTCACAAAATGAATATCTAGCCATGGTGGAACGGAACACATGCAGTTAACTCACTACATGTACACAATTGAAACATTGTAGACAGACTGATAACAAAGGACAAACGTAAAAAAAGTCTCCATGGCAACCTTCGCCATCTACCGTATGTACTACAATAGATCAAAGCCTTCAATGAGCACATGGAGAAATGAAGTTTTGAGGTTGGACCCGAAGGCCATTGAACTTGCTCTTTCATTGTGACGGGAATAACGCGAAAAACAAGGATTATGGGACATATGTTCATATGAACTCTTTTCCTTCTTTTGGTGTGAGGAACCTATACCTGAAGTTTGTAAAAGTATTTCTGAATCATAAGTTTTTAAACATATAATTATCTCTTGACGAACAGGATATCCTACACATCTTGTCTATCCATGTCCTCTACATGTAGCTAATTTAAGTCCAGTCATGCAGCTTTCTGTTGGCCTACATGCAAATTATTTCCTGAAAGCTCCATTACAGAAACAGGTTTTGTGATTTTTTTAGAAATATATGCCCCTGTTGCACACGTGGAATCAGTTTAGCTAACGTGTACTATCCAAAGCTTCAAATAATTATCCTCTCCGTTCGTATTTATTATTTAACATGAATTGCACATGATCGGACGAATTTGTGACACTCTGATATTCAAATGGAGGTCTCGCCATCGCCTGGCATAGGGTAGCAAACTCTGTTGAGGTAGTATCATGAACCATCACTGCCACTCATTTTCTCTGTGCATATATAGAGCATTTTATTTGTGTAAATAAAGCTTTTATATACCAGATTTACATTGTATTTTTCTCTAGGGTTCGCCTTCAACCGCCCTTAGAAGGTATTCACTTAAACTACATCTCTATATTTCCTTTCAGTCCCGATTCCTTTTGGTCTAAACGCTCAGTAAAGCTCGCTTTAGTCACATTCGTTTGACATAAGAGCCTTTGAATGTTACAGTAAACTTATAGAGTTCTCATTGAACCATAGAAGATTTCGAATGTGTTTGAAAAACCTAAAACGTCCCTTCACCACCTACTTATTTTTTAAGGAAAAGGCCTACAATACATCAAAATCTGCTACTCTGTTAGTTTAATTTTAAGCACTAAGACGAATATGATCACTCATTTTATATGAATGCTTCTCTTCGTATACGTTAAGGTAGAACGCAAGTAGTAAAAATAAAATAACCAATCTTTTGTATTACACTTATGCCTTAATGTAGTAATTCTTTTATACAATCTTGTTTCAAACACTTACTATTATTTTATGATGTTATGGCAAGTAATCTTATTTATGCGTATTATTTTATGCATATATTATTAGAGGCAAAATGAGAAAAAGGTAAAACTTGATGATAGTCAAGTCCCTCAAGACTTTGTCGTAATGTGATTACGTTTGTCGCATTCTATCGAAAATCCGTCGTTCCCTCAAGGTTCGAAGCGACGACCTGTTGCTTTTCATCGTACTCGTCGATGTTGTCACTTAAGAAGCGCTTGGAACTCACCGTCCAGCTCGACGAGTATCTGTATCACTGCTAATGACTATGGAGTTGGTACTGTGGTTGGAGAGGGGATTGGAATCTTTTCTCAGGGTTCTTCGTAAAATAAAGCCTTATAACTAATTGGTGTCACCGTTTTCACTAAATAACTAACCACTCGCGAATGTAAATAGGTATATTGCTCACAGCTTTAAAACGTTTAAGTAAATATCAAAATAACATAGGATGTACTTCACACTTCCTGGATGCAAATTATATCTCGTTGATTGGAGCTGCTACGTTTGTCCTGCTCCAGACTTGGCCAGACTGCCCTGATTCCATCCCAACAATAACTTTTCTACAACTATTCTAAGCTTCAGAATTTCCCCACGCCAGTGTTTCTATCTTTCTATTGGTTGCTTCATTTTTATCTCTGCCTTAATTGGCTCCCTCTTCGAGCTTGAATATTCTAACGGCATCGAAAACAAATTTCTGTGGTAGGAGTTTTTCTACAGAGAAACATAAACTCTTTCGCTACACAAAGATTCTTATAAGGCGTATGAACTCGCTAAGGGTAGCAACAGATTTGACAAAATTGTCTCGTTGCTCGTACTGAAATTAGCAGTATTTCCTTAGTAACTACGTGTATATTTATTGGTATTTCCATCACAAGGTTTATACCATTTTATGATATTTTTTATTCAGTAATACGTAAATGTTACTAACTTTTGAATTAATAATATCTAATAGTTGATTTTTATACAAGAATGGGAAGGCGGAAATAATGCTAAGCGATGAAATTCATTCTGATTTTATGACCGGGAGAGAAACCTTCCTATTTGAGAAAATTATAGCTAATTATTTTCAAATTCAAAGCAATTAGAGGTATTTCTAAATGGCTACTTATACACAAGAAGCTTTATTTTTAATAAAATGTGTTTTCATCGAGGTTTGTATTTTTGGTGCAGGAAGATTTTTGTAAATGTATCTCAAAATTAAGAGAACTTCCAAGACTATTCCCAGAAAACATATGAAAATATTTTAAACATGTAGGTACCTATAGTTGGAATTATTTAAAAGAATAAATTTGCATACACATTTATAAAATTATTCCTTATACAGAATAATTTGAGATGTGGCATTTTCTTGAAAACTTCGTATTTAATCCACTTGTTCTTAGCTATACAGTTGAGACAGACGAGTTGGTGCACACACATGCGCTCGCGCGCGTACGCACACACATACACACACTGAAACAGTATAATTGCAAAAGGCGTGATGATTGATGATTAATTACTCTCACCTTTGTTGACGATCTAGTAGAATTCTTCTAGATGCCTCGGCGCTTTGGAGCAATGAGTCTTACCTCCGGTAGTATTATCGTAGTGAAAATATTTTATACTGCAGTGGTTGGAAAATAATAATAATTCTTCTTTAAATATTGTGGGATTAATTCTACGAAACCATTAATAAATTCTGTTACAATTTTAAATGTCATAGTCTGTCCTTTTACAAATTATTGTTGTATCGTTGAGCTTTAAGTTTCTGGCACACATCACTAGTGCATCGTCAACGCATTTACAACTTAAAGGTATTACTGCGAACTTGCAGAGTGACACAAGTAAAACACGTCTTACTATGAGGACGTTCCTTTGCAGAATGACGCTAAGATATGTGAATATTCTCAGTTCTCTACGCACGATGTTTCTAGAACAACTAAATTACTTCTATTGGTCTACATCACCACATTACGTAATTACATTTGTAATAACCAATAGCAACACTATTATGGAAGTTGCATCATTCCGTAGTCTACCCAACTTACCTTTTCCAGGACAATTTAGAACAAATTCTTAAATACATGAAAAATATGAAATCACCGTCACAACACACACACGCACACACGCACGCACAAACGCACACACGCGCACATGCGCACACAAACGCACACAAACACACACGCACACACAAACACACACACACACACACACACACACACACACACACACACACAAACCTTTGCTAAAAATGAGGCTTCCATATTCTGGGAATCTAAAAGAAATATGTCTAAAAGTTTGCTAAGAAGTTATGAAACCAAATTTTTGGGTGGAATCCAATACCTTATCTACTATTGTACATAGTAGTAAAACGTGTACCATCCCCTAAAACTCTAGTAGGTATACGATGATATTAATAAAGACATTTCTGCAAATGTTTATCGGATTAACAGGAAATAGGTAGAATAAAAACCTTTCGTAGTAATAGATGATTTTTTTAAACTTACATCCCCCACTGTTAAGTCATATCGGACGGTGAATGAAATGGGTGAAATGATGCTCAAATGTGTCCAGGGTCCATGGAGCTTATAGCTACCTGACATTCGTATTTAAGGATGAGGGAATACCCTGGAAAAATACCTGATCCAGGCAACTCTCCCTGACCGAGATTCGAACTCAGGACCTCTTGAAGTAATGGTTGAGTAATTGAGAGAAAAAAAGTTATGCAAGTGTAATTTTGGTCCCATAACGAATTAAAGGATCCTCTTCCAACAGTTAAGTAACACATGATTTAACAGTTCTGGGACATAGTATGTGGCTCACTGAGCTTAGGAAAAGAGCAACATCTCCTTTGGTGGATTATCCTTTAAAGGCAATGCAGGTAATTCACTGAAGCATGCCTTATCGGATGATTAATACTACATCACTCTCAGAGGAACGTTGCATGCCTTTGTTGCAATATTCAGTCGTCTTTTGTGGTGGGATCTGTATTGCTTCTCGATTGAGTTAGGTGAATGTGCTAATTCGCTATAACACAATGTCTGTGCTTAGATAGAAGAGAGTAAACTATATCATCATCTATTAGTTCAGATGGCACACAGAAAATGATAAACATGATGGACACAATGTCATAATGTTACAGCTGTGCCGCTAATACACTTCTGTTGGTTTCTCATCACTTTATTCGTTAGCAGTAGTCAACAGCTGTCTGTTATATTTTCTCTTTGATTTCTAAATCAAAGCTATGGACACAGGGATGCTATACGAATCATACGTCAAGTATTAATCAATTGCAGAGTTCAATCGAGTTCACGCAGAAAAGGGAGAGCGCAAGAATGAAACAACTTGCTTTTCTCATTTTCCACAACGTACATATAAACAGAAAAAGTATAATATTCCCTCTCAAAATTCAATATCGATATTTAACTGGAAATATGCGTTTTGAAGTCTTATAAATCCAATACAAAATCATGTTTAGAGAAACGTTCAAACAGACTTCAAGATTAAAAACTGGTTAAATACCAAATATAGTATTTAAGGTCCAATTTCCTAAGTATAATGCGCGAAGATAATTTTAGAAAATATTCCATCAATGTCCTTTACATGGCTATATTTTTGAAAACTTAGATTTTCACAAAATATCTCATCAAAAATGTAAACTACATTTTGAATTGCTTTTGAAAACAGCCCTTAAAGCATTCCTAATTGGGAATAGCTTTTCCATAGCTAGTAAACCAGTTTAATTAAGACAAAATCTCGCTACGTACTGCTTGTGTGAAATAATTCTTTGCGTAGTTCGATCCATTGTTTTTGTAATGCAAATAAACTATGATAGATTAATTATTTAATTACCGGGTGTCAGCGATAATTATGAAATATTAAATGATTCAATGCATGTATGGACAAAGAATACAAAATATCAAGAATTTATATATGATAGTTCATGTAAGATGTAGTTCGTACGATTTTCTAATTTTTAAACTTTACATGGAATAAGAAAATACTTCTAAAATCCATCCAAATGCATTTAATAGCATTTCCTCCAACAGATAGTTATAATAGATGACGTTGCTATGGAGAAACGGCAAAAAAAAAAAACTTAGAAATTAAATCGAAGTGATAGTTATTATGGCAACGATTGGGGTAAAGTAAACAAAATTCACTCCTTGCCCCGATATCGGGTGGGATAAAGTAAATAAATAAATGGTTGATAACTACAAATTTTCTATTACCTTTTAACGTAAAATATTTTCTCCAGAGAAATGAAGATTGCAACTTTTTGAATTAAAATTAAAATAAGGAAGAATCAATCCTTTATTAATGCCCAGAAAATTATCGCCCGCCTCGGTAGCGTGGTGGTAGCGTGTCTGCCTCACGTTCAAGAGGTCCCGAGTTCAAATCTCGGTCAGGGTGAGTTACCTGGATAAGGCTTTTCCGGGGTTTTCCCTTATCCTGAAAGACGAATGTCGGGTAGCTCTAAGCTCTACGGACCATGGGCTCATTTGAACATCATTTCACCCATTCCATTCATCGTCCGATATGACTTAACGTTGGAGAACGTAAATTACAAAAAAAAAAGTCCCAGAACGTTATCTGCCAATCATTAAATTGCAGAAACTCTTTTTCGTATAATTTCCATGAAGTCGACGTCATAAACCTCAAATACTTCTTTTGTTTCTTTTAGCATATTACTTGGAACTGATATATTAACGTTCTCAAAGTCCGTCGTAAACTTAATCAATTTGACTAGTTTAGGGAAATTATCAGCAATAAGACATAAATAGCCTACCAAAATTTATAACTAAAAGTACGCCGCAAATCAATGCCTTATTCCTCAATTAATTTATTACTATATGTTGTAAAATCATTAACTGAATATTTGCCATATATTAATTTATCGTGTCCATAGGATTAAGTAGTGTATTATACAGATGGACAAAGCTCTATTAACCACTGCGGAATTTAAATCGCTTCCCTTTGGATCACGTTTTAAATGATTCTACTCATGAACAAACTCTGTTTATCCACTTGTATAATTACTATTAATAATAATTAACATAGTTTTAGAATGTCTCTTTAATTGTAAAATTCCCTCGGTACTATAGTTTTGCGAAAACACAGAAATGAATATAATCTTGTATTACATTTTCATGACCTATACCGTGGGTTAGTTGGCTGGAGCGTTGTACCCTGGTTCTCTGCTACGGAATGCTCCAGAAATCTATCCGGCCCTTGGAGGGTGCAGATTTTAAGTACCGACTCACTCAACATCATCAAGAATTTGAGGAGCTCCAATAGGTCGAATCCCAGACAAGAATGCACAACTTTCTGGCAGGGGTTGCCGAGAACTTCATCACATATCCTCCCCGTATATTTTGGATGATCGCTGAATTCTGCCTTGCGTATGTGGGCGTGAGGTCGGCTGTAGGGTAGACAGGCTCGATTATTGCTGTTACGACTGTGATCAGTAGGCATTCTTCACCTATGGCTGCCCTTTCAGCTCCATATCTTATCATACTCAATAGATGGCGAGCCGAGGAAAAAGAATAAAGAATCACCAGGGGAAGAAAACTAGCACTATTTAGCCCTATCACAAGACAACACATTAATATTTTATACACAGCAAATCACTAATGGATTAAATTTTCATCACTTGCAATCCTAAGAGAGGAACCGCAAAATAACCATTTCCCTACAGGTTCAAATTTTCAAATATTTAAACTTCCTTTACACAGAAAATTATTTCTTTATATCCTGGCCATGCAAAGAAAACGAAATTAAAAAGCCATTAAATCCAACGCCTTCAGTATTCCTTGCAAGGAAATAAACAATTAGACACAATGTGCACATGTTTATCTTGATTAATATGAAGCAGATGGAAGAATAAGCCCTTTTAAGAACAGTTTGTGCAAAAGTGAATGCAGAAAGTCATATAAGTGAACATATTAGATTTTCATTTTCGTGGTTGCACAAAAGCACGAAATTTCAAAGTCATCATTTCAGAATCTACTGTGTAAACTTTGATTCTTCCTCTATGTTGGTGTAATCTTATTAAGGAAATGTTATTGAAGGAAAGTTAATATCAATGTACAAGAAGGAGCAAAAGGATGAAGTAGTAATAATAATAGTTTTTAGAACAGTAAGTAAAGAAAGCACTGGGAATGCCACTTATTAAACGATTACGCATTGTTTAAAGTACCTTCATAACTGTGATTGTAGAAAGGAAGGGGGACAGCTCGAGTCAACCAAACTGTACACGGATCTATTGTGGACTACCACTCCTAGAGGGAACGGCGCGAGGGGTAAGGGTTGCAGAGTCCGGCAAATGGTGGAGCCAGCGAAGCCCCAGAAGCCCGCAAAAGTCCCTAACAGTTGGAAAGATTGTCACCCGGCACACCATCGGGGGCAGAATAATGAAACGACCCTAGTGGCATGGGCAGTAACTTACAGGGGGGCTGGAAATACGGTTAACAGAATGCTCATCTGTCCGCATCCCCTAGAACTACCGCTAACAACCAAACCTGAAAGATGACGAGCAAAATCAGAAAGGGAAGGAATCCGTGGTGTATAGAATGCACTCCGGCATGCGTATAGTGGTAGGTAGAAATCACAGACTTATCGCACATGCTACCTCTCGATTGTGAGGTTACCTCTTGGCACGATCTGTAGCTGTAGACCGCAAATAACACGAGAGCAATATTCTGTACAGCCACCAAAATGGTAAAGGTAGCGACCCAGGTGTACCTTTGTTCCGTTTCAAAATCACTGTTAATCATAATAGTGTTTCAGCTGTGTATGCCTATACCATGGTACTCTTGGGATCCATTCTCAGGCCGCTCTCTTTTATTTTTAATAAGCCCTGCTCGTCCAGGGCGCCTCTGGGGGAAAGTTATGCCTCCCTTTGCTTGTAATCACGTGTCCCGACTGCGATATGCACAGCAAACCGTTCGTTGTGTTTGGATTTTCAGTTGCATATATACCGGGCCAACGAAATCACGTTTCTCCAGTTACGTTTTCTCAGTGTCAAGGGGCCTACACGCGACGATCATATTCACAAAACAAATCTCATATCACTTACAGTTCTTAGTGATTGTATATGTTTTTTGTGGATTTTGAGAAAGCGTTCGATGCGATAAACAGGGGGATTTTAAAATGGAAATTAAGAAGAAAAGAGGTGAGCGAGAAGTTTATAACCGAAAGTGATAAAATTTATAGTGGGGTGAAATTTAGTATAAGATGTGGGTTGAATGTATTATCAGAAGAAGCCGAACAGAAGTTAGGCTTGAGACAGGGGTGCAAATTGAGTCCTATACTATACAATCTATTTATAGATGACATAATAGAGAGGGTTAAGGACAGCAATTCCTATTGTCCAATAATTATGAACAAAGAGATCCCTGGTGTATTGTACACGGATGATTTAATGGTAGGAGCAATTTCTGTAAGAGGTCTACAAAAATCAATTGAGGCATCCATAGGTTTTGTGCTGACTGGGGACTAAGAATAAACAGTAAAAATTGAAAAATAATGGTATTCAAAAGAGGAACGATACCTAGGAAAGCAGAGAAATGGTTCACAGGAAACCAAAATGTAGAAGTGGTAAACGAGTATGACTATTTAGGTGTAAGGATGTGTAGCAGTAGAGGATGGGCTGCACAAGCCAGAAAAGTGATAGCTAATGGCAGGGCGGCAATGTCAGGGGTAAGAATATGTAAACATAAATTGGAGATGTTAGTAAGATGGTTAGAAGAAATTTATGAAGCGGTCGTTGAACCCAGAACAATGTATGCAGTGGACGTATGGGGCACATCTCAGATAGGTACAAAATTAGAAATGTCCGGATTGTTTTGCAAAGAACTACTAGAGCTGCCAAAATCGGCACCAAGAGAGGTAGCATTACTAGAGCTAGGTAATACTAAAATAGGGGAATAATAATAGAGAAAATACTGAAATTCTGGTATAAGTGTATTAACGGGCAGAAAGGAGAATTATTGAATCTGTGCATCAAGCAACAGAAAAGTATTAAAAATACAAACAGTTGGTGCTCGGAATTGGAAAGAATGATATTAAAGATAGCTATGGGAGACCCATGGAGAGCAGAGGAGACAAATTATAGCGGTTTTTGGAAGGAAGTGAGAACTAGACTACAAGACATAGATAGGCAAGAGATATGGGAAATTATAGAAGAAAAGAAATCTTTGAAATTTTATAAGCAATTAATGACAGAATGGGGTAGGGAAAAATATATAGATCAATGTGACAAAACTGGAAGAGAAGGTATAGCATGGATGAGGTTAGGAATATTATAATTAAAAGGGTTGAGAAGTAATGAGGTAGGAATATGTGAATTTTGTGGAGATGAAGATAGCACTGTTAATTGCTTAATATAATGTAAGGAGCTAACAAATTACAGGAGAAAAATATGGGATAAGAAATGGGACAGTGTAAGTAAAGAGATCTTGGCAGTATGCATGATAACGGGGATGGGAGAAGAGAAAAATAGATGTATAGGAGATTTCTTATATAGGATAAGAGAAAAGTGGATTAGGATAAAAGTAGAAAAGGTAAAGAGGAAACGGTATCAAGCTGCTCAGGAAAACCAAAGGCTTATAGCCAGGGGACCTGAATCAACAAGTAAATCTTAAGGTCAGCAATTTTGTTTTTCTACATGATGTATAATACAGCATTTTCTATGTAATGAATTTGTAATGGATACAGTAGAAATAAATAAATATCAAATGTAAAAGTATCAAATACAGCTCTTAGTAGGCAATATACTATTTAAGGCTCCTTGGATCCAAGAGAAGTATTTTTGGAAAAGGGTTTTCGTGCGCATATGCCTACTAATATCATAACTCAAAAACGAAACCTCGGACAAAAGCAAACTAGGTATTTAAGTTCATGATTGGATAATGATGAACGTTAAAACGTTCAAGAAAACTCACCCAACTACACTTTACATGCGAAACCTTAGAAACTTTTCATTTTTTCAAAGAAAGCTTAAGAATCTTATTAAACTGTTGCTTGTTAATTATTCTCACCTGTCATCCCGCGTTGCCACTGGGGTCATGGGCTGCTTTGAGCCCACTGGGATGACGATTACGAAGCTGCAACGTGCTAACTCTTCTTGGTTCTATCTGGCACTTCGATGTATCGATGAATCTAAGATATCTCCGGATCTGCTTCAGTCTGAGCTATGAGAACTCTTAGTTTTCTGGCGTGGTCGCGAGGGAAAGGATACATTTTCTAAGTAAACTTCGAAAGCAATAATTTCTTTTTACTTTAGAAACATCAAGATGTTCAATTTAATTTGTATTATTTATACAATTTTTAGTATAAGACTTGACAATAGTATTGTATACCTTGGTTACATTTAACAGAAAATAGATATTAACTATTTTACAAGGTTTCGTCACGGCACTAAATTCACGTCTGTTCAACATAAAGTTCTTCCATTAAAAGACGTTTGGCTTTTTAGATGTTTTACCAAAATTATTGAATTTTCCTTCTCTCGTGACCATAACTACCAATCAAACTTAATTTTTACTGGCCCACGTCATACATGATATAATCTCACTTTTTAAACTAGCAATGGTTAAACATCACATCATATTACTTACATGTTACATTATTTCATGACCTACTGAATGTTAACACTTTCCTTTCATGCTCATTTCAACTTGTCCATATCGATTCTTAAATCATTAAACATACTGTCGCGGTAAAGGGCATTAAAATTTCGGCGCAAATAGACAACAGACGGATAGGTTTCACGTAGATAAAGAGCTTGCATGAGCAGGATAAACATAGAGCTTGATATAAGTGACATGCCGACCCAGATAGCGTTTCACATTTCTGAAAGGTGATAGAATATTCGGATTACGTCATTAGATGCCCTGTTTATTCCAGAAATATCTAGTAATTGTACAGAACAGTCTGGAATTCATGAACTGGTGTATAAAAATAAGCCATGACTAGTGATGAGTTAGTGGTGAAAAAGTGTTGTAAAATGAGAGACAGCCAGCTGTGTTGTTGTAACGAGAGCTAAGGATGTAATCTGCTGTCACTGTTTGTTATTGTCATCGACCTTGGTAGACTGATTGTGTATGTAACGTAATACTGCTGTAATCTATAAGAGTATTTCTACGAAAATAAAGGAGATTTTTAATTTCTGTAACTCGGCCTTTTAATTCTACGAACCCACAAAGTCACAATATTTAAACAATTTAGGCTCTTCGCTCCTAAATCAAAACAACCGTTACAGTTTATTTCAATATACGAGGGCTGTTCAATAAAGAATTATCACTTTTTTTTTGACAACGTACCTTTACTCATCCTCATTATTTTTATGATCCCTCTCAAAATATAATCCCCTAAATACGATACACTTTCCCCAGCGTTTCTGCCAGTTTTCAAAAACATGCTGGAAACAATTTTTTGAGAGGTCCTTCAAAATCACCTCCGCAGCCTTCATCACTGCTTCTGTTTTTGGACAATGCCTCACACGAAGGCGTTTCTTCAAGTTAGGGAATAAAAAATGTCACATGGTGCTAAATCCGGACTTTCGGGAGGGTGGGGGATGCACTTCACGTTGACTTTTGCAAGATATTCAGTAACAACATTGGCAATATGTGGCCGCGCATTATCGTGGTGCAGCATCAAGTCTGCTTCACGGAAATGTGATCCTTTGCGCCTGATATGGACTTGCAATGTTTTCAGGATATCCCTGTAATATTGTCCAGTTTCTGATGTGAGTGCAGGTACAAAATGCTGATAAACCATTCTATGAATATCAAAGAATGAGATGGCCATAGCTTTCTCAGCAGAAGCAACCACTTTAGATTTTTGGGGGGTTGGTGATGAAGGAGATTTCCACACTGAGCTTTGCTGTATGCTCTCAGGATCAAAATGAGTAGCCAAGTTTCCTCAGCAGTGATTACGTTTGAAAGAAATCCCGGATCTTCCTCTAACATCAACTTTAACTGCATGCAGACGTACATGCGAATGTCCTTTTGTTCGGGAATCAACAGTCTTGGAACCCATCGCGCACAAACACGTCTCATGTGTACTGTTTCTGTCACCAGCGTGTGGGGGGGCACTCAATGAAATGTTTAGTATTTCAAAAAGTGATCTTAAGGCAATTCGTCAATCCTCTCTCACAATGGCAGCAGAAGTGTTGATGTTTTCTTCCGTAAGAGCAGTAACTGGAGCACGGGATCCACTTTCCTTTGCAATTGATTGTCTCCCCTCTTTAAGCATTTTAAACCACCTTCGAGCTGTGCTGTAGGGAAGGACAGGCTCTCCATAGGCCTCCTGTGACATTTTATAGGCCTCAACTGAAGATTTGTTGAGACGAAAGCAGAATTTCAAAGCCGCATATTGTTCCATTCTTATTACTTCCATTGCAGCGGTGGGCGATACTGAACATGTATGAACTTGCCTCGTTCTCACAGGCGGGAACCAGGTGTACCAACAATGAAACGATTATGGCGTGTTTATTTCACATTAAGCTAAGAGAATGTAATAAGACTGAATTTTAGTGTTATGACTGTAACAAAATTTATGATCATTCTTTATTGAACAGCCCTCGTATTTTCATGAAAATATATATCCAAACCCCTATAACGCTTTTTATGCTGCGTCAGCCATTCTGAAATATTCTTAGTTATTGGCTTGTATCTTTAAACATTTATAATTTTTTTAATTTAAAGATTTTTTGGCGTTCATAAGACATAGTTTGACAATCGCTTAAGCCCACAGTATTCTTTTATTTCTCCTACATCTGCAAGGAAATATGCTAAAGAGAAGACAATTTTATTTTAAAGAACAAATAGTTAAAGAATTTATGGTGAATGTTACCCGTCCTATTTTTTATTTTTGTAAACATTTTGTCTAATTGTTTTTTCTCAGTTAGTACATAACATAAATAAATGCAATTTTGTGAGACCGTTAGTGTAGTGATGAAATTCATTCAGCACTGACGAGTAGAATTTACAGTACTTTGATGCGTTAAAGAAGGTAACAAAATCTGCAAAATTACATTCATTATTTGTAGCTCCCCAGGTTGTAAATAAACAGATTCTGTAAACTTTATAGGCAGCAGCTGGCATGGTTGATTAAGAGTGGGAGAACGTAGCATAAGTTTGAAGAAATGGAGCTATTTCTAATATAAGAGATTGGGTACTTTCCAAATAAAAAGTGTATACGTGAAAATGAAATAAATGATACACCAAACTACTACCAGGACTGCAGCAAACTTTTAGAAAGTCATAAATTTTTGTAAATTGCTCTGAAAGACTAGATTTGGAAAGCGTCAACTTCTAATAACGTACTGAAAAACTACGTTACTTTTTTGGATTCTTGAAAATCGCATGAACAATAAGTCATAAGGATCTTTGACTTATTTTATCGCCTTCCTTAACAATCTGCTAGGGTAACTAGCAACACAAGAGTAATCGAGGTCCTGAAACAGCATTCTTGTACTCCAGGTCTGTGGCTTAAATTCCGCCAAAACCCTCTTAGTTTACGTTAGGATTTTCCTCAAATCGAATGACAAGGTGGTTCTCTAAGTTTAAACCTGGGACGTTTCCTTCTCAAATAATAAGTATATTGTAAAAATATGCGTTAAACAATAGCTCCTCTAAGTTGCTGAGTCGCCTGCCTGTATTATTCTGTGTTTTAGTGTACTTTAATGAAAAGTTAAGAGTTTCTGATCATATACTTGATGTTTTATGGTTAGATATTAATAGTATGATGTCTTAAATTGTTGCCTTACTGCATTATCTATTTGGATACCTTTTAGTACATGGTTTTGACTGCAAGGTCACATTTCTTTACGGTTTATCTTATTCCTATTTCATTCTGCTCTATGAAAAAGCTTTGAATAGCTGTACTGACTTCTCAATCCAAATTCAAATAGTGTTCAGACTGGTCCGTCCATGGGATTTGAATCTAGTTCTCCTGAATGATGCGTCAAATTAGTTAGTTCATAAGATTTGAATCTACGTTATTACTGAATCATGTGTCAAATTGGTCGGTTCATAGGATTTGAGTCTACGTTCTCAGGATTCCTTTGCTTTTCTTATTTTGGAAAACTAGAACAAATTATTTGCTAAACCAACGTCTTGAACTTCAGCGTCTTTAATTAAAAACATAAATACTCCTAGTTTTATTTGCAAGAATGAAAAGTAAGTGAATTAATCATTTATAAGTTGTTACCCAAGGCAGCCTCCTCCACTTTTTATGTTCAACTTTTGCCATCTCCGCATACCCTTTCGTTTAAGTATTATCAATTTGTCATTTTGTATACCATATTCTTTCAAGGCATCCCAAATCAAACAACTTCTTCTCATCTAGTGCCAAAAGAACTTTAATCCTCCTCTTGACATTTTTTAACTTTTCCTAAAAGGCATTAATTACTTTTTGTGGACGTGTCTTTCCGTCATTTTACAAATCCACAGTGCAAAAGATACACTGACACATTCTTAGCAAAGTATTTTAATGTCTTCCCTTATTTATTTGATATATAATCCAGAGAAAATCCTTCTTTCTTTCCCTTTGTTTTCATTTGTGACTGCTAGAGTTGTTTACTGTGTATTATAAATTAATAAAAAGGTATGTGATATAATTATAGAATTGATATGCGACAGGAAGATTTTAAGGAAAATACACCATACTAAACTGACTTTTACACGTAATATTTTAATTGTTATTTTCACAAAAATAACTTACATTCAGATTAAAATATAATATACTGAATTTATTTCATGACAAATGAAACTTACACCTAAACTTTGTTGAAATAATCTTTGCTATACGTAATATAAACATAATTTAAGGTTCTGGAATATCCGTTTAAATATTGCATGTCTCCTTCAAAGTTTTCTAGACATTCTTCCCCTTACAACGACTGAAAACAAGAACATTATTATTTTATAGTGTTGTGCTGGTTACTTGTACTATAACGTTTGTGAAGGAGTAATAATTTTGTAAGAAACTGGTGGATTTTTCATTTTCAAATAAGTGCTCCCTATTTTTAAACAATCTAACTCACAAGAAAATATTTACGTCTTATAGGTTTGACCTTTGTGAAATCAAGTTGTTACTACATTTTCATATACTTTTTCCGTAACAAGTACATTGTTACTGCTTAAAGAGAATTTTTATTGAACAAAAGAAGAAAAAAGTAAAACAAAACAGAAAAATTGATAGAGGTTGATACGCCTAACTTTGACTGAGTGAGGGATAATGTAGTTTCTATTGAATACATGGAAAACAGAAATTAGAATTAGGCAAAGAGAACTGTCAAACACAGTAAATGTGCACTTCCTTTTCTGTTCAACGCGTGGAAGAGTTTACACTTGAATAATGCATAATAATTAGTCACATAGAAGTCAACAGTTATCATTCTAAACACTCTTCATCCAGGATTATAATTTCCCTTTTGAAGTTGCGATTCATCCCTCATCACGGGAAAGGGTACCAACCTAAACCCGGTGCACAAATATACCGTCCCTTCAAACCCGCTCCCCAATCCTCTCAAATATCCCAGAGTAAACATAGAACTTAATTTAGTGTTTGATCTAGACAAGCCTATCTGTGTATGCAGAGCATTGTTTTACTACAAGTTTAATGGATCATGCGCAAAGGTTTTAAGTCGAGGTCCGGCTGACACTGCATGTATTTCACTGCAATGTCGGATTTATGTTGAGTTATAGGCAGGATTTTTATTATTATTTACTGTCCTCTGAGATAAGCCTTGTGTGTCCGCTTACCTCTCGTATCACAGACTAACGTTTTCTCCGCTTTTTGGCTTGCTTTAAATAACTCATTTTTATATATATATAATACCTCTCCTCTGCCTCTTAGTAGAACTCCGTATCTACCTCAGCACAAAATGTCTTATGTTATTTCAGCAGTCAGGATAAGATTGTAGCACAGTTCCCTTATACAACGAACACAAAACCTTTCCTGCGATAGTTAAAACCGCTGTAGTTAACAGTTACAGATTTGAAAATAATGCTTAGCTAATTAATTAGTAGAACATACATTTTTTGAGAAAGATTACCTAAGTACTTGAATATGGTGATCACAACATAAATCATGTACAATTATTTTAATGTAACACAATGCCTCAAGGAAATTTGGCATAAAGTATGAAAATTTATACGTTTTTTAAACCTTTTTAGTTAATACTTCCTCCAATGTAGGTGAGAGGACGATGTTATGGTATATAATTTACATTTCTAAAACTAAGTTAACTGTTCTTTTTTTAAATATCACCTAATCATTATTATACATACAATAATTAATGGTGATGAACTGTCACCTGTAAAAACGTGGTATTAATTTTATTGTTATAAAAATGCAGTAGGAAAATGTTGCAAATGGAGGTTAATATGAAATAACAGGGTATTATAGAATAAGTGGTTTAAAACTTTGAAACATTAGTTTGATTTTATAAAGCATGAAACATGACTGGTTTAATATAGACAAAACGTCTATTATCAAATATTTATAGTTCTAGACCTTAGAGCAAATCTAGAATAACATAAAAAGTAGGCCTTTTGCATTTAAATGAATTAAATGTTTAAAAAGCATACTTTAGATTGAAGTCCTGTGTCGTAACGTAGCGGGCTAAGGTAGTATGTCTTGGACCCGGGCCACGGAAAGCAGCCCGGGTTCGATCCCACCCACGTGATGGCGATTTAAGGTCCCGGGTATAGGACCGGTGCCCACTCAACATCGTGAGGAAAGTGAGGAGCTTACGCTAGGTAAGCGGCCCTTGTCACGGAAACCAACTTTCCGGCTGGGGGATGCCAAGATGCTGACCACATCTCTTCCCCGTATCGGTTGGATGATCGTCCACCTCTGTCGTGCGTAAGTGGGCGTGAGGCCGGCAGTCGGGTTGGAGGCCTTGGCGCTCTAAGGGCTGTCGCGCCATGGATTATTATATTTATTTATTTATTATATTACTTTGGATTGAAATGTTTCGATATGCTTCTATTTATGTAACTAATAATAACTCTTTAGCTATTAGTATTAGACTCAAAATACTTTTTAACTTTATTTCTATTCAGTATATGTTGTACGGTTATATGGGACATAATGCTTTTATGTTGGGTACTTGCTCACGCTCCCACCCACCCGCCCGCACATCCACCCAATCACTCATTTACTGTTCGGTATAGTCGCGCTGTTCAAACCGTTACCATGGATTTGTCTTTGCTAATAGAAATCTCTCAGATAACGAGGAGTAAATATCTGTCATTTGTGATTCCTGCGAATTCCATTGGCTGAAGTGATGCGTTCATTGGTGTTTAGCACACGAACAACGGGCGCGTCAGTAGCTAGCCCACTGTTACAAGAATAATTAGTGCGTTATCTGAGTGGTAACAGTTCAAACAGCGCGACTATACTACAGCCCTATGTGGGCCTTGGCCTCCTTCACAATCAGCCTCCATGCTTTCCTAGCCTTAATTGTTTCAATTGTTCAAATCGTCAATCACTCCATCAATCTATCTCATCACTGGTCTTCCTTTCTTCTTTGTCGAATATAGTCCTGCTTTAAGAACACTTTAAGATATTCTATTCGTCTCCATTCGTTCCAGATGTCCCATCCACTGTAGCCTTATTGCTTTTATAAAGCGTACTGTATCTTCTCCTTTTATAAGTTGGTTAATTTCCTAATTATAGCGTATCCTCCACACACCTTGTTCTACTACAGGGCCATATATTCTTCTTATTATCTTATGTTCAAATTTTCTTAATTTTTCTTAGTCAGACCTTGACAGTGTCCAGGTCTCTGCCCCATATGTAACTACTAGTCTTATCAATATTTTATATATCAGGATTTTATCCTTCCTAGTTAGTATTTTATTTTTAACAATTTGAAATCTGCAAAGTATACTTTATTCCCTGCTTGTATGCGGTCTTACATTTTAGTGGTCATTTTGGCTTCATTATCTATTATATTCCTCAGGTAGCAAAACCTCTCTGTTCATTGGTATATTTGATCACCAATTTCCAAGTCCTGTAGCTCGCTATTCCCTCCTAGTATCATAATGTATTTTGTTTTCTGACATTAACTCTCAATCCTATTCTCTCTGCGTTTTCCTGTAATTTCGCATACACTTATTTTATTTTTGAATCTGACTGCAATAGCGATATAATATACATAGGCACCTATCTGACTCATCTTGTTAAATATAGTGCTTCTCTGATCTATCCCTGCTATAGCAGGATGCAGAGCTAATATAAATAAAGTAGTAGGTAAACCATCTCCTTGCATTACCCCCTTATTAAAGCTATCAATTAATTTGCTATCGTTTTTTACTCTAGCTTTTGTATTATTCATAGTCACCCATATTAATCTGACTAATTTATTTGGTACTAAGAAATACCTGGTATTCCATAACATCCGACACGGCATCTTGGACGATGTACCTTTAAAGTAACGGACAGCTAAAAATGGCCACAATATAGCAAACTACAATTATTTTAGTGTACCTTACGTTTAACACCATTGTTCAAGTCACATGCATACTAGTGAGTTAAAATGCTTGAAAGTTTGCCTGCAAAAGAAGCAGCGAGTGAAATGACAAGCTGTCAATTCCCACTGCACTGCACCATGATAGTCCTTCTTGACTGCTTAATGGCACTTATCCACATAAGAGCAGCAAACACCAAAGCCCAAATCTTAGTGTTTCATATTTCCCGACTATTCCATAATAGCCTCCTCTCCTCTATCTAATACCTAAACGAGTTGTGTTCAAGTTATAACACCTATTTTTCAGCACTGGAAACAGATAGGAACTTCTATTTTTTTAAATACACGTGGAATCTTTGTGAATGTGTGACAGGGATGGCAGCACTGTAGTGCATCGAACTCTAGTGGTAGCGACGAGAGCTAGCAATGTTTTTGATACTTAAAATGGCGACGTTTACATTGCAAGAACAGCGCGTAATCATTCGTTTTCTCCATTTTCGTGGTGTGACACCTATTGACATTCATCGCCAGTTGAGTGAGGCATGTGGTGATGGTACCATGGATCTGTGTAATGTACGTTCCTGGGTGTGACAGTTCAATGAAGGCAGAATATTTTTCGCATGTTCAGATCTTCATGCAGGATTGTGTGCACAGATCCCACGTAAATGCAGATTTTGGACGCGATGTCTGAAACGCTCAATCGGCGATCCTCCAAAACAACGTTCTCCATCGTCAGACCAGCTGGCGTGAGATTTTGACTGTCACATGATGTTCTGCCCTCATGACATTCATGCATTCTTGACGTTCTGCTCAGCGGGGGGGGGGGGCTTTTTAGACTCAAGGTATTGCCCTATGGAAAGAGCCCCGGAGTTTCCATCGCTCCCGGGTAGAAGGAGGCCCGGGTCCTTGGTCCTACGGGTCCAGGACTAATGGGAGTAGAGACTCTGCACCTACATACATGTCGCACCCAGGAACGCACATTAGACACATCCATAGTACCATCACCACATGCCTCACTCAACTGGCAATGAATTTCAATAAGTGTCACACCACGAAAATGGATAAAGTTAATGATTACACGTTGTTCTTGCAATGAACACGTCGCCATTTTAAGTATCTCACTGCCACTATAGTTCGATGCACTGTACAGTGCTGCCATCTCTGACGCGCATTCACAAAGGTTCCACGTGTATTTAAAAAAAAGAAGTTCCTATCTGGTCACAGTCCTGAAAAAATAGGAATTATGATTTGAACGTATCTCGGAGTAAAGTAGTACTGTATTCCAACTATTACATTTCAAAAACCATTATTAAACGATAAAATTCGTCCGGCTAGACACACACAACTGATATCTAAATGATGTAAACCACACAAACATAACCAGGAACAACTATTAACCAAATGTTCTCAACTTTTGGTTTAATGTTTTAATAACTTGGTTGTTTTGGTTGATGTAATGTTATTAAATCCCTACTACCCAAAATATTTCATGAAAGTAACGTTTTGAGACCTCGTTAGTAAAAAAAGGACCAAAAGAGGCTTAAACACCTAGCCTCTAATTTCAGTATCATCGAAGGACACGCTACGAATTTATTAAAGAAAACATCCTGATCTAATTTTAATTTTGGAAATTTTGTGCAAAATAGCATTTATCTATGGTTAAAATGCTATGCGTGCCTCATTAAAAATAAAATACATATCTTAATTTTTTATGAAAGCCCATGAATGTTTCCTTATTCTGTATCCCTTTCATATAAGCGGTAAGACAAAGTCGTTTACCTAATTAAAGCATAAATTTGTATAAAAACATTTTTTATGCCATTAAACATTTCCGAGATATTCTATGTAATTAATTTGAAGTTATGCTAAATACTTTCATCAAGAAATAAGTACTTATGTGTTTTATTGTAAGAAGAGCATAGAATTTTGAAATTATCATTAAGTGACAGGGTTTTTAAAATTTGTGGTTTTAGCCCACCCTTCTTAGGTCTGCAACAAAATGTAAAAATGCTTAGAAGTGCTTAAAAACACTTAAGATTTACCACGTTCTGGAAGATCCAAGGCAAGGAATATTGAGCATGCACGCCAAGTTTTGCGAGAAAATGCACAAAAAAGCGTAGGCATTCAGAAGAACTTGGTACAACAAAAGAAACCATACATCACTAAACTAAGACACTTGGAAAATCATACAGAAGCTGTAGATCTGTACCTCATGAACTGACACCTTAACAGGCTGAACGTAGAGTGAATATCTGTCATTAGTTTATCCGTAATCCCATGCATGATAGATTTGTCAGGATAATTGTAACTTGTGATGAAAAATAGATAAATTACCAAAATCCTGATGCCTCGAAACAGTGGCTTGAATGCCGCCAACCTGCGAAAGTAATCGTAAAAATGAGTTCGGTCCCAAAATCATGTTAAGCGGCTGGTGGAGTTTTGAAACGTTTGATTCATTGGAAGTTTGTTCCAAACGGGAGGACGACTGATGCGGATCTTTATACTCAACAACTGGAACGGGTTCATGAAATTTTAAGACAGAGATAACCAAAATTAGTTAATCGAAATAGAGTTTCATTGCAACAGGAGAATGGAACACCCCATAAAGCAGGAATAACCATAAAAGAAATTCAGGAATTGGGAGGAATCGAACTGTAACCACATCCAGCATACAGCCCTGATCTCGAACCATGGTCCATTTTCTACGTTTTGATAGCATTAAACCAGTTCAAGTGTGTGTGTGTGTGTGTGTGTGTGTGTGTGTGTGTGTAGGTGTGTGTGTGTGTGTGTGTGTGTGTGTGTGTGTGTGTGTGTGTGTGTGTGTGTGTGTGTGTGTGTGTGTGTGTGTGTGTGTCTCTCGCGGAATTCTTCTGATCTAACATCAGAGGCTGGTACCATCGTAGGATAATAAACCTCACTGAATGGTAGCTCAAGACCATAGAATCTATACCTTTAACTGCATGTCAGAGCACATTTAAAATAAGTTTTATTCTTAAAAAACGAGATTAATTATGAGACAGTATCTATATCATATTACAAAATGTATGCTTTCCAAGGCAAGAAATTTTAGAACGTTGGAATAAGATATATTTTCTCTAACATGTACATAGCAGGTAAGTATTGTATTTCGCTCAAAAATTTTATACCATGATTTCAACAGTAATATATGTTTTGATACATCTTGAAATAAAAATTAAAACTTCAGAAAAGATCCGCCCTTGTGCTGTGTGATTAAGAGCCTGTAAATAGCATAGCTTAAAAACAAAATGTCAATCTTCATACATAGGTTCAGTTACTTCCGAAGATACAAAAGTAACATTTCTAACAGACATTCCCATCACACTTTTTGAGAAACTGTTCATTTTAAAAAAAATGATTACGTATATTGATTATAATACCATATATAAGGTAAAATATTTAGATACACGATAAATCAAATACAAACCTTAAATGTTAATCTCTTCAAAACACTCTTTTCATTAAACAGCACTCTTATAGCATAAGCGTTTCCTAGATATAATGCGATCCAAATAAATCTGAACCATTTCAATGGGCCATAACTTTTGAACCAATAATAGGATACACGTGCAACTTTGGGAGAATATAACACACAATTGGGGATTACATTACACTGTTTATATCTCAGAAAATATTAGAAGTGTCCTCCACCAGCATCTATACATGTTTGTACTCGTCTCACTATATTCTCTGAAGTTTTACGGAGAGGATATCGAATTGACAGTAAGGTGGAGTAACATACATCTAATGACACCATGTAACTTGTAACCAGTTCTTTAATAATCGAATAATCTCAGCAGGTCTATGGCCTCCCAGATCCCCTGACCTAACCGCACCGGTTTTTTTATTTGTGGGAGTATCTAAAAAATAGAGTGTACAAGAATAGGCCACGGACAATTGATGTTCTTAAGGAATCCATTCGAACCGAAATAAGTAACATTGAGGAGGATACTCTCTGTAATCTTCCAATTGTGTATTATATTCTCCCAAAGTTGCACGTGTGTCCTATTATTGGTTAAAAAAGTTATGGCCTATTGAAATGGTTCAGGTTTATATGTATCGCACTGTAAATGTTGCTAATAGTTCAATTTATTAAATTTCTTGTCCCTTTTATGCCATGTTAATTTTCAATGATTTATTTTGATTTTAAAACAACAAGAGAGAGTTTTATTCCCAGAATACAGCAGCCAGTTGACAATTTGACAGTTTTTCTTTCTTTTGTATAACAAAGAAAGGTGTAGTTTAACAATTTTTGCAAAGCCTTAAATTGAAATAGATGGGAAAATAAAATTTTTAAGAATAACTGTATACCCACTGATAAATAACAGAAAGGGAAGCACGTTTGAGCGCAAAGCGGGAGATTCTTTTATTTTTATCATGTCAAAGAGATTCTGTAACTCACTTTCACCAGGATACATGCTATGCTTTCATCCGTGAACGATAGTAACGGCATGTTGAAGGAGCACTTTTATCGATGTAAAAAACTTCACAGGTACTAACAGAAAACTCACATCATGATGTTACACGCTCCCCCCTTCTTGTGTGGTTCATTCTAGATCGCTTCTTTGAATACTCGATGCCATACACAGTACACTCGACGGTGATAACCGATCTCCATGTTCAAAATGAAGGGCGGTCCATTTATTCTTTACCTCCTTGGACTCGACATGCACCTAGATCTATTTTATACAGATTTTTGGATAAACATTCTATATCAGCCACTCTGAGCTTGTTTCAAATATTTTCTCTAGAAGCTGCCTATAAATGGTGATTCTTGTGAACAAATTATAATAATTCTTTTACTGGAACTACTATCCGGTAATATAACTAATTTTATAAATCAATGACAGAGAAAAGTAATTGAAATAAATTATTTTCATTGTTATGGTACTTAAGTTCAGTGGCATTCAGCGATGTGACACGAAGTTTGCCATAAGCCAGACTGTCATTTACATAGAAAAGCTATTTTCATTATTTTCGAAAAAGGAGCCCGACGATATCGATTAAAATATTTGTTTAAAATATTTCCATGACAAGTGAATTGTGCATTTTGAATTTTTTGGCAATAACCCTAGAAGTGTCTTCATCCTGAATAACTTTCTCATAATTGTTAAACCGGAAGAGATGGACAAAACCTTGCTACATAAAGAAATGTAGTTCTGGTTAGTATACACAATATCACATGTGATTCTTGTGTGTTGAACGATTCCGAGATATTCGTTGTCATAAGTTTGATTTTTACAATAGATTTCGCAAATTGCAAGCACATTATTTTTTCGTATGTGAGAATATACAGAAGAGAATGGAATGTAATCGCCATCAATTTCGTAGTGACCCAGCTTTTAGAAGACCATTCGGCGTAATTGCGGAGATGACAGAAAAATCAATAGGCCTAAGAGAAGGATGCAAAATGAGTCCAATTTTATTTAACTTTATAAACGAGATAATAGACTAACCTAAACAAGGAAATCAGCACTGTCCGGTTATAGCAAACAATGAAATTTCTGGATTGTTAAATGCGAATGATTTAATGGTAGGATTTATAACGGTAGTTGGATTGCAGAAGGCAATAAATGAAATACAGAAATTCAGTGAAGAGTGGGGAATAAAAATAAACATTATGGTCTTTAAGAAGGGAGTTAAGTAAAAAAGATGAAAACCGGGTACTAAATGGCCAAAGGTTAGAAGTGATCAATGAATTTGAATACTTAGGACTGAGGTTAAATAACAATGGAAAATGTGGAGCTCACAGGAGGAAAATTTATGCAAAAGGAAGGGCGGCAATGAATGCAAATATAAGCTAGAAATGACTACCAAGTGGTTAGAAAAATGTATGAAGTACTAGTGGAATCCAAAATGCTGTATGCAATGGAGATTTGGGGGGAGGTGCGAGGTAAACAAGACAGTGGATGAAAACTACAGAAGGTTTTGTAAAATGTTACTAGGCTTACCAACATGAGCACCTAGGGAATTAGCCTTAGTAGAATTAGGAAACACAAGAAGAAATGGAATAATAATGGAAAGAATAATAACATTTGGGTATAGTTGCTTGACCAAAGATAAAGGGGAAATTATGAAATTATATATAAAACAGCAAAAATATTAGAGAACTCAAATAGTTGATGGGCAGAGATAGGAGGAATTATGGAAAAAATAGGAATGGGAGATATATGGAGATTAGAGGAAAGGAATACAACGATGCGGGTAAACTGGTAAAATTCAGAATATAAGTTATAGAAAGACAGGAAATATGGGGAAGTCTAGAAAATAAGAAATCATTACAATTTTACAAACAAATAAAAAAACGCGGACGAGAAGCATACGTAGATTACTGCCATAGGTAACAGAGAAAAGAGCTAGCATGGATGAGAACAGGTACAATGTTCCTGAGGGATACAAGGTAGGGAAAAGGGAATTTGTGAATTGTGTGGTGGAAAAGCAAGTACATAACACAAAGTAACAGAATGTGAGGAGGTTGCAATATGGAGAAAAATAGGTTTGGGAGGGAAAATGGGAGAAATTAGAGAAGAGGATAGTAGCAATAAAAATGTTAACAGGAAATGAGGTAAAGAAGGTAAGAAGTGTTCGTGAGTTCTTACAGAAAGTAAAAGAAAAATGGGCAATAAATGTAAAGAATATAAGAAAGGAATATGGGGAGGTGGAAGAAAGGCGCTAAGTAACAAGGAGGCATGGAGGTTAAAAGCTACCTGGCAGAGCAGAAAACCAGGGTGTCAAGTAAGCCAAGGTAGCAACAAGGTAAATACAAATGCATGTAGTAAAAAATTTCAAATTGTAAAATTTTGGAATATTCACAATAAATAAGTAATTCATTCATCCCCTTTGCACGTTAAAGAAGATTTACGACAATTTCCGCACAAGTTTATTAGGATTAACGTAAATTGTATAGTGAAATAAGTGTTTTTAAAAATATTTTGTACAGAGTAGAGAATGGCATGTAGGCAGAACACATTGAATTCGTTTCTTCTCATTGATGTTCATCGATATTTTGGGATTTAGGTACTAAATCACTATTACTGTTTGCTTAGCTTCCTCTACTTCGTGATCATACAAAGCAAATTTAAATCAGCATACTACAACGTCAGTTTTTTCAAAGATTTGATTGGTGCTTCGGTATTGAGTGCTGCTTCCGAACTGCAGAAATGTGTAATAAATAATTTCAACCAACTGCTATCTATGTTAACTGAAGTGTATGGAGAAAAACACTTATAGGAATATATTACTGGAAAGAGGAAATAACTTATCAAAGTTTTCTGATTTCATCAAAATATTTCTTAACCAAACTATTTGGCATAATATACTGGATGCTCAATTAAACAGAAAATGTAAGAACAAAGTATTTTCGCTCTAAATGAGCATTTTTCACGTTTTGTGTGTCATATGCTAACTGCTTCATCTATTTGTATTATCAGAATCTCTTGAATACATCTTGAAGAGCTCTTTAGGCTGAGTGTACTCTGTTTTCCTAACGCCAGGAAAAGAATACTACTACTATATGGCTTTTACAGCCCCTTTTGGGCCCTCAGCCTCCCTCAGTTTTTGACTCCATTCATCCCTATCTTCTGCTTTTCGTCTCCACATTCGGACTCCCAAAATCTGCAAGGCATCTCTTCTTACTGTATCTTCCCAACGGTTTTTTGGTCTGCCTTTAGGTCTTGTATTGTAAAATTTTCCTTCTAACATTTTTTTGGAGATACGCTTCTCTTCCATTCTTTGAACATATCCCACCCATCTTAATCTTCTAATCTTAATTTCTTGTGCTATGTCGATATCTTTGTATATCTCATATAATTCTTTATTATACCTTTTTCGCCATACTCCATTAACTTTAGTTGGTCCATATACGCTTCGAAGTATCTTCCTTTCGAATATTAATAGTTTCTCCTCCATGGCTTGAGTCAATGTCCAAGCCTCGTAGCCATATATTAACACTCGTTTAATCAATGTTTTATATAATCTTATTTTTTTAGGCAATATTGTTTTATTCCTAAATATTTTCTGTAAGGAGGCATATACTTTGTTTGCTGCTGTTATCCGGGCCTTTATTTCCTCATTTTCCTCATTTTTATTCTTTATAATTTCTCCTGGATACTTGAAGTTATTAACTGTTTCCAGATTATTTTCTCTAGTGCTGGTATTTCTGCTTTTGTTCTTACCATTTCTCTTTTGTATCATAACTTTTGTTTTCTCTTTATTTATCATAAGTCCTACTTCCTTTGCATTTTCCTCCAATTTTGTGTATATTTCTGAGACTGCCTTGTTGGTTCTCCCTACTATATTTATGTCATCTGCATATGCTAATAGCTGTACAGATCTATAATATATTGTGGATTTTACATCCACTGGTAGCTTCCTAATAATATATTCCAGTGTTAAGTTAAACAAGGGGGGTGCCAGCCCATCCCCTTGTTTTAGTCCATTTTCTATATTAAAACTCTCTGTTATGTGATTCCCAATTTTAATTTGGGCTGCAGTATTATCCATTGTGGTTTTCACTAGGTTTATTAACTTCTCTGGAATTTGAAACTCTTCCATAATATAATATATCTTTCTCCTTTCTAAGCTGTCGTATGCTTTCTGGAAGTGTATAAAAATTTGATGTATCTCTATGTTATATTCTCATGTCTTTTCTAGGATTTGTTTAGTTGTGAATATTTGATTCAATGTTGATCTTCCAGGTCTAAATCCTGACTGCTATTCCCCTATTATCTTTTGTGCATATGGTATAATTTTACTGTTAACAATGGTTGTAAATATCTTATATCCTGTGCATAGGAGAGATATTCCCCTATAACTCTGACATTCTTGTTTATCTGCTTTATTTTTATATATTGGTATAATTATACTGGTTTTCCACTGCGTTGGTATTACTTCCTCATCCCTTATCCGTTTTATTAATTTGTATAGTTTTTCCTTTATTTTATTTCCACCATATTTATATAGCTCAGCTGGGGATGTATTATTTCTCATTGCTCGTAGTGCTATTTCTACGTCTATTATGTCAGGTGGAGGAGAAGAATGTTGCAGTATTTTCTGATCAGTCTTACAAGAACAGTGTTACGCTTGCGATTTTCAAGATTACCCCGTTTATGTAATTTTACATTTTATATTATAAATCTGGAGTGCACATAATTTCACACTTAGCCTACCAGAAAATTAGTAAACTTTGGTGACACTCGGAAATGTTAGCAGTACGCAGAAAATGTGAGGGGAAGGATTTCAGAAGTTAAGTTTGACGTCTGAAGACATTTATGTACGCTTGAGTTAATATAAAGATTAGTTTCCTCTTCCATAAATCATGTAACTTATTTCTAGAGTGGAGTTTAATTTATAATAAATCGGTATCTCTAGGGGAGTTTTTCCGCGGTAGAAAACAAAATCAGAAGCGGAATTGGTTGACCTTTCTTTGCAGAAATTAGGGTGTTTTTTGGTGTTGTTTGCTTTGACTTTGTATTAACTCTTGCTCTTATTCAGCTGTGTTATTACTAGTGACATTTAAATTCAATGTTTACCACAGTGTCACTTAAACATTAAAAAAGGAAAGAGTTTTTTAATGGTGCTGTTAAAATTGTTTCTTTAGTTTCTTTTTTTTTTTTTAATTTACGTCCTCCAGCGTTAACTCATAGCGGACAACGAATGGAATGAGTGAAATGATACTTAAATTAGTGCAGGGTCCATGGAGCTTAGAGTTACCCGTCATTCGTTTTAAGGTTAAGGGAAAATCCCAGAAGAAACCTTACCAGGTATCTCACTCTCACCGAGATTCGAACTCGGGGCCTCTTTAACGTGAGGTAGACATGCTACTATATAAGCTACGAGGTGGACTTCTTTAGTTTCGTTCAGGAATAAAATCAGAGAGTGAATTGTTTGGACGAACATTCAATATACTTAAAAAGAATATAATACCTAAATAAATGGATCCTTATGTAAGAATATTAACAAAAACAAAAACGCGTCGTAACCTCCGTCGTAAAAGCGAGTAACAACTTTATCAACAATCTTATATTATAATCCAATAAAATCGTCTTAAATCTCAGTGATAATGAACTACATTTTCAAAAATCTTTATCTCCTTAAACATAAGGTTTTATATTTTCGTCTAAATAAATAATTAAAAAATGAAAACGTTATCTCAGATTGGGGGATTATTCAACCCTAACAACCTCAAAAAGTCAATGTATGAATTCCTATTTTCTCTTATATAAACTATTTCTTTGTATCCATCCATAATATTTGTAAATGGCTGAAAAGCCTACTGATGGAATAGCAACATCTTAAATAAGAGGAGCACTATTTATATTTTGATCCTTGCAACCCTTATGCCCGATTCCACCAACAGACATTAAGACTTAACATGAGTTTAGCAATAGTCATAACAAAAATTGCATTTCACCAACAAGAGTTACCTTAACACTCGTGTTAAATCTGTTGTTAAGCTAACAAGTCATATTTCTGTTGTTAAGTCCTTAACAATTGAAAATATTCAGGATGGTGGGCGTGAACGCAGCTGCTAATGTCGATTTGCTATATTTAACACCTTCTAAATGGCATTCGTAATAGAGTGCTACGGCCTTGAGGAGAACGCATTTTGAGGAGCTATCAGAGGAAAATTTTCTACAGAGGTATAGATTGTGAAACAAGTTGTTATTAAGGTTACTGCAGAAGTACAGGAGAGGTTAGAACATGCATCGAAAGGAATATGCTGATCTCGCTGTTGCTTCAAGTATTAATAACCTTGCGATTTTATCATTCACTGAATTATGTGGATAATACACTGTCCACCTCCCG
Source organism: Mantis religiosa (assembly GCA_030765055.1). Taxonomy (NCBI): domain Eukaryota; kingdom Metazoa; phylum Arthropoda; class Insecta; order Mantodea; family Mantidae; genus Mantis; species Mantis religiosa. Next base: position 100,234,834 of record CM060957.1, read on the forward strand.
TCTTGAAACGTTTAAGTCACTCGTCACTTCCATCCATCGCACCTCGTTTTAAATTTATGTAATATTGACGAATTTGTTTCGTTCATACATTTCGTTCGTACATCTTTCTCTTTTACATTCACCGCATCCGTCCTCTTTATTTTCCACGATATCCTTACACTTCGTCACCAATTAACAATTCCTCCTCCATGAATGTGAAATTTGTCTCACGGCTTTTGTTTCCGATTTTGTTTACCCGCCATTTTTTCAGCTGTGTGCATACGAAAATGAAAACAAAAGCGTATCGCAGTACGTTCACAAATACCACTCATCCATAGCCTCCTGTAGCTGTAATATTTACAAGTCTCTTGGTGCCCACTTCGATAGCGTAGATGGTAGTGTGTCTGCCTCCCGTCCCGAGTACGAATCTCGGTCAGGGTGAGTTACCTGGATAAGGCTTTTTCCTGGGTTTTCCCTTATCCTGATAACCTAATGTCAGGTAAATCTAAGCTTGATGGACTCCAAACTCATTTGAGCATCATTTCACCTATTTCATTCATCGTCCGATATGACTTAACGTTCGAGGACGTAAATTACACAAAAATGTCTCTTGGCGTCAACATGTGTTTAACATTTTCCGAAAACAGGTTCGCGAAACGCAAGAAATTTAACAGCTTTGTTAGCGCTGTGAAAATTTTTACGTTACGTTTGTTAGTATCGATTTTAACATCTGTTGGTGAAATCTGGAATGAATTTTGTAGGTGCCATTTGACGTTTCCAATGGAAAGTTTGACCTTTTTTTTTAAGCAATTTACGTCATCCAACGGTAAGTCATATTGGGCATGAATGAAATGGGTGAATGAAATGACGCTCATATGAGCCCGGGGTGCATGAAGCTTAGAGTTACCTGATATTCGTCTTTCAGTTTAAGGGAAAACCCCGGAAAAAACATTATCCAGGTAACTCACTCTGACCGAGATTCGAACTCGGGACCTCTTGAACATGAGGCAGACACACTACCATCTACGCTACCGAGGGGGGCAAGTTTGACATTGTTGACCATAATCCACTTCAGACATTTTGTCAACAGGGCGTTATTTGTTTTGTTTACATTAACTTGAAAATTGTGTCTCAAAAAACATGGAGTTAACACGTGAAAATGTACGTGCAATGATTTATTACAACTTTCGACGTGGATCATCCCCATTTCATTCATTATCCGATATGACTTGACGTTGGAAGACATAAATTACAAAAACAAACGGAACGTAAACAGCAGTCGGCTATATGGATGAAGCAAATCCAACAAAAGTTGTGCGCACTCAAAGCATTTCGAAGCAAATGGTGTCTACTTTTTCAGCAAAACTGGCCATGTGGCAACAGTGCCTTTAGCGGAACGTAAAATGGGCAGTGCCGAATGGTACACAACCAATTGTTTTCCGGACTTTTCCGTGAAGTAAGGAGCATTTTTCATCAAGACAATGCAAGCGCACACACACCTCTCTAGTAACAGAGTATTTCAAGTCTAAAAAAAATAAAAAAAAAATTAAAAAAGAAGGAATTGATGAGTCATCCCCATACAGCCGTGAGATAGACAGCTTGCCTAAGCAGATAAACAGCGCGGAGATAAAAGGCATGCCAAAACAGATAAAGTGAGGTAAATGGTACATTCTAGTGACATCTTGATTGATAGAGAATAGTCGATTTGTTGTTTGTTACAGAATATTTCAGAAATATTACTGATATCAGTGGTGGTATATATAAGAGGCGACACGCCACCGAAGTAGTAATAAACAGAGAAGTAGTGCTAAACAGTGTCGTAATGAGAGTTGTAATTGAAGTTGGTGTGTAACGAAAGTGAGCGCTTTTGTTTGTGATCAAAGACCTTGGTAGATTGTGTATGTGACATTGTCTGCTACTGTAAGAATTGAACAGTGTATTTCTACGGAAATAAAGAACATTCAGAATTTCTGCAAATTGGACTTTTAGTTCTACAAACCTGCAAAGTCACAATACCATGAGCCAGAAATAAAGGTTTATTGCAGCTTGGATTTATTGATAATCCAGTGAATAGGGGATATCATTGTTCAAATCCTGCTATGATAGCAAAAACTTATGTTGATAGGACATAATGGAAATGAGCTACCATAAGTGTCATGTAAAATAATATCAATTAAAATTCCAAAGAGACTACAAAATACTAAGTGTCCTTAATATATCTATAATGGTGTCCTTTTGTATTTTATTACCATATACCTATTTTATTCCACTCAGATATTACAGAACACACAGAAATAATTTTTGGTGTACAGAAGAGGTGTTCGTGCAGAAATATCTTGAGGGTCGTGGAAATAGTGACTGAACTGTATGAAAATACGGTAGCTTTAACAACGTTTTGTTGAATAAGAAAAGAACCTTTCACACTCAATCAAGATATGCATGACAAAAGTAATTACCAGAAACTTAGCTTATTATAAATGTAATTTATGACAAAAGTCCCCTCTTTACCCAGGGATTTGAGAACGTTAGCTACTTTAAAGTATACTCATTTGTGAAGGAGGCCCAAAGATCGTGTGTTCTAGTTCAGTTCTATGCAGCTTTTGCAGCCCACGGCCTTCTAAAGCCTTTCTACTGCGGTTTAAACTTCGCTTCGTATAAAGTTTACTAAATCGGTATTTTGCCAACGCTAAAGTAAACAAGCCAATAAGGAGACATATCAGGATGTGCTAATGCAAAATTAGATACCAAGGAACAGACGAGCATCCAGGAAGTCTTGTACATACTTTCTCCAAATATTCTAGCTTAGTGTTGCTATTTTTAAACACGCTTTCTGTGGTATTCACTTTTCAGGACACTGTCACTTCTGAATAGTTTCAAATGTGACGTAGTATTCGTTAAAAATAAATGCATGTTCATAGTATTCCTTATAAATGACAAAAAGATTATAAGATGAACATTTATTAGTATATTTATTGTTACATACTTACCAGATTTCAGAAGTCAAATGTAGTCAAAGCACGCCCTTAGGCTTACGTGATCAATTGGAGGAAGAGAGGAAAGGTGACGAGATCTGTGCAGTGATATACGCAACATAGTTCCTAATGATTCCAACATCACACCACCCTAACGACCTCTAGTCCTGTTTTAGACCCCGCTCCTTACAGTCTGGTGGTCTAAAGAATTAATTAAAATAATCCAAGAAAGGATTGAGAGTTTTGCAGTACTAACAAGTGCCAGAGAGAAGTCTTTCTATTGGTAAATACCCCATCATACCGAAACAAATGAAATGAAACACACAAATAATGGAGATATAAAATATCTTATGACATTGATCATGAGAGAAATACCTTGGCATTCAACCGAACCAGGGAAACCACATACCTACACAAAGAAAGACCTGAATACGAACACCACAGGTCCCGTAGCTGTGACAACTTAACATTAATACATGTATTTTGTAAATTTTAAGCAGAAAATGGAACTGATATGTTCAATTCTTCCAATCCAAATCATTTTATTTCTGGAATATACACCTTATGGAGCAGTTTTCAATAATTACACAATATACAGTTATGCGCACAGGATCTACCCAAAAGTTCGAATACCCTGGCCTCCTCCTACCCGGGAGTGATAGAAAACTCCGGGGTTCTTTCCACAGCGCAGTATCTGATTTCTTAAAAGGCCCTCCATCCAAATGTGAAATGTGTTTAAAGCCTGCTTTTACTACATACGGCACCGCAGGTGCTGACATTGATGATACATGAGATGAAAATGGAGTACCGGTGGAATGAGATGGCGGGGGAAACTGGAGGTCCCGGAGAAAACCCGCTCCAGCGCCGTGTTGTCCATCACGAATCTTACTTTGCGGTCGCCTGGGATCGAACCCGGGCCGCCTTGGTTAGAGCCAAGCAGTATAACCACTGAGCCACGGCGCGGCCTCGCCCTCCATCCACAACAACGTCAAAACGGGGTGGAAGTGGATACGCCACTTACACGCGTCAATCCCGCAGGGAAGACTACCGAAAACCTCGGTGGGGCTTTCTGGTGATCTAGCACACCTTCTACTAGATCTACAGACTATTACCCCCTCCGGGGGTCCAAGACCTGGCTGGAGGTACCCAACTTCACACGGGTGTCGGGAACACACTGCCCCTTCGAATCCAGCCCAATTCAAACAACTCCCTGACGGGAGGGGTTCGGCAGTTCGTCCCGAGGTTCCTCTAGTAACGTCAGAGGTACCACGAGTGCTAAGAGTCTTCAGTGCCCGCTCCACGGCAGCTGAAGGGGGATACCCTTCCCTACGGGATATACAATATACAGTATGTGGAAAGTATATTGCAAACTGATACCCGCATTTCACCAGATGATCTAGGACCTATGAATCAACTATGTGTTTGTCTGTGCATTTAACTTTAGTACTTTACAACAATTTTACATAAAAGATTTTTGAAAACGTTCTCCTAAGTGAGGTAGCAATTACACAGAGGGTGGGGCCCCTAACAGCGACGGATTTAAACTCTCCGGTCGTGGTTCGTGCAACAAGCTCCCCTGCGCTCTGCGGGCTACACATCTCCAGGGGGGCCCAGGGCTCCAATATCACGATTGATCACGAGGACAGGATATACAGAGACCCTGCCATGCACACAGAAGCTCCCGTTGGAAAAACTTGAAATCTCCAACAAGTTTAAAATTACTGCAAAACGAAAAGTGAGTGGAATGGAGAGCTGTAATTATCCTTCCCTAGGAACCGGAAAAACCCCGGTGAAAAATCCCGTGGGTTCACAGAAATCGAACCCACGAACTTCCGTAAGGGCGGTAGACACTATCACCTGAGCTATGTCCTAGGTAAAATAATAAGTTCCTAATAAAATTTGTAAATATTTCGACAATGAATGGACATTGGGCATTGTTTTTCAGTTCTCTCCCACTGTCCTTCTGTACTCGGGTAATTTCAACGATAAGTGTGAACAAGTGAGCAATTTAACCATAACACCACTCACGGCACCTACTCTATCTGATTCTGTCCTACACCCGGTAACCTAGTGTAGAGCTTGTTGATAATTCATGCTTCTGAACGAGGGCTAATGTCCTGTCAATGAGTGATTTAGATTCAGACCGCTGTAGAGCTTGTCGCATCAAACAACTACGTATACAAGGAAATATATTGTTTGCTTGTTGTATACAGCCAGAATAAAAAGGCATAGCGCGAGTATATATAAATGGATGTTTTATATACCGCTTTATATGGCTATCCGATTTTATATGAGTCCATAAATCTGTGCTGCTCTGTCCTCTTGTGCAAGCGGGCACAGTTAGTTTGTTGCTGAGCCATGGATGTGACAGTCCGTATAAAAGTCTTTTGAGGCAGTTTAGGAAATCCTTTTCCCTACACCATGGAGGAGAGATAAGATGCCAAGTGGAACGGAAGGGAATTCACCTAGGAATTATACGGGTCACAACAAAGGGATTGTCCAAACAGAAGCGCTAAAACAAACCACACTTAGTCCGTAAACATCGAAATTATGAATTGTGCCCCTAGAGTCGCTTATAGGATTAGTTCATTTTGAACAGACTTATTAACAATACCAATTTGTGAAATTTCAGCTTAATTTAGGCAAAACATTTACGTGATCTTTCATGTTTATTTTTACATTAGCTTAAGCTATATTAATTTGTTAAAACTTCTATTGCTCTGAAAAGTCCACTAATGTTACATTCATATAACTTTCATCACCCTCTGTCGCCTATCATTAGATAAGGTAGAAATTATCCTTACAAAAGTATAATTTCGCGTCTAATACATTGCAATCGATATAAATCTCTCCAGAAGTATTTGTATTAGGCACCAGCTGGCTATCTTCGTACCGCCAATAACAGTTGTCTGAAAATATCTATATGAATAAAACAAATTCGGATTAGTTACTTATTTATTCTGCAATTGGTGGTGAAGTTTAAATACAACACAGTTATAATTAAGTCAATAAATTCAAAGATTTCAGATAAACAATAATTTTTGTATTTTTGCGGTACGTCAATATATAAAGATGATGGTTTTCTGAGGCGCGAACACACGACGTATGAACAGGGGAACTCCAAGTTCATTCGGCAAAATTCCAACGACTGCCCTTGTGATTTACTTAAGTTCTTTACAAATTCCCAATGAACGGGAAATTGTAGACGCTTAAACTCAAAAGGTAAATCCGTTGGAATCATCGGAACATGTGGGATCAAAATATCCTTTCCTTTGTACTTTCCCTCGATGATTGTGGCCTCGATGATTGTGGCCTCGATGATTGTTGCCTCGATGATTGTTGCCTCGATTACGTTACTAATTCGATTTTTCACATTTAGTCTTGTTCCATTTCCTAGTCGTGGTTAGTTAATGTTACACAGCATGATTACAATTGATCCTACTTTTGTGTCATCCTGGTTTATAACCGTGTCAACTGATTCATACGAAAACAACTTCCCCAAAAGAAACAGATACTCTGGAACGAAATTCTGACATACCAACGCGAGTATGAGCATTAGTTGCATCTCGCTGCTCATCAGTACGGTCAGCACGTGACGTAGCTCTTCACACATTTTACTAACTTTTACGTCTTCTCCTTGAAATAGTAAAAGGCTTCCGCAAACTTCACACAGTCACAAAGGAATTCAATTAATTTTGTGTCAATTCAACTCATATACAACGATTCACAAATATAAATTATAAAGAAGGTATCCAATATTTCACCATATTATTTCCAATATATCACCAATATTCCACCAATGTTTAATAACTGTCTGTGGTCAAATATTTGTAGTGTTATAGTGCGTTCAGAAATTAATTTTTCATCTAATCATGCTGCATAAAAGGTTCAGTCTTGATAACAAATGATAAACGTTATGTATTAAAGTATTTTGAGTGAAATATCTTTGAAGACATTGGTAAGAAGTGGAATATCTTTCGACTTTGTAATGCTTTTGTTTATGGAATACAAAAAGAAGCTGTATTTGTTCCATTAAAGTTTGCACGTGTACTTCGACATTTAGTTAATAGCCCGGTCCATTATCCCTTCAGGTTCTTTTTCTCACCTTCTAAACCTTTCTTGGACTTATTCCAAACCTAAAATTAGTCAAATCAATTGAGCTGTTCTTGAGTTTCTGTTAGACTAACACACGTCAATTCATTTTATATACAGATTTCATTACAAAGACAAAGGAAAAAGCTGTTGTCAATTGTTGAAACTATTGGCCTTAAGGTTCCCTTTCCATACAGTTATAAAGAACTTTTAATAATTTCTAAACTATTTTAACAGTAGATGACGTATATGATAGATGCTAGAAATGGTTATTTCAAATAAACTGTCCTTTAAAGAGACTTGCATTTCTTATTAGTTAAGCTTAGTTCCTGTTATTCTGTAAGACTTCTAATAAATTTGTTTTCACATATTTTTATGTTTCTTAGTAATATACATTTAACTATTATCTGTGTAGTTTAAATATAATTTGAATTTATTTTTCATTTAAAAAATTGAATTCGAAAATGAATATCCTCTTCTCAAAGATAAAGTGCATTAGGAAATCCAACACAGGTGATTATGTCACATTTAATTATTTCAGTGTTGTGGCTAGTTAAAGTTAAATAGGCCCTAACTGAAACATTTTCAGTTATTTAACATAATCATTACCATTATTTGGTTATATATTATTCTAATTTCAGCAATTACTAACTGAGAAAGCACGCAGCTACTAGCATGAATAAACTCTTAATCAAATTTTAATATCCTTCATTGCTGTCAATTGCTTGGACATTGCCTTCAATATTGCAGCATCGGTGAATGAACAAATTTGAATTCTTCTGGGAATACCATTATAATAAATCCGTCCCAAATTACAAGTGACGAACGACCTTAGGGGCAAGGGAGATTAGGTCGCATGAAATTTTCTGGGCTCCCGGCGCCCTGCGGATAACAGTTAAACCCCATTGGTGAACCTCGGTATGCAATTACTGGAACTGAGTGCAAGTTTGACCCAAGGAATGCCCCGGGGAGGAATGCAGCAGTATAAAACTACAACAATCACTAGCGTATTTGGTGTACAGGCTAACCAAACACAACAAACAGGTTTTATTATTCTACCGGGAGTAGCACCATTCGCTCATCAAGGCATGCGTGCATCTGCGAAAACATTAAAAATTAAATTTTGTAATTCATTTGTTTAAAATTGTATCAATGGTTCAGATCAAATATATAAACAAATACACCAATTTTTAATCCTATACATTCAGATCTCAAAATACGTCTTATTCTCATGGTTAAATACTTGATTAAATAATTTTAATTATTTGTGTAGATTTTACAAACTAATCTTATAAAAGATTAATTTTACATTGCTCGAATTAAACCTTTACAGAAGGTTTCATTTCACATTTAATGACATTTCTTTGGGACTACACATTTTGAATGGGGTTTCCAATGTATCCATCTCTGATGATTTAATGTAACTGCAGAAATGGTGAACTATGGAATATATTTCTCTGGGTATACGTGTGTGGATATGAGAATATAAAATACCAGTTAAATTTAATGGAGGGAAATAAATGAGCTATTGGAAACGAATTCCCTACTAATCGGGTACCTTTTTTAATTTACTTCCTCCAACGTTAAGCCATACCCATGGGACGATGAATGAAATGATGTTCAAATGAACTCAAAATCCATAGAGCTTAGGGTTGTAACTGGAATTTCATATGTTTGTAGGTTGTGATGTTTCATGTTGATCATTTAGAAGTCCCAGGTTGGGAAGCCATATGCAGCACAATTGCGCATATGGGTAAATGTTGCAGATTATGGAATTGATGTTCTCCTAGATTTACTCGCAGTTGGACTCTGGAACTTACCTCAGCTGTTGTATTAGTATGAGTTTCTATTTCAGATTGCGGTCACACATGAGAGATGATGGTGGAGTGAAATAAATTGTCAATTCTTTTCCTTTTAAATCGTAATTTTAATTTTGATAAACCATTTGAAATAATCTTTTAAACACTGAATAAATAATAGCTTTTGGTAACGTCAATATTGCTAATTTTAAAAACAAAATTACTATGTAGATTTCGAAATATTTTATGCACTTCGTCCTTTCTGTAGACTTAGACACACGTCCGTACTCTATGACGGCTAAACGCAGAAGAAAGAAAGTTTATCCAATCTCAATTTACTGGTTCTTTCGTTGCTATGGAAATCAACAGTTTAACATTGCTTCACGTCACAACCAATTATAACTATGTTCATTATAATATCGAATAATATTTTCATAACTTTTCTTTTAAATCACTTTTCAAAACGGTTTAACATTCAAAATAATATTTCTTCTTAATTTAAGTCAATTTTGTTGTTACTAAAATCGTAATTAATATTTCATTTTCATTTCCTCTATCAAATTACTTTTGCACTTCCACTTGTTATCCTAAACTTCGTCTTTTATCCAATATAATTAAAATCAATTTTAAGTAAAACTGAAGATAAAATAGCTCTTTCAGGGTTACCAGATATTCATGTTTCAAGATAAGTGAAAACCTCGTGGAAACCTTATCGAGGTAACTCACCCTGACCAGATTCGAAATCGGGACATCTTGAACTGAGGCAGAAAAGTTACTAACTACGCTACAGAGGCAGGATAATCAAGGTTGAATATATCTGCTAACTTCTAACGTATTAGTACTTCAGAGACTGCACCATGATCTGGGGTTGACATCCTAGCATGCAAATCCAGAAGCTCAGGTTCTATTCCGTCCTGGAAGATGTTCTTTTTTCTTTCTTTTCTTTCAGTTCTTTTCTTTCCAGGATTATTCCAAATTATGAGTGAAAGTGTAAATGGTATGTATGTGTGTGAATTTAATGTTTCTCAAGAAAAGCCCACGTAAAAATCCAGTTACACAAATAATAAAACTGTGAGCAATATTGCCATGAGTAATCATTCCGAAGGAAATGTCCCTTATATAACCAGAGACATTAAACGTGGCATATAAATGCAGCAACAAAGTACTTTTCAGTTTAAAATAATTGTAACAACTATAATAATTCCGTTTCCGTGATTCATTGAAATGCTAGTCCAAGTATCGTTCTAAAGCGACTGTCAAGTATAACTCGGTCCTTAGGTGCTATGGACTGTCGAAAATTTATAACAGAATTTGAAACCCAAGTTATAGCAATGCATGCTTTGTTAACATAGTTAATGTCACAAGTGGTTAACAAAATTGCTAGGGAAGTTCAAAACTATGAGTTGCATTTGTAGAGGCTATTTCACGAATAAAAATGTTAAAAACTATAAAACAAGTAATTTTATTCCCTAAATCACATAGGGCACATGATGTTTAGCACATGAATGAAACTTAACCTCACAAGTTATGGCATACAAGATTAATAGTTCTTATAGACCGTACGCAAGTTAACAATGGTGAAGGCAACTTTAGTCTTAGGGCCGTCAGGTGGCGCTGATTGATTATAAGAAAATATTTAACATAACCTCTATTTTCAAACAACAAACGTAATATATTTTAAACTACAATGAAGTTGCAATTATATAAGTTGCACATTCGTTTTGTACAACAAACTTAATTTTAAATTTACAGTTATAAAATCAGCAATTATTTAAGTTGAATGTTATACCCAACAATAAAGGAACATGTGATAATTTATGCGCAATAATTGTGCATGGTGTACAATTATCCATTTAGAGATCAGCGATTGGTTGGCGTTTGACGAATTCTAGTACTTGATTGGTATATACGAAGATAGTGGCATACGTGTGAAATAGTATATGTTCGACCTATTTCATTAATACCTCACCAAAGTTCTTACCAAGTCGTAATTACCTAATTCACGTTTTAAGTACAGTTCAACGTTTCCATCTCAGAAAGTTTATCTGAAACAATTTTACTATGCACATAAGCCTAATACTTTTGGCTGAAACCTATATAACAGGATAAAAATACGTGTTTCTGATTGTAAACACATGTAAATATAACTGTATTACTTTAAAAAATCTAAGACAATTTTCCCTCTTTACAACTACAGAAGAGAAAATTTAATATTGAAGAATAATAAGTATGCAATTGGCCGAGGCCGGTAGAGCACGGACTCCTGAACTTAAGGTCTGACTGGAGTTTTCTTCAGCTTAGTCCTCATAACTCTCAGAGGCAAGGAAAGTGCCCTAACCTCAAGCATTTAACATGCACTTTATTTTTATCTCACATCTCATCATATTGGTTGGGCTGTATAGTAAGAATGTATGCTAAATTCAACTGGAATAAGTATGAAGGTATTCAAATATTTTAGGAATACCAATATTTTAAAGGAGCATATTTATCATTTTGTGTTAAATAGGATGTAAGAGCATAAAAGGGTTTAGCGATCCTTATTGACTTTCTGTGCTTTTCTAGCTCTATGAAACTTATATTCTGAAGTAATCGTTACTAGAATAGAAGGGCCACGTTTATCCAATACACATTTAATTGCCATTTAGATTTCTCCTAAATTTACAAATAGCGTTCAAGATCCCCATTATTACTGTGTTAATGTTATTGCATTAAGCGCAGAGATTTCTTCATCATTATTTCTCCCTCCCTTCCCTTTGCCTCGCTTTCGTCTTTTTCTTTCCCCCATCCTTACCAAAGTTGGTGACGTTTAAATTGTCAGGTGTCTTTTAGAGAAAGGAATGCTTACCATCTCTGTCTCCGCGTTGTAAGCAGATGATCCTCTGTCCAGAACTAGCGTGGCATCAGTGGTGGACTGGTCTCTTCAGTGTTCCTTCGAATGGCTTGAAACGAACTTATTTTATCCTCATGTCCCTATTCACGATAAAAACTAAGTTCATATGTTCGCATTCTGCTCTTAATCTTTTAGATTCATTTGTTGAATTTATTTATAAACAATTGATATTTTTCATTTATTATTTTTATGTATTCTCTTGCAAAATAGTTTTACAAAGATATATTCTTTCAATTATTTCATACAAATTAGGGAAAATGTTTCAAAAGCAGTTTTATTTCATATATTCTGCTAAATGCAATTGGAATAGGGATGGTAGCGCTGCAGCTTACCAACCTGAAGACCCAGTTCGATCCTCGATACCAACGTGGGATCTTTCTCCCGCTAAGATACCTTTTTTGGGGTGAATTCATTCCAGTCCTTGGGGGTTAATTGGGGAGTTGCTTGAGGGAGAAGCAGCAGTTTCAGACTGGGCCGGACTTGGGGCTCAAATCAGGCCTCATTCTATAGTGCTGCACTTCACTAATGACTACCTTTGTGGATAGAGGCGACGGAACAGCGGTCGGGCGGCAGGCTGTATAGCCTGCGCCGTGGAGTTCCTCACACCGAAGACTTTGAGGAGCCAAATTCCCCCCCCCCCCCCAGGAACGACGGAGCATGGGCAGAAACAAGAACACGGCAGCAATGAGACAGAGCCAGACAGTAAAGCCGCTTCCGCTGCAGCTCTCCCCTGCCACCTCTTGGGCTTTGTGTCCCACCACACTGCCGGTATCGGCAACGGAGGGTCAACAACCCGCTGCGCTGAACGGGCCCTTGCCTCTCGAAGGAGATCCACCACACCGTCTGCTTCAGACGCTCTCCAGGCTCATATCTCACCGCAGCTACACCTGGCGCCGGGACCCTCCAGTCCACTGCAGCCAGCAAATAGGACCGCGGAACAGGATCAAATTCCGCAAACGGCACAACACAGCAGCCGGCCGCTAACATCCGCCGCTGAAACAGGGCATACGCCCACATCGCCGTCATCGTCGGTGCTTCCCGAGATCTGCCAGCTAAGTACATTCTCGCCGCGGCTGCGCAAAGGTGGCCTTCTGCACAAAGGATCATCAGAATCACTTCCCAAGGATGCCCCACAGCCTTTGTGCGTTTGCAGTTTGCTGACGCGGGGGAACGAGACGCTGCCTTGATCACAGGTCTGCCCGTATTAAGGCAGCGCCTTAAAATTGAGGCCAGCAAGCTTCAGCGGTATGTCCCCTGCAGGTATTGCTGCGCATACGGGCACACCGCCAGCACCTGCAAAGCGCCTCTACGATGGCATTACTGTGGCACCTCCACGCCGACTACAGAGTGTACGGCACACGACCTGAGACATCGGCGCCGGTACTGCGCCACCTGCAATGGCCTCAGCTTACCCTCGCCAGGACTCCGACCACGCCGTCGCACCTCAGACATCCCGCTCCAGTGACTCCGCTGATTGGCAGAAAGCAATGGACGGTCTCCGAGACGATGTACGCAGGATGAACAGCCGCCTACACTACATCGAGGAGCTTCTGACAGCCAGATCCGTCACCGTCATCCAAGGGCCTACCAAGAATGACGTGCAGGACCTAAACACCGAGATCCTGAATCTGAACCTCAAACTAGCCAACATCGAGGCCTCTCTCGCCGCCACCAGCCATCACCTCGACATGGCCAACGCCACTCTCACAAACCTTAGAGACAAACTGACGACCACTGAACGACACATGACTTGACAGCCTGACTCTACACCAGGAACACGCAGCCTCCTTCCTTTCAACCTCAGAGACGATTAGTAGACTGCAGCAACTGGAAAAGACTCTCGAGACCTCCACTGATGCCATTAGAAGCCGCACCACAGAACTTCAGGACACCATCCATCAAGCATTTACCTGGACTGAAACCTCCCAGCTAGACATCATACAGAACTTACAGCGCATCGCCCAAAAGCAGGTGGACATCCAGATCGCAGTTGCCACAATCACACACGACCCGGACTCACTACGTGAGTACTTCACTCAAGTGCTCACGACCATCGACCGTCTACAGATCACAATACTACAACTGACTGACATCACTGACAGAACACCGCCCCAGCGACGCCACCAAACTTAATCCCTAAGCCAAGCACCTATGGTGCACAGATACACAACCCAAGGCCTCTGGACACAGTTTCCCTTCGGATTCGCTCGTGCCTTTCAGGCACCAGCATTCCTACCACCACCAATACCAGGGGTGCATCAGCGGGACCCCAACATCTTTCTCCTGTCGATTCCTTCCTATGTTTTCTCCTATCGATTCAAAAAAGGTAGTTTCTAATGGGAGTAGGAAAATCTTCAAGTAGTAGGTGGCTATGTGGTGACTTTAAGGTTCGGTTCTCCGGTAGGTATAAGCAATTGGTGAGAATACTTTTTACAATAACGAGAAGAAAAGATCATGCAAGTGTATCACATAAATCTTTTAGCTTTAAGTATATATTATGCTTTAATTAACACAAGATGTACACTTTTAAATATGCAAAAACAAATACTCTAAATGTCCAAGGACCCTACAAAAGAAGGGTTTGCAAACAAAATGTTGTTTTCTGTTTGATATATCTTGTAAAGGCAAATCCTTCCTGATAAAATGTATGAAAAACATCGTCAATGTTGCTTTATTTAAACAGGTCCCGTTTTTCCTCTAGTGATATTTTCTCTGCTTCCTTGATTTAAATAAAATGACGCTCGTTAATATTCATAAATATAAGTTCTTGGCTAGGACAGAGTATTTATAATTTAAAACATCAAGAGTTTCATAAGCGTTTTTCTTTCTTTTCTCCTTCTTTCTTCCTAGACTGATAAGGCAAGCGAGAATCACAGCTGACGTAAAAGTTAGACCAGTAGTTAGTCCACTCTGCTGGAAACGCAAAATTTATCTCCAACTTCTTGGTAAACTGATATCTTCGCTTCCATACTTTTTTAAGATCTACTATCCTATGTGAACTATCTGGTTTTCTGTTTAACTTTCATGGTTCCAAGATTTATGAAGTTTTCCGCCTGCAATATTCTAAAGCATAAAAACTCGTAATTCATGGCAGTATTTAATGAGGATGAGACTATCAGAGAGCTTAAAGATGCACCTAAATGGAAGACGAAGAAAAAGTGAAGGCAATTGTCTGCTGCAACGATTATCCTGAAGGCATATTGTGAGATGTACATTTAAAAGAATTGCCTACGTCACTTGTAATGTCGTGAAAATCGGTTTTTTGTGGCGACTCGTTGAGCGATTATATCCTTGAGACACAGCATTCCTGTACATGCAGCAAGTTCGAAGTGAAATATATCTACCCCTGTTCAAATGCTGATGTGACAAACAATGGTGTACGTGCAAAGTGAAAATTATTTCTTATAATGTCTCTCAAATAATGAGTAAGATGTATTTGTTTCTGTGAAATTATAATGAGATACTAATCTAAACTCAAATGCATTGTATTTTAAGTACTAGCACAAACCCATATCAGGAACATTGAATAATAAGTGTCACAATATTACAGAAAATTAAAGACAGATAAATTATTATAATAAGTAATTTGCTTATGTTATAATCAGCGCATAATATAAGCAGTGAGAGATAATATTGCACATGTCTCAGATATCATTCGCTAGCCAAAGTCCGAAATAAGCAAAGTAATTAGTATATTTCCTGAGGCTTCCACGGCCGGCATCATGAACAGTAAATTTATCCTCGAGATCTGATGAACACGGATCACTGCTCTTGACGATTCCAAGTGCAGTCCTTAGCGAACAGTCGGGATATTGCAATCCTATTGGACCACTCCTACAAGCTTGAAAGTTAAACACTGTTCTTCCAAGTAATTAATATAAGTAAGTGTAGCTAAGGTAATTAGGTTTCGGAGAACTCGGACAGCAACTTTTAGCACAAAACGCTACTGGAATTTTAACACTTTCAGAAAAGAGGTTTGTGTCCATATATACGTATAGACAATGCTCTAAAATTACAAAAGAGGATGCAATCCTTGGAATTTATAAGGTCAACAGTAAAGCCCAAATGGGACTGACAGGATTAAAATTTGGCAACGAAGTTTAGGAACTTTAGTGATGTAGATGGGACTTAAATTGATGAAGGAGTGTGTATTTCTAAATTCTACATATAATTTATATGTACAATGTTCCACACAGTCTTCCATTCATATTGAGAACCTGGAAAAATAAGCAATAATCCTGGCTAAAATCTTTACAAAAGCGAAGACGACAGCAGACTCCAGCGAATCCTAAGCTTGCGCCTCCTACAAGCACTGCCAAACGTGGTAAATGCCTCTCACGCGCCTCAACTGAGAACATTATCTTTATGAGTTGCGCTCGGACAAGTATTTGAAAATGACAAATGCGAATCTTATAATAAGAAAGAATTTTACTTCTGATCATGAATGTACAAACATCCTGCGAGCGATGCACATTCCATTTTCACATGGCTATGATTACCCAACATTCATTCAACACAGATAAGCCTGAAAAACATTCCTTCCTTACAATATCACAATAGTATTTATCTCAAGCATAAATAAACAGTACACCTACTATGAATATAGGAATCACGTAGTTTGAAACAGAATGAGCTAATGTTCAGTTTTTTACACTGTGGTGGTGCATTATTTTGTTAAAGTGAACGGCATCGTTAAGTCGTTTGTCGAACTGGAGTTGAAATATAGTTAATATTACATTGAACTATTATTTATCACATATCCTTTCTGAAGTGTTTGTGATCCGACTGCGTGAACATTTCACTCGAAGCTGAGGCAAGAGATTTTTCGATCAACAAAGCTGAAGTGATTCATTCCGAATTAAGTGCCTTCGAAGACGAAGACAAAAACATGCTTCAGGCTTCACTGCTGTGACTTGTGTCAAGATATGATTTTAATGTTTTAGGAATATTTAATCTGTTGTTCAATTACAGGAAAAATAGGCAAAACCTTTGCTGGCGTGTAAAACGCTGTTTTATACAGAACTTGTGCCAGTACACGCAATACGCTTGGCAACATCGCTTCACTTGAGCATTGGCCAGCATTCACGTGCCTTTAAATTTTTCGAGCGGTATGGATAAAAAATGTTCACTTCCTATCTGAGGCAGAAACCTTAGGTTTCCGATGCTATAAGCAAGTGAGGGAAATAGAACTGTATAAATTAAGGAATGTGTCACGTGAGCAAAGGAACTCTAAACGCGTGAGAAAGGGAGACAAGAGGGCAAAGTTCCCCTTAGGGATGCAAGACGGTCGGGAAACGTGAGAAAAAGTCAGAATGTGTCCCACCATGACCCCAAGGGTCAAACCCCGGTATCGTAAAACTGAACTGCTGCCTAGATATATGATGGGGTGAAATACCAATCAGATTAAATATAATGAAAACAAACCTCCAATCAAAATTGCTATACGTCACGTGATACGGGCGAAACATTCATGAAATAGAAAAGAGATGGAGATAGATATGCCCGCGTACAACGAGGAATCGAAAAGACTAGGAAAGTAGACATACTTTATGTTCGGGCGTTTCGGTGTGTGAATGTGTAAAGTGACGGGACCATGCAGAGAAAAACTTAAAATTAGATGCGGGACAGTGAAACGTTGGTAGCTTGAATAAAAACGTGATACCGACGAGTGACGAGCAAGTGGGATAGGCAGCGATCTCATAATATAAATGTTATATCAATAAACTGGTGAGAGAAATCAATAAGGAAGCATAGTGTATATCAACTTAAACACTGAACCCTGAGACAAAATATACTTATGCTTACCATTACCTGCAACGGAGAACAACCTGCTAGTCCGGAACATAGTCCGCTTTTCCTTGATTGCGTCCTACATCAAAAGGATCCTGACCTCAAACAAATTTCGCCCGTCCCAACGACGCCAAACGCCTTTTTCCTGAACCAGGATTGTACCCACCGATTCCCGCAACATATCCCCGAAGCGAATCCTGGACATCTTAAAAACAGGTCTGGGTTATATTAGTTGGACACTATTTTTTAACGTATTACACACTAAAAATAT
The DNA here is from genome assembly GCA_030765055.1 of Mantis religiosa. Lineage (NCBI taxonomy): Eukaryota > Metazoa > Arthropoda > Insecta > Mantodea > Mantidae > Mantis > Mantis religiosa. The sequence continues at coordinate 100,252,627 of CM060957.1, forward strand.
ATAGCGCTATTCTTTACTTGAGTTTGCTACGCTTCAAATCCAATTATAATGAAAAATAGTTTGCCACTTCAATGTATTTAATACTAAGACATATTCTCCTAGAATACGGGGTTAAAAAGTGATAAACTGTAGCATCTGCAAACAATTTTACACCCTTTCTGATTTTAAGGGCCTAACAAGGTGTAATTCTATACTTGAATTCAGAAAGTAATCTTTTCCAAGTTGAAAGCAGTCAAATTAATTCAGAAAGAACATTAATATTCAACGTTCAAAATCAACTAATTATTTTACAGTTCGCATACCTCGGCACTCTATTTTTTCCACTTTAAATACGAGGGCTGTTCAATAAAGAATGATCATAATTTGTTACGGTCATCATTTTTCGCACTAAAATTCAAACGTATTATATTCTGTTAGCATAATTTGAAACAAACACGCCATAGTAGTTTCATTGCTGGTACTCCTGGTTTCCGCCTGTGAGAACCAGGCAAGTTCCGACATGTTCAGTATCGCCTACCACTACAATGGAGGTAACATGCAGATCAAGATGTTAGAGGAAGATCCGGAGTTCCTTTCAAACGTAATCACTGCTGATGAAACCTGGCTACATCATTTTGATGCTGAGTGCAAACAACAAAGCTCAGTGTGGCAATCTCCTTCATCACCAATCCCCCCAAAAAGCAAAAGTGGTTGCTTCTGCTGGGAAAGTTATGGTTGTCTCATTCTTTGATATTTATGGAATGGTTTTATCAGCATGTTGTACCTGCACACACATCAGTAACTGGACAATACTACAGGGATGTCCTGAAAACATTGCAAGTCCATATCAGGCGCAAAAGACCACATTTCCGTGAATCACGCTGGATACTGCGCCATGATAATGCGCGGCCCCATATTGTCAGTCTTGTTGCTGAATATCTTGCAAAAATTAACGTGAAGTGCATCCCCCACCCTCCCTATAGCGCGTATTTAACCCCTTGTGACTTTTTTATATTCCCTAACTTGAAAAAAACGCCTTCGAGAGAGGCATTATCCATCATCAGAAGCAGTGGTGAAGGCTGCGGAGGCGATTTTGAAGGATCTCTCAAAAATGGTTTCCAGCATGTCTTTGAAGACTGGCAGAATTTCTAGGACAAGTGCATCGCATTCAGGGGAGACTATTTTGAGAAGGAGCATCAAAATTATGAGGATGAGTAAAGGCACGTTGTCAAAAAAAAATTGTGGTCATTCTTTATTCAACAGCCCTCGTACCCTTATAATATATTTGATATTGCATAAATAGTTTAGCTCTTTTGCATTTAGAAAATTATTTCACATAAATATAGCGTACGTGGTTTGATAAAATTTCTGAAGTGTCTGCAAAAAATGGGTACAAACTATAAAAGTCTAGAATTATCAATGATCTTATGCGATATATTAACGTTTAAGCTTCAGCACTTCGAAGAAAATTATCTTACCAGCCCGCCTCGGTAGCGTAGATGGTAGCATGTCTGCCTAACGTTCAAGAGGTCCCGAGTTCGAATCTCGGTCAGGGTGAGTTACCTGGATAAGCTTTTATCCGGAGTTCTCCCTCATCCTGAAAGACGACTTTCGGGTAGCTCTAAGTTCCATGGACCCCGGACATATTTGAGCATCATTTCACCCATTTCATTCACCGTCCGATATGACTTAACGTCGGGGGACGTAAAATTACAACAACAAAAAACTGACCATTTAAGTCTTATCTCGGTCTCATTATTTGCTGTTTTATAGACATTTTTCTCATAAAAAACGGTTATGCAAACACCCTACCGTAAAAGGAGCACAAAATCGGTCAAAAATATATAATTTAGTATGAATACGTAAGAATGCGTGAAAATCAAAGTTAAATATTCCATTACTTATTAAAATAAGTGAGAACGTCCTCACTGATAGAAGTAAAGGTGCTTAAAGGCATTAAATGTTTTTAAATATTTTGCCAAATAGTTATTTGCACTGGTTTCCTGAAGTCAAATTTAAATATCAAGACATGGAACATGATATACGTTTCTACTACAAAACATCCTTGCTTTTGTTTTCCAGAAGTTGGCACAATGCGTCACTGCAGAAGAACACTGGAGGGCTTTAAAAGGGGACTCATTAGTGCCACATGGGTGCTGTTGGCCATGTGGTACTCTCTTTGCATTTTATGTTAAGATAAACAAGCTCTGGTTTTGATTAGAGGTTCCACTGCAGCCTCATTATCACCCTGTCCACGTGTGTTTGCATGCAAATCACCATAGATTCACGTCATGCTGATCGACCGAGCCACCGACCTCGTGACGGCAGACACGGGCGACTTGATTGGGGGCCCAACACGATTAATAGATTAAAGCGACCCAGCTCTACATGCCCTTTTTATTATTTTTGTTACGGGCATCCGTGGCTCATGATAGGAAGCTACCCCAATTGTTGTCAATATTAACACTTAATACATCCCTTGTAAAGCAAATACGTCCTTTATTCAAAACGAAATACTGAAATAAATACAACACTAAGGCCACTAATACTCGTTAATCACAGTTTAAATCTGATTACTAGCATAAATACGACCGAGATGACTCAGGTGGTTCTGTTTGTGGCCCGCATTCGAGAGGTCCCATAGCCGACGTACCTGAACATGGGGGTTTTCGGGGGCTTTCCCGGGTCACCAGGGGAATGCTGGAACGTTATCTTTCGAATTTCCTGACCCTCAATATCATCTCCATTATCATTTCACATATGAGGTCTCTTTCAGGACAGAAGTGTCGGCGGGTGTCTCGGCGGTGCATGGCAGGATGACGTGCTCTGAGTAAAACATCCTCCTCCAGTGAAACGGTGTCCTGTCTTCAAATCCGATCTAGTGGGCCGTTTCTGTACAGCCGTTGGATGAGTTGCCGGTTGTGCTGGCCTGCCGGGGAGTTTTCAACTAGTGAAATATAGGGACCCTGTCCTCTACACTGTCGTGCCTCCTTGGGATGGACTCCCTCTATCTCCTCTCGTCTCATCCTTCCTCCTGGCGGTACACAGATACAATAAATTAACACTTGTCGTAGTGCCAAATCCTCTTCGCAACTTAATCCAATCCAATCCAGCAACTAGGCCGAACATTTTTGAAACATATTAAAAAGGTATAGATAATTAAATAATGGTGTGGCTCTGAGACTCGTTAACTCTAATATGATACTTCGTGTTCAATTAACTCAACATTTGTTAGATTGTACACTTCGGCGCTTTTCAACAATGTATTTGTTATTACGAGGATAACCCCGGAATTTCCATTGTTTGTTTCTTATAATATATATTTATTAAAATATTTGTGAAAATATTATTACAGAAGCTTACATCTCATCTAACTAATATCAGTTTAGGCAGACATTGACACAAATTGTTTTAGTACATGCTGATATTATATGCAATGAAACTGCGGAAATATACAAGTTAAGATAGAGTCATAATTGCTATAGGAAGTCTTTCAAATGCCGCTCTTTTTACCTGACCAGGAAGGATAGCAAACGAATGCACTTGTTCTTTTCTCAAAAGCATATTTGGAGGTTCGAACCAATATTTATGAATATTTCGAAATTGCTTAATTCCTCCAAAAATCTGTTTAATATAAGTGTTTTAACGTCTACTTGTTTATTAATAAAAATTTGCTTATCTCTTACGGTTCAGGAGTTATCAAAAGTCATCCAGAAAGAATAAAGCTCCACAAATTATTTCCAGAGAGGTCAATGAATTAAATTTTTCATAAAATATTTTAAATAATGATACTTTAAGCAAAACTGATTTCAAGGGAATCATGTCATATTTCTTTAAAATATTCATATCGCATCTTTGGAAAGTTGACTTTTAATCTAATGTTCTTTTTTATTTATGTCATACACATACATATAACTTTTAGGAAGCTTCAGAAGTTATAAGTAGCAGAGATAAAAATATTTTGTTGGCAGAATTTTGGCCTATAAAATTGAAGCTAAATTGATTTCAACCGCATAATTACCGGAGTTATTTAAGTACTTAACATATCTGTCCACAAGCTTCAGAATTCCGGTTGAGGAGTCGGCTGCTGCCAGTCCATTAACCAATGAAGTGCAGGCATATTCCACCAAACAGCGCAACTGAAATCTGTAGGTAAGTCGCCCAAGATGCATTTGTTTCCTCCAATATTCTTTTTCGTTAATTCCTGAAATTGTCTGTGGTGAGTGACAGACGTCCCAGTGGAAATTCCTCTTCCACATAACATAGTTGAACATTTAACACCATTTTCTCTCAATTATTATGTTCATTTCTATATCACCATACACTACCTTTGGTAGATAAACTTTTCTAGGTTATAACTTCGGAACGTTCAGACATAACCTAATTTGCGATGGATCTGTATCACGTCGTTCATGTTTAACAATCACAGAATACACAATAATACATATTTTTCAACAGGCTACGCAAAATGTGTGATCGGAATATGCAAACGCTCTTTACTTCATAGTTTGCTCTTGTAATCTACATAGGTTTCAGCTATATTACTGTAGTAATAAGCATAATATACGTCTGCTTTAGAATATCTATGCAAAAATACATTACAAGTAGTAGTATTTTGTCTCTTATATGTAGTTTGTTAAATTGTTATTGTTTTCATGGTTTGTTCACTCTTAATTCCAGTAAGCACAAACTTGTATAAAGAAGATTAAGTGGTCATTATGATTCCGCTCTTCAGGTCGCTCCACTATTATGAATTGGTTAGATAATTAGATTTTATTGCATACAGCGGCATCCACTCCACTTCATTTATTTTAGTAGAGTTTGTCTCATTAACGTGCGCTAAACCGTAGAGCCACAATTTAGCTCGTTTATGTTAAGTCAATCTGAACCAATTAACGCTTTAATAGCGTGCTCACACCGAATCTGTTCTAGGAAGCTAAAGCTTTGTTCGTTATACGCTATACTGATTATTGTATTAAAACACAGTGTCTATGATAAAAGATATTAACATTTGATCAACGGTGTTCCAGAACATATTTTAAGGGAGCTGATGATTCTTCAGTTACTTCACACAACAGAGGTTTAAATATTTTATGTACTGTGCTTACATGACGTTATCTGTTTACCACTTTAGGAACTATTCTTACAAATGACTACCTATCGAAACCTTGGCCGACCCACAGCCAGTGTGGAAGAACGACTATAATTTCTATTACTTCAAATTAAACGAAAGACATCCAGTATTAATTATTTTATTATTCATTTACTTGTAGGTACAACGAGAACAGCAGAATGCAGTAGGCCTAAGACTTTTAAGAACTGGATATCCTTGACATTCCATTTTCTTGCATGTCCAGAACGTAAAAATATGAATAACTACTTTGAATTTGAGAGAAGTATAAATGTTAGAAAATTAAACACTAACAGAGGTTATCTGGGAAATGCTCATCTCCAAAATAAAACTGCTTCCCTTAAATTGTGTGCTTTAATAAGGTTCACATTTCTCTTTGTGGTAACATGTTCTCTATCTCTTAAGGTATACTACTTATATGAGAGTCACCCAGAATGAAAAGTTATTCTCAGCACGTTCTTATAAAATACAAAATAAAACATTTCTTAAATATTACTAAAATATCTTAACCTTGTGATATTTTAAACAAAATCATCAAAAGCATTTTTGAGAAAATTATAATGTTTTAAAAGTTACAATATTTAGAATTATAAAAATGTTTGGTTTTAAAATGTAAGTATGATTTTCTAAATCATTCTTCAGTTACACATTTCAGTACAATAAAAATGCATTTGCAATAGTATAAACAAATTAAAGAATTGAATTTTAAATATCTTTATTGCGAAGGCTGGAATAAATATGCAAGTTAAAAAGCAAAATTTCTGCAGAATATTTCTTTTGATCTTCTGTTTTTCATTTGGGTAAAGGAAATGATCTAAAAAAATATACTACGCTAAGTATTATTAACAAAATATTTGGGAGTAATCATAAAATCATAACTTGATATTACGTTTTTGCAAGAATATAATGTGCATTATGTTATAAAAATTAAAGTTCGTGTATTATTGTGTACATATTATTTAATATTTCTGGTGTAATTCATTGGAAAAAATCTTCATTTAAATGAATTGTTACTAATTTGTTCAAAAGTGTTGTTAAAATACCGTACATATTTCAAATTATTTTGAATTGTTCTCAAAAAAGTAATTTGTACAAAATAGAAAATGTGCAATAGGGTAGGCCACGGAATGATACAACGCAAGTTAAATGCTACATAATAGTGTTGTTATTGGTAATTGCAAGAATGAAATTACGTAATGTGTTGACGTGGAACAATAAAAGAGAAGTAATTTAGTTGTTATGGAAACAGAGTGCAGAGAACCCAAAATGATCAGACAGCTTGGCGTCTTTCTGCAAACGACTGTCTTATGAGTAAGACGTGTTGTAAATGCATTTTTGTTGCACTAGTAGCCAGAAATATAATGTTCATCGATGCAACAACCAATATTTGTGAAAGGACTGCACCTTCATTGCTTAAAAAGGTAGCATAATTTAAAAATTGCTTTGTGGAATAAAACCCACAATATTTAAAGAGAAGAATTTGTTTTCTAACAGTTGCAGTATCAAATTACTTTGTTCCGAGACTGCCACCAGAGGCAAGACTCATTGCTCCAGAACTGCCGTGGAAAGAACAAGATTTCTACTAGATTGTCACCAACGTTGAGAAACTTATCATCAGCATTTTCCATCATCCCATTTGCAACAAAACTGATTGCAAAATTATCGCCATAACGCGGGGCTTCTAGAACGTCTTCGACTTCATTCATCACGCCTTATACAACTCACAATAAAATCCTTGTTGCAGAGCTATTTGTTTCAATAGTCCAATATGTTTTACTTTTACTTTTTCTAACACACATATATAAAGAAGGTAATTATTCCATTCGAAATTAGAAAACGAAAGTTCAGGGGAAATATACCTGAGATTCAAGGTTTAAAGGAATCTTCGTGTGTGCGCGTGCGCGTGTGCCTGTGCGTGTGCGTGTGGGTGTGCGTGTGTGTGTGTGTGTGAACTCCAATACATATAGTTAAATACCAAACTTGATATTTGAGCTCATTGTCTACCAGAGTGCAACCCGATTGTATTCAAGAAACCTTCCACCCCAAAGTATACTTTATATGTTTTAAATGATCACTAATTTAGAGTTTCTCAGAAGTAGCTCTATGATTTCGATACAAATAGGAATGTGTGGATATTTTCGTGAAAAATTTAATGTGTGTATTGAAGTTTCTGTAAATATCCTCCAAAGTCATCGTTCTGGATGACTTTTGCTTTGCTGGTAAACAGCATGGGATAGAAAGTCTATACAAATTGTATATCATCTTAAAACACACCATTACGTCAAATACATTTGTTTCTAAATATCCTAAGAACTACAGATTCATACTCCCCGGTGGTGGCTAGTATAAGGCCTCCCCTCCCTTCATATGGGCTTATATTATCCCGTTGAGGGCCTAGGACCCTGAGACCTTCGCCGATCTGGAGAGCAAATTTCTCACCATGCACGGCGAAACTCGCATTGAAACTTGAAATAACGAACCAGGATTTAAGGTGAATTGAAATAAGAAGTGAGGTGAAATGGAGAGTCCAGAAAGTTTGGGGTTATATAGGTAATTATCACCGCAGAAATCGCCGCACGAATCAAACCCCAATACGGGTAACAGACGCTATCGCCTAAACCATCCCATTCGTGTATAAATTGACCGATGGAATTCTATGTAAGTATAAAGATAATTAAGATAATTGAATGTTTATTATCTACTGAAAACTATAGTAAATAATAGAATTTTAATTTTAAACGGTAACACTTAATTAATTGGCCTTCAGCAATTAGTCATCTGCCTTGATTGCATTTGTTATTACAGAACGCAAACATTTGAATAACATAACATGATTTAAAATAAGAATAATTGAAAAAGAAATGATTTCAAAATAAGATTAGTAATGTGAAATGTTTAAAAAATTGCAATTAAAGAGTTATTCTATGTTTAATGTGTACAACATTGTGAATATGTTTTTCCTAAGAAATTTTATTTATTAAAAATACATGGTGTGCCACCTAACTCTGCGACCTCAACTATCTCCGAAACGAAACAAAATATAAAAATTCCAACTGGCCAGGAATGTACTTATGTCAGGGGTTCACACAATGAGAAGGTATGCAAAACCCATAAAGGTAAACAAATAATTCCAACACCAAGGTGCGCCTTTTAAATGGAACATGTATGTTTATTCTAGCAAAATGACAACCAGAGCTACAATTAGTGATAACACGCTTGGTTCAGTGTACAATGCAGCAGCTGTGGTTGCAGTTCTGCGATATTCACCGTAAATTAAAATCATATTCAGGTTTTCTTCGTTACTAAAGGTCGGCATATCAACTTTATGACGGCAACTCTTAAACGCTACGCAAAAACACGGCTTAATGTGTCAAAATTGAAAACAATATCCGAAACATACGTGAACTACATTACTGTATGAAGCGGACCAGTTCAGGAGACACTAATATTACTAGACAGAGCGTTAAGGCGTACTGACCTTCAGGTGACCAGCGCTGTGATCGTCCCTTATCGGGTTTTATCTGGTCGATTAGAGGAGTAAAATATTAGTATGCTGACGTACAGTAAGTTACGAAACACAAATAGAGCGATTGGAAGCTGCGTGTGTCTATATGATACGTTTTCTCGTGCCTGCCGATGTATGAAACTTTGCTGTCCAGAAGACATGATTACATCTGAACAGAGTATATATATATATATATATATATATATATATATATATATATATATATATACAGTGGACTCACTGTGTATGTGTGTGCGATAAGCTGAGGTTAACATCTCTGTATTGCGAATTTTTCCGGATACGCTTTCTCTCTTAGCCATGTAGTATGTGCGATAAGGTGAGGTAAACATCTCTGTGTTGCGACTTATTTCCGATATGACCTCTTGCTTTCCATGTAGTACACTGAAGCTAGAACCGGCCGAGCTGATATCGGTTTGTTTACAGCAGGCTACAGACCAGTGGAAGCAACCCCTGCTCTGACACAGAAGTACATACGTTGCACTACGTCAGAAACGGTGGCGCCATTGCCATCCTCTAGCAGCCACATATTTCATAACGTATGAGGCTTAGAAACGTGAAACCAAGTGTGTCATCACTAACTGTAACTCTAGTTGTCATTTTGCTAGAATAAGCATACTTGTTCCATTTAAAAAACGCAACTAGGTGTTGGAAGTATTATTTGTTTACCTTTATGGATTGTGCATACCTTCTCATTGTGTGAGCCCCTGACATATGCACATTACTGGCCAATTGGAATTTTCATATTTTGTTTCATTTTCTTTGACGTCGCAGAGATAGGTGGGACGCTCTGTATAAATATTTCAAGCAAAGTTTTATGGTCTTTTACAAACAAAGTTTATTCCTTCAACAAAATTCAGTTTTTGTATTCGAGAAAGGGAGATTGAGGCTAACAGAATAGCTCGTCAATTGTAAATTCGTCATGTGAATTCCTCAAATTTATCAAAGAGATATTATTATGTCAATTGTTAAAGTGAAGAAAACAATCTTTTGTATATTTGCACTAAACACAAATAAGTATATCTAAAATTATAAATTATCGTGTCTAAATTTATTTCACGTAAATAACGTTAGGTTGGTATTTAATCGAAAAGTAAAGTCTTTCGTGAGCATTTAGTAAATTATACTATAGGTAATTGTCTCTCCTTTCGATACATAGAGAACCACAGATAACAATCCTCATCGCTTCTACCAGAACTAAATACACTTAACTAAAACTGAAGGATAAATGATTTTCAACGTATATCTACATGCCACTGTATCCACAATAGCTGTCCAAGTAAAGAAGTCGGCCTAAAATTACGTGTGTTCAGTATTGTCGCTTAAATTTAAGGATACCTGACAGGCGGAAATTTCCAAAATACTAAAATCCTAAAATAGATTGCAGTAGGCCGTGTACTGTATCATGGGCTTCAACCAATATCAGCGGCATCGATATCCCACTCAAATCACAAACCCTTCTTCAAATTGTTACTTAATTACCTGTTGGTATCACATCTACTTACTTGCTCTGTGTTTCTGAAAGTCATCTTAAGCCAAATTTGATTAAAATGTGTTATCATGATTTGCATTCTATAAATTTTTAGTTGTAGCTTCATACTTCTGGCGTGTAAGCTCTACAAGATGAACTATTAACAATCCAAGACCTTTCATACTCATTAACGAATAATATTTAAGACTGACATAAAACTGAAATAGAACAGGTCAGAACGTCAGTAGTAGTTAAATTAACTTCTGAAAACTGTGATGCACGTAAAAGGTGCTTAGAACTGTGATATTATGTGGGTAATATTGATAATTTCAATTTTGTTGAAATTTTGAAATGTTTTTGAAATTTGAAAACCGTTTAATTCTGTGCAAGATTATCCGAATGACCAATTGGTAACTCTGTAAGTATAATATAGCTCTTCTAATTACGAATTATTGCCAATTTACCTTTAATGATTGTTCAAAAATTATGTTAATGTGTGTTTTGAAGAATTGGCAACAAATAGCATCCATTGTAAATCCAATAGAAAATGTTGAGAAGTACTGGCAAAAGTCAAGTGAAAGTTAGGAAAGAAATGTATATACACATTTGCTAGTCTTATAACTGCAGGGTATTGTTTGATTTTGTATTACATATAACTAAACTGTCCGTGCCTTGTTCTACATATTGCATCTAAGTAAAATGTCTTGTGTTCAATGTTGAAGTATATATGTTATATAGCTTTACACTTCTTTGACAAGTTCAATGCTCAGAGGGCTTTGCGGCTTCTACTGAACTCAGGCCAGGCTGTGGTTAGACTGCTTGGCTCTCACCAAGGCGGCCCGGGTTCAATTGCAGGCGGCCGCAAAGTGAGGTTTGTGGTGGAAAACATGGCGCTGGAACGGGTTTTCTCCGGGATTTCCGGTTTTCGCCACCATCTCATTCCACCGGTGCTCCATCTTCATCGCCTACAGTGCCGTATGTAGTATTTACTGGTTGCCGAATTTGCGGGTTCGAATTTGGGGGAAAGGATGGATCTTCTCGTGCATAAAAGTTTTTAGCATGGCATCTTGAGGAAGGGAGGCAAAGCCCCTGTTCTTTGCGCTATATTACAGGTGCGCTCAAATTATAACACCTATTTTTGCAGGACTGGGACCAGTTAGGAACTTATGTTTTTTTTTTTTTTTTTTTTTTTTTTATAATACACGTGGACTCTTTGTGAATCCGTAACAGAGATGGCGGTACTGTACAATGCATAGAACTCTAGTGTCAACGACGAGAGTTAGGACTGCTTTTGATACTTAGAATGGCGACGATAAACCGTTACCTTCGGTCTGCAGTCGCAGCCGACTGGTACATCCCGAATGCAAAAATTCATGCAGACCTATCCTTCGCAAAAGTCACTGACTATATCCTACACTTATCCCACAGTTTCTATACGAACCTCCCAAACAGCTTCAACAACCTGATCCGTGGACTTGGAGAGTATGATCTCGACCCAGGTGAGACATAAAAGAGACCCAGACTTGTGCTAGGACCCCCATAAATCACACCTTCTTATCTTGGTACACTATACTCCATCTTTACCTTAACCAATTATTCACTTCCTTAACAAAATAGCACCATTTACCCACCGTCATTGCCTAAACTAAACCATCACTATGCCAGTAAGGGACTAGTCCCGGTATGGCAAGAGTCGAAGGACCCTCCTCTGCGGAGGACACTCCTTCAACGACCACAAGGTTGCTGCTGCTGCGACGTTTGCATTGCAAGAACAGTGTGTAATCGATGTTCCATTCATGCCGTCATCACGCGTCAACATCACCTGACAAATTGCTACGCGCACAGCCTTGTGATCATCCGTCAGAATTCGTGGCAACTACCTGGAAGACATAAGACACTTTTAGCATTTTCAGATCTTCATGCAGGATTATGTGCACAGATCCCACGGAATTGCCAATTGCAACGCTCAATCCAGCATTCGCTGGATCTTGTGTCTGACCGGCTGGTGCGAGGCCATGACTGTCTTGGTTTGTTGTCACACATGTTCTACCTTCATTAAACTGTCGCACTCAGTAACGCATATTACACACATCCATGGTACCATCAACATAAGCCTCACTCAACTGGCGATGAATTTCAATAGTTGTCACACCACGAAAATGGAGAAAACGACCGATTGCAATGAAAACGTCGCCATTTTTAGTATCGAAAACAGTCCTAACTCTTGGCACTGCCACCAGAATTCTACGCACTGTAAAGTGCTGCCATTTCTTTCCGGATTCACAAAGAGTCCAAATGGTCGCAGTCCTGAAAATGTGAGGTGAACGCACGTAAATTTACGGCAAGCCTGATAATGACGCCACTGAGCAAAATTAAACTATTTTCACGCCCAGTAAACCTATAGAATGATACGTTGAAACCACAGCATTTAAAGAGCTTCCATAAATGGAGACCAATTTTCATTTTTCGTTTTTAAGATAGTAAAGGTTAAGTTTACAAAGGTATCACACAGGATGTTGTAAATCTTAGCAGCCTTGTTTTAGTCATGAACCAAACTGGACCAGTCTCAATGCAACGTGGAAAACAGACCTTTTTGGTATACTCCCTCTTAGTTGGTTATAGTTGCACGTACATCCTAACTGGTACGCACGACAGTAGTCGCGGTGTTCATCCATCAGTATAATTACCAGGCAGCGACGTCTTAGCAAATGAAACTCGTTGCACTGGGCGTCTTGAGGCAGTAATTCACGACGCTGATACAGCTTTGTGGAGCCACTGTATCAGCATTGTGATGGTCTGCATTGTCCTCTCCCCTACGTCCTTCCGGTTGAAAGCGGATTAGCATTATTACGTATTAATTACCGCTGAATGCATCGCCTTGGAGTAGCGGCACTGTTGCGTCAATAGCCCTGGCTACCTTGGCTATATTGCCACCTTATCAAATCGAATATATCCCTATAATAATTGTGCGAGGCAATATTTCTACAATAAACAAGGGACCCCTCGTAACAAGACACTAAATAATCACAAGTGCTGATCTTGGTTACACAGCTGGCAGGCTTAGGCATCAATCCCTGAATATTCGGATCCTCTGTGAGCTCTAGATAATTGTTGTTGCATCTGGGCTGTTATCTGCTTCACACAGTTTTCACTGTATCTGTAATGCTCCATGTCTTTTGATAACAAATTTGAACCAAAACTTGAAATAGCCTTCATGATTTCATGTATAGGACTCAGAAATTGAACTATTATAAACTCCATCAAAATGTTAGATATTTTCATATGAATAATTTTAAGAAATCTTATGTGTTGCACTCAAATGACTTTCAAAAGCTATTATTACAAACGCTTGTTCTTGTGCTAATCGATATAAATCTGTTTCGAAATTATTTGTTACGTAGGGGAATACAATAGCCTTAACTAGTCACTATGTATGACGACTTTGAAAACCATTTAATTCTGTGTAACTAGAAAAGGCCTCTCATTTCAAGAAAGTATTTATTACACCAATAACAACAAATAATAAAAATGGTTAATTTTAGATCTCTTTATAGTGAGATTCTATCTTACAATTTAACAAATATGGTAAAGTCAATCAGACTGAATTAAATCTTAGAGACCATTCTCAGAAAACACCAGATAAATTCAATAACTTTAATTAATGCGATAAATAATTATGCGCTTTTTACTAGAGCTTCATCTATACCTTGTGTTTCATTTGTCACGAAAACATTTAAATGGTTATTTATGGGACTTGCAAGCTAAGTTCATGATTATTAGTGAATGAAACAATTTAACGCCCGAAGTGTTAGCACCGAGGGCTAGTATTTCAAGAGCGTGATAAACAAACTTCGCTAGTCCTATACATGATTTTAACAATCGACTTTGGACGTTAATATCAGTTATACAAGAAACCAGAATATTAAAATATATACATACTATACGTTGCAGATATATGCTTTTGTTTTTTAATTGTCAATAAACTTTCCCCGTAGGAGAGAGGATCCGTCCCCTTCAGCTGCCGTGGTGCGGGCACTACGGACCCCTAGCACACCTGGTACCTCTGACGTTACTAGAGGAAGCTCGGGCCGAATATTCGAGCCCCTTCCTGATTGGGAGTTGTTTGGATTGGGTTGGCCTCGAAGGGGCAGTCGTTCCCGATACCCGTGGGAGATCGGGTACGTATCCGGACGGGGTTGAGGGAAACCATTAATATTCGCGCGTACTAGCCAGCATAGCTAGTAGAAGGTGAGCTAGATCACCAGGCGGCCCCACCGAGGTCGTATCGGTAGCCTTCCCATTTTGGTCGAAGGAGACCTATGTCCTTGGTCCTACGGGTCCAGGACTAATGGGAATAGAATCTTTGACATTAACGAAACGTGTCAATAATCTTTATTGTATCCAAATGCATTATGCTACTTATAGTTGTGAGCAAGAGTAATGTTACATCACTTGAAGCGTATGTTAGGATACTGTTCAATAACAGTCCTACATTATTGCATTTAAATATTAATAAACATATTATATTATAATCAGAAAACAAAAAAAAAACTTTATCATACATACAAAACACATTATATTAAATGATCAGGTCGTTGTGTCGTTTTGTTTTTAGTTTTCTATTTTGGGGTGGTGTAGGGGGTGTAGGAAACTGTCATGTAGCAGTGGATTTGGATGATTAGCAAAAGTTTGGTGTAGTCTGGTGTAGCTTGTCCTGATGACATCCATCACTTCTGGTATGTTCAGGTCCCTGCGGGGCGTAGTGTTGCTAACATACCATGGGGCATCTGTGGTCAATCTTATGTATCTGTTCTGGATTACTTGGATTCATTTTACTGCTGCAGCCAGAGCCCCATATGCAGCAACCATATTGTCAAATAGGTTTGATCAGTGAGTTGTATAGAATGCGTTTATATGGCATTGCAAGAAGCGATTTTGACTGTAGTATGTGTTTGATTTGTTGAATTCTGTGTCTTAGTCTTGACAGAAGATATGTGATGTGGATATTCCAGGTTAGTTCACTGTCCAGTATGAGGCCGAGGTAATTAACTAATTGAGCGGTGGATATAGCGACTCCTCCAAGAACTATGGGATAATATGCTATCTGCTTTTCATATGTAAAATATACTATTTGCGATTTTTATTTATTTCAGCGCAGAATATATTTAGTTTCTCAGCTGCTGATTCACAACTGCCTTTACTAAGGGTAGCAACACCATTAGCAAAATGCGCAATGGTTATTTGAGCGTGTTGAGGAAAGTCAGACGTATACACCGTATAAAGAAGGGGGCCTGGAATACTTCCTTGTGAAACACCAAAGAAGATAGGTTGTGAAATGGAGTGTACACTTTGATATTTTACTGAAAAAGATCGGTTATGCAGATAGGATGCTATTATTCTGAAATATGTATCGGAGACATAATTCCTGATCTTTGGTAGTAACCCATTAACCATACTTTATGAAAGGCTTTCTCTGTGTCAACGGACAGATCTAAGCACAATTTCTTTTCTTCACATGTGTCCACAATTGTGTCAACAATACGGTGAAGTTGTCGTGGACAAGAATGCAATGGCTTAAATCCAAATTCAGTGGACTGTATGCTTTCCTCAAGCTGTACAACACGACGAGTCAGCAATAGCCATTCAAATACTTTAGATAGTAGAGATAACAGACTTACTGGGCAATAGGATTGTGGATCACGTTTGTTTTTTAGGTTTAGGTATCATAACTGATGCATGTTTCCGTCTTTGTGGGAAGTATGTGAGGCGAAGAATATCACTGTAAAAATGTGTTAAGAAGACTGCAGCTTTTTTGGAAGATGTGGTCATATGTTTCTTGTTTTTCACATAACCAAAGAAAAATTTAACATCGGTCTAAGCCCTATACGAGGTAACCGAGTCAAAGAGATTATCATATAATGTCTTTGATACTATATTAGAGTAGACGTTCCTGAAGGGTAATGTGTTGTTGTCTCTCAAATTTTAACTTTATTCTTCTACTTGACCTATTATATTGACTCTGGTCCAGATAATTCGACTCTTTACAGAGCTTATTCCTGTCTAACAGTAAAAGTCGTACTTCCCAGTAAGAAAGGTACCACGTAATTATGTGTTTTTCTTATGGTGGATAAACATACTTAATCAAAATCGTTGGCCGTTTTTAAAACGAAAAGTTCGAAAAAAGCTCCAATTAGAGAAGAAATGGAAATGGGAATTTTCTTTAATATCTTTGTCACATCATTGGAAACTGCTGTCTTTTGTTTCTAAACTGCGCTGTTCAGTACATATGCGCTATTTACCGTAGACACACAAAATATTAGGACAACCATTTTTGGTGTGTATGTGTGCGTGTGTGGTTGAGTGGACAGCACAAATAAAACAACAAATAAAACTAATTAAATATTTGGTATTTATGTACAGTATCTTCTAAAAGTGCAACACGAAGATTTTCGATAGTTCTCAAACGTCAAATTACTCTTTACTCAAGAATAAATAGTTTTTTCTCTAACATAATTCTAAACATTTTATCGATTAAAATACCGTGCCCTTTAGATACTTACATGCTACATAAAATATATCTGGAATTTTTTTAAATTCAGCTTACTAAGTTCTCTTCATTCGGAAGAAACTGTTATGGCTTTCTTTTTCTCACTTCGAAATTACAGGGCCATTTTCAGGATGTCAGGTTCATCGGTTGGCTGAGAGTGTTCTTTCTATGCATTCCTGTGCTGTAAGTTTTTATCGTTCGTTGTCTACATATTTAATTCTTTTTTATTCTCTTTCTTTTGGTACTCTATCCCTTAGATACGTTAACTAACTGCTCTTGGGCATTTCATCCTTGTGATAATTCTGTATTCATATCTTTTTTGTAAATTACTCCCATATAAATGGTCGGCATCGACTTAGATTTATAAAACTGCGTAATGTATCTTTAGCTTTCAAGCTTCTTATTTTGCCTCACATACATAATTTTATACCTCTGTAATTTCATGCCCAAATCATGCTCATAATTATATTAATATCGTTCATTTTTAAAATGTTACTTCTAATGTCCCTATTTCCCATAAGGACCACATTTTCATGTTTTCTATTACGAGGGCTGTTCAATAAAGAATGATCACAATTTTTTTTTGACAGCATACCTTTACTCATCCTCATAATTTTGATGGTCCTTCTCAAAATAGTCTCCCCTGAATGCGATGCACTTGTACCAGGGTTTCTGCAAGTCTTCAAAGACATGCTGGAAAGCATTTTTCAGAGATTCTTCAAAATGACCTCCGGAGCCTTCACCACTGCTTCTGATGACGGATAATGCCTCCCACGAAGGCGTTTCTTCAAGTTAGGGAATAGAAAAGGGAGACATGGGGCTAAATCCGGACTATAGGGAGGGTGAGGGATGCACTTCACGTTGATTTTTGCAAGATATTCAGCAACAACATTGGCAATATGAAGCCCCGCATTATCGTGGTGCAGCATCCAGCCTGTTTCACGGAAATGTGGTCTTTTGCGCCTAATAGGGACTTGCAATATTTTCAGGACATCGCTGTGGTATTGTCCAGTTACTGATGCGTGTGCAGGTACAACATGCTGTTAAATCATTCCATGAATATCAAAGAATGAGATGACCATAACTTTCCCAGCAGAAACAACCACTTTTGCTTTTTTGATAGTTGGTGATGAAGGAGAATTCCACACTGAGCTTTGCTGTTTTCTCTCAAGATCAAAATGATGTAGCCAAGTTTCGTCAGCAGTGATTATGTTTGAAAGAAACTCCGGATCTTCTTCTAACATCAGCTTTAACTGCATGTTAACTCCAATGCAGCGGTAGGCGCTACTGAACATGTCTGAACTTACCTGGTTCTCACAGACGGGAACCAGGAGTATCAACTTCTACGGCGTGTTTGTTTCATATTAAGCTAACAGAATGTAATAACTTTGAATTTTGGCGCGAAAAATTATGACCGTAAAAGAATTATGATCATTCTTTATTGAACAATCCTCGTATAATTTTGTTTAAATTTCAGGTCTCAAAAGACAGAAAAAACTATTACACAAAACTGTATAACACAACGTAACAGAGTGTATTACCAACATATTTATTATTGCTGGCTTGTTCAATAAGTTGTCATTTTTTCAAACTATTCTGTTGTTCGTTTCTTATGAACATGGAAGTTCAAAGGCAGAAACAGCAGTAAACTTTTAAACATACAGGTAGGTTATCCCAGGAGTAAAGTCTGTTTCTGGTTTTGGTGCATTGGAACATTTATTGGGTTTCTTTGGTTTGACAATGCTATTTATATGATGTCATGGTTAGTGTTGCCTGCATTGCGAGCATGGATCAGTTTTCAGTTGTTAATAAACAATCACAAATTGGAGTTTGAATTTAGAGACTTTCTAAAACTCTAATGGAAACAGGATTATAAAGTCGCTGCTGGAGCTGGAAGAATAGGTTGAAATTTGTGTCTATTATAATGACACACATTATATTTACGGATATTTAAACATAGGAGGAGGTGCAAACACGGGCTCCTATTTTAATTTCCGGACAGTGGCCACACTGATGAACATTTTCATCCAACATATAAATCTCATTACCATAAAACCCATCACACCACAACCTTATCGCGGAGAACGTTGTTCATCACGCTACGTCTCCATAAATAAATATCCTATAGACACATTTTTTCTACAACTATTCAACAGTTTTCTGCCTTATATCAGTTTTTGTACAAGTTATTTATCTGACGTATAAATGTTCCCTTTCCTTTTCATTTAGATACACATCATGAAGTTGAGACGGTGTTCTCTTTACCTGAAATTTTGATATAAGTCTTCGGGAGTATATAATGAACTCACGGTAGCGAGCACTATGTATCTGAGATCTATGCTTGAATATTCTAAAGTGTGGGTGCCTCCTGCATCAATTTGAGCAAACTGTTATACGCAGCAAATGATGCATATAATGAATGGCCTTGATGACTGAATTTGTAATATGTTTTCTCATTTTAGAGACCGTCCGCATCAAAACTATATGTGGTTGAGGTGTTGACTTGGGAAAAGTCATGAAAAGTAAATTTTACAGGAGAACCAAAAAACAGCTTTTACACTACGAAATAAGAGGTTTCATTTAGAAAACAGTTACCTAACATACATTTTAACTTTAGAAAACATATTTAAAGCAATTTATCGCAATTGTGTAATAAACATAACTATGGTGCACAAATTCATCATACTTGGTGTCCATAAAGTCCAACATCGACATCAGATCTCTTCCCTTAACCTTATTAATGATAGGTCTTCCAAGTAATGAAAGAGAATGAAGTGCACAGATATTCTTGGAAGATTTATCCTTCAAGATGTTGTGCTCTTTCAAAGATTCGATTTCACAGAACGAATTTACTTCTATGATGGGCAGTTTCTGCGTAATTCTAATCCAAGAATCAAAACTAATATTTAATGGTGATGTATTCAACCGTGTATCGTTTACAGAGACAAAATCATAAAAATTTTATTCTGTCCTACTTACAACACTGGATGGTTGTACACTTTTTGCTTCTGTGATCCTTTCAGATATTTCTTCAGGAGTTATTGGTTTTGAAACCTTTTTTATCTTTTCGGTTATGCCAAAATCTTGGTTACACGGCATGTATAATGCGATCCAAATAAACCTGAACCATTTCAAAAGGCCATAACGTTTGAACCAATAATAGGACACACGTGCAACTTAGGGAGAATATAATACACAATTGAGAGATTACATTACACTATTTACATCTCAGAGAAAATGCTGGAAGTGTCCTCCACCAGCATCTATACATGTTTGCAGTCGTCTCACCATATTATCTGAAGTTTTACAGAGAGTACCCTCGTCAATGTTACTTATTTTGATTATAATGGATTCCTTGAGAACATCAACTGTCCATGGACTGTTCTTGGACACTATTTTTAGAAAACCCCAGAAGAATAAATCCGGTGAAGTTAGGTCAGGGGATCTGGGGGACCCCCAGACCTTTCGAGATTATTCGATTATCCAAGAAACTGGTTACAAGTTCCATGGTGTCATTAGATGTATGGCACGTTGCTCCATCTTGCTGACGATACCCATATAAACTTCAGTGTCTGCAGTCCTATCAAACAAACTGGGGCCAACGATCCCTAGATGCTATCTCCCAATTGTGGATTATATTGTCCCAAAGTTGCACGTGTATCCTATTATTCGTTCAAAATTTATGCCCTATTGAAATGGTTCAGATTTATATGTGCAAATAGTGCATATACTAATGCCCTGACACGAAAAACTTGAAACTGACATCATCAACCACGTAGTTTACCTCTGGGTAGATTGAAGTCATTAAAGTTTATTGTAGACGAAAACATATGACTTATCAGTTTATACCTAGTCGGTTTCAGTGGTATTTTGTTGAAATAACTATGTCTCTAAACTGTGACTTACGCTTGTTGCTATGTCCCTGGTTTACTATACAACACCTGGTACATACCCTTTTAATAAAAAATATGAATACCAGTTCAAATTTTTGCCTAACTACCTTTCCCCGTGTCAATGCCTCAGTTATCTTGTCACGTTGACAGTTGGCTACATGGATAACTGAATTTTAATATTTAATTATTCTTATCCAAAATATAACGTGACATGTATAAACTTAAAGTTTCATCACCAGCAATAATGCCAATATTGTATCTTTATTTCACAGTCGTGGTTTAGAGTGTTTCGCCAAGGTTTCTCCATGGCATCTTTAGGATAATAGTTATCAGTGTTTAGTGCCAGACATAGCTTGTCAGTATTTAGGACATGCCCTTGCTTTCTTTCAAGACTTGGAAGTAATGTGACAACATATGTTGTGAAGTTGTGACAACTCTTATAAAGTTTTGTAAAGCACATAATTTGATAAAATTTATCTTGTAAAAAGAGTTTTAATAACAACAAATGCCACACGGTTATAATAGTTGTTTCACTGAATAAACTATTAATAGTGTTTTGGCCATGGCATTTAGTAGAGCGATAAAGATGTTGCTGGTATCTCCGATGAAAAAATAAATGATTAGTTATTTGTATTGTAAGCATATTTCAGCCATTAAGTGATTTTGTCGGTTTCAGTGTTAAATTCAAGCCATATCTTGGAAGGTGTTTACAAGTTTCTTCTTTCAGCTAATGATAGTTTACTATTTTCTTGGGCAGACATTATCTGAAAGTCTATCAGTTGTTCCTGTCCACTGTTTTGTACTATTATTCATTATTTTATAAATGGAAATTTAATATAACTTCTTTTATTTCCTTCCAAGTCAATACTCTTTCAGACTACTCAGTTTAAATGAAAAGGAAGCTTCGCTAACAGATATGTTATTTTACCTGGTATATCAAGTAGATACACAAAAATGCATAATGTAGAAATAATCCACGCACATACCTCTCCCTCATACATCAGCATTTGTACATAAAATCGCGTATTCATATGGTTGCTATAACAGTTTTTCTTTAAAATAAATAAAATATATACAGTAAAAACGGAACGCGATCGTACCAGCATTTGGTTTTTGTTTACGCAGGTTTACGTCTTATAGTGGGTTATGTTTGAATAAAAAGAAATTGTGAAGTAGTCGCACAGGCTTACAGTAAAGAAATAATATAGAATTAAATGTAAATAATAATAGGCTATATGTATTATACACTGTAGTTTCAACTTATATACAATAATTCTAGTTTTTCACATTGTTTTAAATGTTCCCTTTTCAATCTTCAAATGCCTGTGCCTCAGCATCATTTGTTTCACTACATACAGCATTGTAAACAATATTATGGCTATTTTGAAACTCTCAAGGCATCCATTGGAAGCTCTGAAATTGTCTTTGCCTAATTTTCTTACTGTTCTGTAAGGCTTGAGTGTTAATCAATGGTCCGGAAATGGGTATCCTTTTAGCACGCGCATTAATGAACCACTCGATCATAGCACGATTTATCTCATCATACTCGAGCGTGATACGTTTCACATGCCCTGCTGTTCCCTTTAACCCCTCGCCTTTAACTTTTATTTTTCCCTAATCTCATAAATCTAAGTGTTCCCCAATTTAAACAACACAGTTAATTCTTCAACTGGACATTTGTTCCTATCGTGTTCTTCAATAGCCGTAACTTTTTTCCTCCAGTGATAATATCTTATGTTTAGAACTCATTTTACAGAATTTGTGTAAACACAAGCTATGTTTTTGAAAATCAACAAAGCTAACAGTTTTCTTCCACTCGTACTTGATCACTTGTAGAACTAAACTGAGAATGAACACACTGCAAAACAGTTGTGCCCTTACCATGTGTGTTGGAAGAGAGTTAAGAGAGCTAATGGTTTTTCTTCTTTTTTCTTTGAAGGATTACAATTTATGATGTTATGGTTAATGGAAATTCGGTGCAATTCGCCCTCAAAATTATTGCACATTTTAAAATACGTATATTGTAACCTATTACATATAAATCAATCCGTTTTTATCAGGTTATTTACCAAACGGTCCCCGAAAAATATTTCCGATTCCACGTTAGGAGCTTTCCTTCTTAAAGTGTAATTTTGCATGGGAAATAGCTCCGTCCAGGAATTTATTTTCCGTTTTGACAGGTTTCCGACATATAAGAGGATTTACTGCATCAATGAACATTAATTTATATGTTATTTCGTATAAATTGTTCTTATAGTGAATAAAAATCTCATTATAACGTAAATAAATTAAGCTATGAAATATTGTAGAATTCGCGAGAGAATAATGTAAAATTTCATGTTGTCTTCTCCACTACCAAGTGTAAATGAGTGGAGCGCTTATGTAATGTGTTATCACCCTTGAAGACATTAAATACTTTCCGGTGTGTAGTCAGAAGATATTGATCCTACTTCCACATTCGAAAATGAATTATGTCACTACAAACAATGAAATAAACACAAGCAGTCGAAGACGTACTTGTCGTACACACGTCACATGTGTAAGCCGAGTTATTTCACAAAAGAAGCGGTCCTTATCACGTTATCCGCTTTAAGGCCAAGATAATAGGTACTTACGTCGACGTGAATGCCCGGGAGCGGGAAGACACGGGTTGGCGGCGACTCCTTGGGCACGAAGCGGTAGAACTCCTCATCGCCGCGGTACCACTTAATGGAGTAGAGGGCGGCCTGCTCCAGGTCATAGTCGCACAGCAGACGTGCCGCCTCTCCCGTCAACACAGCCTCCGGGACCTCCATTCGTAACCCTCTCAGTCCAGTGCACCAATCTGCAAACAAGCAAGCCCCAGGCTTGAGTTCCTAACACAATCATATGCTATACATCTTGTTGCCCTTTTCACTTAAACTTAAATATTATACAATTACAAAAGGCACTACTAACATATACAAATTAAAGATCAAATCCGAAACATAAAAGGGAAAATTTTCACTATATAAAAATAATTGCAAATATTTTCTATGCGATAAAATCAATTTTCATGCATGAAAACAATTGCAAACTTTAAAGACATACGAAGGAGAGCCCTACTCTAGACTGAAAATAGTGTCAAAGACATATTATAATCTCTTTGAGTATGAATAATCTCATAGATGGCTTAGTCCGATGTTCAATTTTTTTAGTTATCTGAAAAACAAGAGACAAATATTTGTAACACGATTTGAGCTGCACATTTCTTAAATATTCTTTGTCATTAAATTGCAGCTTACTCTTGTGGCAGAAAACTAAAATTAGCAATTTATTATCAATTAGCAATTTATTCAGGTATAAAACTTCCATCGCCACAATCACTCGTTTTGACATACAGTTTACCATTTGTTATTGTGGCATCACCATAGTTAGGATTATTCGCTATTCAAAGCCTCCAATTCGCTATTCGTCTAACACCTGTAAATCTTCTGTAGAACAATTTATGATATAATAGCAGCTGTAGCTTTCCTGGCGGTGTCAGTATTCCAGCTGCTCCAGGCAGGTGTAGATGTGATGTACTAACGTTTCGGGAGCATATATTTTTACCGTCTTCAGGGTATGCTGAATGACAGGCTCCCGAAACGATGGTACATCACCACATCTACATCTGCTTTGAAGCCCGAGAAAACCTATAATAAATTTATAATGGCTGGCCCCGTAGCTCAGGGGCTAGAGCACCTGCCTGCCATGCTAGGAGTCGAGGGTTCGATTCCCGGCGGTGGGGTGGATATTTTTCTTCGACCAAGAGAATTCCTCATCTTCACCAGAGTCTGGAAGTATAAATGAGAGTGCAAATGTGTGCGTGATCTAATGATTAAAACCCAACAAATACGAGTTAAAAATCTTCGATATGTTCCAAAAGAGAACGTCCGCTGCAGTTAACATTGCAGTTAAAGGCGGATCATAAATGAAAAAAGGTAAAAAGGAAAATTTATAGTCCTTTTATAAATCATAATTCAAGTCGATATTTTTCTAGGTAACGTATAAAGTTATATATGTGATTATTGAGGTTTGATATTTAACAGGCTCTTAACGCCCTTGGAACCACCACCTCGGACGTTGAACTGTTTTCATTCGTAACCAAACATCAACCTAACTCGCAAATGCCATAAATATTGTGCTGCTGCTTCTAACGTCTTTTATCTTGACTTCTGAACGTCCAGGTTTTGTCTTTATATTTCAAGGCTGGTTTGATACTGCATTAGTCTCCATTTTATTTCTTCCATAACATTTCTCAATAGCTATATCAGTTCAATTTGTTGTATTTTACTATTTCCGTTTCCAAATCTTCATTCAATTCGTCCCATACTTATCTGACATCTGTTTCTATTGATATTTTTACTTGTCTCTTTTTTCTCACGCATAGTTATCGATTTAGTTTTCTGGAATATTTTCACATATTCTTTTATTATTTCATTCAAGATGCTCACCGATCTTTATTAACTAACTTCAGAATCTGCAGACACTATTTGATCGCCCGCCTCGGTAGCGTAGATGGCAGCTTGTCTGCCTCAGGTTCAAGAGGTCCCGAGTTCGAACCTCGGTTAGGGTGAGTTTCCTGGATAAGGGTTTTTCCAGGGGTATTCCCCTATCCTGAAAGACGAATGTCAGGTAGCTCTAAGCTCCATGAACCCCGGACTCATTTGAGTATCATTTCATCCATTTCATTCACCATCCAATATGACTTAACGTTGGAGGACGTAAATTAAAAAAATATATGTTTAATCATCAGCGAACAATATTGTTTCTATATGCTTCTCTTTGTGTAACTCGATTTCTTTCGAATCCTTTTCAAACCATTTTTAATCTCTATCATAGCAGAGGTGACAATCACTTTTTTGCCTTAATGCTTTGTCTATTTAGAGGTATTTATTTCTCCTGCCCAACTCTTAAATTTATAAATATTTTAGTGTTGTACAAAGAATTAATGGCGTTTATTGTATTCTATCTTGTAATCATAAAATGCCTGTCACAGCTTTCTACGATTTACCTCATAATCCAAAAACATTTTACGTGATGAACTCTTATTGTGATGAAATTTATAAAGTGTTTAAACAAAAGAAGGAGCGTGATAACCTCTCTGTTGTTTGTGCTAATTTTTTGTGTGTTTTGTTTGGTTTCTGTTTCCTTTCTAGTATTTCTGTTTTGTCGTTATTTAACAACTGAAAGGAGCCTGAAAGCTATGCAGTCATCAGTAACCATCAAAGAACTCAAGAGAGCTTGAAAACGGATAATGAAAATAATATGCAAACCCGATTTCGCTCTCCAGTATTCGCTGCAGATCCTTTCGCAAAATAAACTCAAGTGCTCCATAGGAAGAGAGCGAATATTAATAAATAGATAAGCGCTATCGGAAAATTGTGGAAACTCTGTTCCTCATCCAGAGATTGTGAGCACTCTCGAGTTGACCAAAGGGAGAAGTGGGTCAAACCCCAGAGTGGTTTCACCGGACTTAACTCTCCCTCTCTGGTGCTATTTCTGCTGATTATTTCGACAATGGTACGAACCACAGCAGACTGTTTGTGAAAAGGGGAACACACTGGTCGATACGGAGAGAGGGCACCTGACCTCGGACGGTGAATTTTAGAGCAAGACCAATCCTTTCTCTCCACTCCAGTCTTGAGAACTTGTCCAACTCTTTTGTTTTTTCCCCTCTTCGAACATATTTTACGAGCATTTCTATGTTCAAGCTATTGTAGAGAA
Source organism: Mantis religiosa (assembly GCA_030765055.1). Lineage (NCBI taxonomy): Eukaryota > Metazoa > Arthropoda > Insecta > Mantodea > Mantidae > Mantis > Mantis religiosa. Next base: position 100,278,898 of record CM060957.1, read on the forward strand.
GGAGAAAAAAAAGGTATTTTCTCTTGAGTTGATTGGACCTTACTGTAATTTAAGTTTTCCAACGAAGTTTCAGAGATATTCTTCCCTTGCCACAGAAAACTGCCTTTGTGCAATAACAAAAAGTTATCGAAATTTCAGATACCAATCAAAATATTACCCAAAATATATCATGGGCCCCGTGATTTAAGGAAAATATATGACTTTCTATAACAATAACAGTGCCTATTTTCTCAAAAAAAGTTCTATTTGCAAAGTATTTCTTTCCACTTTGTACCCAACAAACTTCAGTTATTAAATGGTGCACTATCGTGAAACAGTCATTAAAGCCCAAAAAGGAGTAGTTCGGTGTAGCAGGGCTATACAGAAATGTATTATTGTAAAACACGGTTTGTCAAAACACGGTTCAAAACTGCTCTCCAGCTACCTTCTTTCCTGAAAACTTCAGGTATACCTATACTTAATTATAAGTATGTCTGTATTAAATTATTTTAGGGAATTTAGGAATATCAAATAAAATAATGGGCTTCTGAAGCACAAAAATCGGGAATCTAATTTGACTCAGATTAGAAATTATCTGCCGAATGACACATTTCAATAATTTGAAAGAGCCTGCACGAGGATTTATGTCAGAGTTGTTACCAACGTATATCTTAAAAAAAATATAATCGAATCAAAATATGGTCTACTATAGCTACAGAAACTTTAGAGTCTGTTTTGATAATGGGCATCACAAAAAATGCACACAAATACATCAACCATTTTGGACATTGACATGTTTCGGGTTCAACTTTTAACAAAGAGGGCTATATTTCAATATGAGTTGTCATCCAAAATATTTTATGCCTCCTGGAGCACTTATTCTACATATAGAGACTTCGCATGTTTGAACAATATGTATTTAGTAAATCACACGGAACAAATTTTGAAAAAGATCTAAGCAATGCTTTCAAGCAGTTTGTGTTACCATAAAGCTCCAGACAGATAAAATACTTCTTCTTGTTCTGTACAAGGCGAACAGCGCTGTAGGGCTTGAGTCTGCCAGCTCAACTGTCGACCTCACGCCCACATACGCCAGGCGCAGGTGGACAATCATCCAACCGATACGGGAGTAAGTGTGGTCGTTATCTCGGCACCCCCAGCAGAAAGTTGGTTTTCTTGACTGGATTCACTACCCACCGTAGCTGCTCAATTGCCAATATCCCTCCTCCCTATCTCGCCCTGATAAGCAGTTTCCTTCAAGATCACACATTCAGGGTGAAAGTGGAAGGACGGCTGTCGGACCCATAGCCTCAGGAGTTCCGGAAGGCAGTGTTCTGTCATCGCTACTCTTTGCGTCCTACATGTCTGACTTCCCCTTGGAACCAGAGACTTATGTGCCAGTATTCCGACGACGTCCTCATAATGGCACGTAATTGCTTCTTCATTGCTTCTTCGTTGCGTCTTCATTATTACTTCCCTCCACTTCAGCGCCAACTCCGAGCTATCGGCCGCTTGAATGAGAGGTGGAGAGTGGTCATCAGCTCCAGGAAGAGCTCCGCTCTACTCCTGGGCAAGATCCGAGACAGGCCACCGGATTGGTCACTGGGGTTGCGGCAGAGGCAAATCCCTTGGGTTTCCTCTGCCAAATACCTCGATGGCCTTCTCGAACGCGGCCTCACCTGCGCCTCTCACGTCCGGGCCAAAGCCGGGAAAGACCATGCAGCAATTAGGCAGTTGTATCCTGTACTAAAATCCCATATGCCCATACACTTTAAACTACGCCTGTATCTGGCAATTATCTCACCCCTGATCCTGTATGGCTGTGAGGTCTGGGGATCAGTGGCTACGACCACTATTCTTAGACTGCAGCGCGTGCAGAACAGGGCGCTACGGATGATCTATGATACTGGGCGTAGATTCCCGTCCCATATCCTTCACACCTATTCCGGAGTTCCGTATATAGTAGACGTGGTGCTGGAGAGAACCCTCAGCATCTACAAGAAACTTGACTCCCATCCTAACTGAACACCCTTGGCCGTTAGGACCAAAGGGTTCCTCGCCCTAGACCTAGCTACCGGCTGCCCAAAGACGCTTTGCTGAACCATGCCTGAACAGGGCCACTTTGCCTACATACCAGCATCCCCAAGCGCAGAAATGGACCTGGTAAAACCCATACCTTATCCCTGTTTCCTTTCCCTCTAGCCTGTTAAGCGAACTGTGCCAAGGTGCCTCACAGGCAGGTGCAAGGGCGCAGGCGTGGACATCCCTTGCGGGCAGTTGCGCCCGCAAATGGCTAGATATAACACTGCCCAAGACAATCCGCCTGAGACAAATGACATGCTTCTATACTGCCCAGATAATGCAGCACTAAGAGGCTAGGTGTTGGGCAGAAAACAGCCCAAGACTGGGATTGAACTTGGGCAAACTTCATGGTAGGGAACCTAGGCACGACGCTCCAGCCCACTACGCCACGGTGTAGGGACCGATAAGATACACACTGTATAAAAGTTCCTAAAGTTACTGATACTTTCTGAACCAGGACGTTGTAAGAGCAAGTTAACTGAAGAAAAATTAATTATGTTGGGCAATGAATAAACAAAATCGGAAAGATGTGTAAGTAAAATAAACAAACATTAATTCAATGCAGTCAGAACCATAACAAACACTACGTTTTAAAATTTTCTTGTTAAAATGTATTTATCAACAGCATGTGGGAACAGTATGAGATAATTTATAAATATATAGTTTAAACGGCATTTCCTAATGTCAAACCAAACTGCAGCGGACGTCCTGACATTTATAATAAACGCTCAAGGCTTCTCTCAGGTTTGTCAATAGCCTCGGGTTGTATTTGCATCATACATTGGCGAATACCAACAGAATTGAAATTAAAAGTCTCTCTATGACTTGCAAGCAACTAAAGCAATTTAATTTCACATGATACAGGAGGTTTGTGAAAATATTGCACTATGAGAAATGAACCAAGCATATATTCTGGCTGAGCTCTATGACATTTATTTACTAATAATGTGAGGCTTTTAAAAGTTAGTTCAAGCATTAAAATGGAGTTACATTTTATTTCTATTCGAATTTCACAATTATGTTTTGTTGTTTTAAAGTTGACACTCACAGAAAGTGAGATGCGGAAAGATATGACTGTTTTAGAGATTTAAATTTTAATGATGCATTAGATAATGAACTCCGAACAGATCAACTGGAAAGCCTAGTTCCAGATTATTTTCAAAAATAATCCTCGGACTTTATTTGAACAGGGTTTTTGTGATATAAAAGTTACTTTTGTTTGTAATTTTACGTCCTCCAAGGTTAAGTCATATCGAACGATGAATGGAATGGGTGAAATGATGCACAAATGTGTCCAGGGTCCTTAGAGCTTAGAGTTACCCGACATTCGTCTTGAAGAATAAGGGGAAACCCCGGAAAAAACCTTATCCAGGTAACTCCCCCTGACCGAGATTCGAACTCGGGACCACTTGAACGTGAGGCAGACATGCTACCTCTACACTACCGAGGCGGGCGACTTTTTGGTGCGGCTTCACTTCACAATTCATTGGTCGCCCACATTTCGTCTATAATAGTTGAATTAGGTAGATCCTTAGCGTAAACTGTTACTACAACATGTTACAAAAGTTCATCATCCCTAGCTGGACAAGGTATGATATGGAAAACGATCACGATATGGAAAACAGTCTGCATTCAAATGTTTGGTGCTCAATGTGACCTCCGTGACCTCCAGATCTGAATCTGGTCGACTTTAGGTTCTGACGTTACTTCAAAGAACGACTTTACCTGATGCATCCAACAATTTCAATGAAACAAGGAGCTCCTCCGTGGTTTAAGGGTAAC
>CM060957.1:100287740-100397740 GCA_030765055.1 Mantis religiosa
AATGTAGATCTGGTGGAGTAACGTTCATTGTCACGGACTAACAGTTAATGAAATAAAATGTAATTGACGATATATTACTAAGGAACAAAATAGTAAATATTAAGTAATAGATAAATAATGAAATAAAGGCAACGAAAGCATTTATTTCGTTAAATATGCCTTTATATTGAAAAGGCAGGAAAATGTAAACTAAAACTGTGGCATTTCAAACATAATGGTATAATTCCCACAGATTTTACTTTCAAGTTTAAAACATCTGATTCGTTTAAAAAGCCATTCTGCGTAATTTCCGGTCTTTTATTATTTTAAGGATGGAACCTCGATAAAGTCTGTTTTTCTACTTTGAGATAAACGTTTCATGCTTTTTCGATATTAAGTTTTGCATCATTGGAAAATGTCACGTTTCATTTTATGCCAGATGACGAATAAAAGCAGATGATCATTTACATTATTGCCTAAAAAGTGTACCCAAATAGTCACTGTTTTCGTTTTCTGAAAGTAAATGAATGCAGCATACCACAAAGTCTTGTGTGTAAATAAAAACATGTAGAGCCATGCTAAATTGAATGAGTGTTTGTTAATGGACTATGAGGGGAAGGAACAGCACCAGGAGTCGAAAGTCCACCTGCCTTGGGGGATATAGCATTCAGGACGTACAGCATTAACTGAGTTGTGAGTGACGTACCAAATCGCGTTTCTGCAACAGCTTGGCTTGTGACTCCTCTAAAACCACTGTATTTACTTTTCCTAGTGAGCAAAATCTATGAGTTCAGCAGGAAAAAGGAACAAATTTGAGAACAAAAGCGTAAGGAAATATCTGTTATTTTTTTCTATGTGTTTTGTGTACCTTAAAGCTATACCGTAATAGCTAATTTTCATAAACATTTTAATGTATAAATTTACAACATAATTTTGAGCAAAGCATGAGTACAAGGTGAAATTATTTTGAAGCAGTTAATAACACAGTAGTGAGCTGATAGCAGAACAACATTTTTGCACGGTAATACCTCACACAATACGACACATAAAGAAGCGTCTTAAATTCATATATTAAGTGCAGTTCACAGCATCTCTATTGTCGTGAGGCATTGATTAGCGGCGTGCCGCGGCCCGCGCGTAGCTGAGCACCGAAAGAGAAAGAGAGAGAGAGAGAGAGAGAGAGAGAGAGAGAGAGAGAGAGAGAGAGAGAGAGAGAGAGAGAGAGAGAGAGAGAGAGAGAGAGAGAGAGAGAGAAGCCGGGAGTGAAAGAGATTAGATAGTGGTCCGCGCTGGATGCTTGCCGAGAGAGAAAAAGAGACAGAGAGGTATCAGGGTAGTTTTCTCTCCTACTTCTGCCGTTCTGAAAGGGTATAAATAAGCGACAAGGAGCATGTCAAAGAGTTTTTGCTAGCCAGTTGTGAATTGTGTTTGCAGCTGTGTGGGTGTGTCAGACGACATAGAAGGTTCCGTTTGTGTATGTTACGTAATTCTACTGCAGGGCTGTACAAAGTGTGTTTTTGCTTTTAATAAAGAGCATTTTCAATTTCTGCAAACTAGACTTTTAATTCCAGGAACTCCAAAGTCACACTATTGAAAAGCAAATGCACAGGTTTCCCGCCGCTGTCACGATACCATGCCAGAACATTTGAACATTGGGAGTAAACACCCAGTTGATTCGTTTATATACACGAAACAAACTATAGGAACATAATTCAGTGAACAAGTTGCTTGAAGTGAAAACTATATCGCGTAAGGGGTATCCATGCGAGTATCCAAAAATATATATCGCTATCAAGAAAAGTGGTACTGTCCCATCAACAACAATAACCTGTTATTCTGCTATAGCTATGGTTACGGCTGTTGTTGTTATCGTTGTAGTTGACATACTAGTATCCCAGTCTAAATCAGGTGTGGCCAAATGCATTTTAGTTTAGCAAAATGTAAATGCATATTTACTAAAATGTAAGCTATGAATTAAGTAACAGAATAAAATCAAAATATCTCATAATTATTAAGCCAACAGACATTAAGCGTATTTTACAATTTAACAGAAAAAATACACAAGTGTAACACCTTTGACGTATTATCCTTGTCGTCTAACATACTTCCTCCAGCGTGTAGAAGGTGCACAGGTTCCTCTTAAAAAAAGAAATTATTTCAGTCGTGTGAGCAGCGGCTCGTATATCACCTGGTGCTCCTTTTCACCGGAAAGAATTTTCCGAATTTTCCAACTCCTTTATAGGTGCTCCACTATGAGGTAATAACACGTTGCGAGTTCTGGTGGGTATAGCAGATGTGGAAGAGTATCTATGTGCAGATCTCGAGTGAGCTGCCGTGGCACCCATCATGCAGACAGATTTTGAAAGTTAAACAGGTTCATAAATGCTGAGGAACCACTAAAGGATGTTTTCGGCTACTTCATCCGCCGTCCTACGACGATTTTCCATTCAAAATGACATTTCTCTCTCCATTAACGTTGGAATCATGTTTCTACGTTTTCTAGTTTAGAAGGAACAAATGTTCATTCCTTTTGAATATTCCTGTATTTGATGTAGGTAGTAGATTGATTTATGGCATCATCATGAGTCTATTGAGAGCAGAACACCCCACAGACGTTTACGTTTCAGCGACCTTCAATAATTGTGTACAACAGTGTTGTGCCACTGGGTTAAAGGGCTACTTGTGGCTGCAAACAGTATATGAGAAGGTTTGAGATAGAGGTCACTTGACACGAGGGTCAAGAATGTCATACATGGTCTGAACCATGTTATCCTTGACCTAAAGTTGCTACAGAAATCTAAAATGAAATAGTAAAATAGCAGCGTAGATAACATAGCAAAGATACCTCTGATACTTACATGACTTTATGCGAGTCTGGTGTGATAGGCAATAAACCCAACGTCTGATGCAAGAATTACCTCTACTAAAAGTAAAACACCGTTCTGATGGGTATTATAAATGGTAAAAAATATGCTGAGAGCATCTGTCCTCTTCCATTTTAAAGTCATTCACTCTTTTATAGCAAGTTCCAATTACCCTTTTCCGTTCTTCGACATCTGATCCAAAAGTGACTTTATCGTTGCACGTTAAATACGAGAGAGTCTATTACCATAAATTTTATGGCATCTCCTGTTCGTTCTTTCAATTCCGAGATCCTTGAAGCCTTTTACGGGCCATCCAATTACCATTAGCTGGCTTTTTCCCTCGCTGTGGTAATTACCTCACCAAACAACGTCTGCTAATGTATGCATAGATGCGCCTACATTGTGACGAAACTGCCCCTTAACATTTTCAGCTATACGTGTGTTTACAATGTAATTCCGGAGCGCTGATATTAAAGGCATAACATTGACAAGCCATTAAATTAGCACTATGCGACTACCGCAGCTTAGGCAATAACGTCATAAGCTGATGGTGCCAGCATCTTTTGGAGATAATGCCCAACAATTCACCAGATAATGTTGCACTTTGTGCTAAAAGCTCGAATACTGTAATGTCTAACTTTGTCATCACATCCTGGCTATAATATGGCAGAAGTAAAAGGGTATATAATGTTATGTTCTCTACATATTTTATTGCTAACAGAGCTTATATTCCTTTCACTTTCTTTGTGTTAATTTATTAAAAATTTGTGAAAGGGATTTTACTTCGTTCGAGATAAAATTTGAATTGGGGAATCCAACAGGCTTAAGTGTAGTTTGATTTTCTTTGCATGACCAGACCACAAAGACTGTTTTCCTCATTGAGAAAAATACAGGGTGTTAATGACTACCCTGAAACAATCTCGGCGATGGTGGACGTGACTAAGCAACTTGCGATAGGCAATGCATTAACCATTGCTAAACTGCAATAACGCAGTTAATTGTGTTAAACCTATTAACATTGGTATCAGATGCTGGTAAGTTGGTATTTAAAAATGTGGGTGAAAATTTTTGTTGTTGTAATTTACGTCTAACCTTTTAAGTCATATCGGACGATGAATGGAACTGATGAAATGATGCTCAAATGGGTCCAGGGTCCGTGGAGCTTAGAGTTATCCGACATTCGTCTTTTAGGATAAGGAAACCCTCCGGTAAAAAGCCCTATCCAGGTAACTCACCCTGACCGAGATTCAAACTCGGGACCTCTTGAACGTGAGGCAGACATGCTACCATCTACACTATCAAGGCGGGCTGGGTGAAATTATTAGATTAAAGTGTCTTTTAAACTGTTTCCAAGTATAAAAATATTGAATCCTAGTAGCTCATTACTAGCGTTCTCGGGATTTAATGCCTCAGGATCTCTCAAATCTCGAACTAATCACCTGCCAGCAAGACACTGAACAGCGATTAACTATCTTTTTGCCTCATGTAGTTTACTCTAGTAGTGTTCCTGTAACTGCTTTGATGGCCCAATCCGTAACCCCTAAAACTGGTGCTCCAAAGTTCTTTGATTTGGTAAAGTTCCTTCTTCGTCTGTTTAAAACGTAAATTCTAATAGGAAGAACCGAGCAGTTCCTATCCTAAATAACGAAATGAGTTGCATTTACCTGTTATTTTATGTCAGTTAGTTCAGTTTTAAACTAGCTCCCATTAGACGTACAGCATGTGAAAGTATTAAGCAGGATTCAATCTTCGTTAGAAAAAATTGTAATTAAATGCTCTGATAAGGTGAAATTGGTTTGTAAAATGCATACGTTTGTGCAACAATTAAAACCTTATAAAAATAAAACAAGCCAAAAATAAAAAAATAGAAAAAGGTGAAGGAATATTGAACTCATTTACGTTTCACTTAAAAGTCATAACCATTGCGCTCCGACACATCACCTCATTTTCGTGTGTTGTGCACTTAAGTGACATCATTATTAGCAGTGGCGTGCTCGCACTTTGGAAACTTATAGCCATAACTTCCACATTTGAACCAAATCTCACATTACTTGTTTAAGATATCTGCACTTCATATGAAAATATTCTGGTGTAGTTCATTAAATATCTTGTATGTCTCGAAAAATATCTCCTAAATATTTACCTTACAAAAAGTATATTTATATTAACTGCGAGGTTTAACGAGATCCACATTTTTGTGTCTTGTTGCATTTAGCTTTTAAGGTTTACGGGTTATGTGCAAGTGATTCAGAATAAAGACGGCCTGAAAAATTATTCCGAGAGAATTCAAGATACCGGTAATTTCATGGGTCATAAAACTATCTCAGACGTGCGGTAATTTTATCAAAATCTTGAAAAATCAAAATATTTGTATAAAGAACGTTTTAGTTGGCGATTTTCTCCAGAATATTTACATTTCTGGAAGCTAATATAAGGCATAATCAACTATTAATGCCAAATATGACAATTACGCTGTTCAAAGTCACGCTCGCGCACATACACTCACGCACACATTCCACGCACTCCACATATGAACCTTTTCCAAATAGTCCATAAAGGCTCCCAAAACATATTGTGAAATATGATACCAAATTTTTGGGTGGAATACATCTCCTTATATATAAGGACAACTGCGGAAATAATGTAGAAAACCTGGTAAGGGTAATTCAATGCTCATTTTGTGAAGAAAAACACACACATACACACACACACACACACACACACACACACACAACACAACACAACACAACACAACACACACACACAGACACAGACACAGACACAGACACAGACACAGACACAGACACACACACACCTACGCACAGGTACTGTTGGCCATAGTAGCTCAATCGTTTAGAGCAGCTGGACGGAGACCAGAAGATCCGTGGTTCAAATCCCGGCTATGACATTGAATTTTTCAGTCTGGTGCTACCCTTTCGTAGTGTGTCCTACACACGGCTAGTGTGAAAGAACAATTAAATTCCGTTAATTGTACCTAATGATGGTCCAAACTACAAAGCCCGGGCCTTAAAGTACTTACAGGTTGTAAGTTGTCATTAAGGTGTCTCGTGTGTTTATGAGAACACCTAGTGGTTTACCGGGAGAAACACGAGTCAGTTGGAGAATTTAATGTCATGTTGGCACGTTGGCCATAGTAGCTCAATGGTTTAGAGCAGCTGGACGGAGAACAGAAGATCCGTGGTTCAAATCCCGGCTATGGCATTGAATTTTTCAGTCTGACTCTACCTTTTGGTAGTGCGTCCTACACACGGCTGGTGTGAAAGAACAATTAATTTCTATATACAGTATGTTTCAAAACGACACCGAACGAACATACAGAAGTAGTTGCTTGGCTTCTGTGTGACACATATAGTCTTTGCCGCCAATAGAGGCACATAAAAGAAATGCTCCAGAATGAGTGTGGATTAGGCAGTGACAGAAATAACCACGCGTGCCTCACGCTGTCGGAATTCGCAGGTATGGGTCACACGTCGTGTCGCGTGCTATAAACATTCCACCATACTCCGCAGTAGCCTGCTTGCTACTATTTAGAGTCGCTTTGGCTTATGAAACAGCAATAACGAAGCTACTGCTTTTGGGTGTTTAACGTGTTCCAAAATCCCGTCTAAGCAGTACATGAGGGCAAATAAGCTGGTGAACATGTACAACTTATGCCTTTTAGAGGGAAGTTAATGTTGGTGAGGTTGAGGATGGAAGCATTAAATGATAAAAGGAACAGAAAGCCACATCAAAGAATTGCACATAAATTAAGCAGAACTAAGTGACTTATAAAATCAGACGAGAATTTTATTTCCACGTGCATTTGTAACTGCAAAGGAAGCTGTTAATATTTACAGTAAGTGGTTGAAAGAATTGCACAACTAAGATCATATCAAAATGCTCTGAAGTCAAACAAATAAATATTTTCATTGATGTAACTGTTTTTACAATTCACATTTTTAATGAAACTAAATTAATCGTGCATTCGTTGAACTCTCTTCAGCTCTTCCATCCATCAAAACCATATCTGTCATTTCGGCATTCGTATAGCGCTCCATATTACTTGAATTTGCTAAGTACGAGCAAAATCCTCCTTGTTAGGACGGAATGTGTAGTTTTACACTTAAGAGCAACCTTCCAACTGTCCGAGTTATTAGTCGAGTTTTGCACAAATAACTGCTCTATGCCCCATTACCGCAAAGGTAGGCTAGGGTCACTGATAAAGAGCAAGGAGTAATGTTTGTATTTTCGTGGCCGGTGCGTCCCAATAACAACTTTTTCAGGTTCACAGACCAGTGGTTAATGCACTGCCTAATCTCAAAATCATGTAATACTTAATACTGCATAAAATTATACCTAACAGAATTTCGAACTTTATATATCAATAATAGTGACAAGAAAATTAAAATAAATCAAGATTTAAACAAGAGTGCCCAATGTCTCCAGTATTTTTTAGAATTGACGATGTCATATAATACATTGGCAAGAACACTTGAATATAAGTTTTACTATAAATGACAAGGCCTTAAACACTGTACTGTTTGCAGACGATCAAGCAATATTTAGCAATTCAGAAAGTGAACTGCAAGTAGCAGTACACAAATTAGCAAGATTAGCCAGCAACTTACAACATGAGAACTTCAGAGACGAAAAAAAAAATATGGCGTTCCAAAGGAGGAACCACTTAAGATGTAAAATGGTAATAAATAATAAAATAACAGAAGAGTTAAATAACTTTAACTATCTGGAATTTTGTAATCGTACGCCCACAGATTTGAAAACTGATGATGGACAGTTCGAGAATACTGTGAGTCGAGAAGTGAATGATGTCTGGAATGCTTTCAGATATATTTTTAATTTCCTTGGAAACGAAAAAGACTCAAATTAAATTTAAATAGTAAAAGTAATATTACAAAGTTTCAAAAAGATTGCTTGTAACATTAGTGTCAAAGGTATATTTTCCTCTATCCCTTCTAAATTATTTTCCTGGTAAAAATATATTTTAGTGAGGAACAGGGTGAAATACGATATTTCACCAGGATAAAAAAATTATGGAAATGTGGTATGAATGGAAGCAGAATGCTCACAGGATAGCACACTAGTGCTGGATATTAAAAACGGACTGTTCTGAACAATATGCGATAAGGTCAAAGGCAAGAAAATATACATTGCAGTATTGAAGTTAGGTTATGCATGTAGTTGAAATTATAATGAAAGTAATGATTACTTAGTGAAACATAACAAATTGTAATTATGGTCTAGTTTTTATACAAAATACTTGTTGAAAGTATTGTTATTACGTTACACAAAGCTTTAATTTTTTTTCTGTTATCTATGAATTGAAGCACTCAGATTCAGAAGTTGTTAAGTCAATGTTTCTCAGAAATCCTGTTAAACACAAGATAAGAAGTCTGAATACCAGTTCTGTAATAATGCTAAAATATTTTCGTATCAGATGTTAGGTCGAACATATTATGACCCAGGCATGTTGAATGAGCATCAATTTCAGAAACAAAAGTTGTTAAGTCAGTCTTTTCGAGTTAGATGTTGATAAGTCAAGTACGAGAGCTGTCAATAGAGAAAGATCACAAATGTTTTTAACAACGTACCGTTACTCGTCCTCATAATTTTGATGGTCCTTCTCAAAATAGTCTCCCCTGAATGTGATGCACTTGTTCCAACGTTTCTGCCAGTCTTCAAAGGCATGCTGGAAACCATTTTTGAGAGATCCTTCTAAATTGCCTCCGCAGCCTAAACCACTGCTTCTGATGATGGATAATGCCTCCCACAAAGGCGTTTCTTAAAGTTAGGGAATAGAAAAGAGTCTCATGGGGCTGAATCCATACTGTAGGAAGGGTGAGTAATGCACTTCACGTTGAGTTTTGCAAGATATTCAGCAACAACATTGCCAATGAGCATCCACGCATTATTGTGGCGCAGTATCCAGCCTGCGTCATGGAAATGTAGTCTTTTGCGCCTGATATGAACTTGCAATGTTTTCAGGACATCCCTGTAGTATTGTCCAGTTACTGATGTGTGTGCAGGTACAACATGCTGATAAACCATTCCATGAATACAAAAGAATGAGATAACCATAGCTTTCCCAGCAGAAGCAAGCACTTTTGCTTTTTGGGGGTTGGTGATGGAGGGGATTTCCACACTGAGTTCTGCTGTTTGCTCCCAGGATCAAAATGATGTAGCCAAGTTTCATTAGCAGTGATTATGTTTTAAAGAAACTCCGGATCTTCCTCTGACATCAACTTTAACTGCATGTTACCTCCATTGCAGTGGTAGGCGATACTGAGCATGTCTGAAATTCCTTGGTTCTAACAGTCGGGAACCAGGAGTACCAACAATGAAACTACTACGGCGTGTTTGTTTCACATTAAGCTAACATAATATAATAAGCTTGAATTTTAATGCGAAAAATTATGACCATAAAAAAGTTATGATGATTCTTTACTGAACAGCCCTCGTATTTGCCGCATTAGCCGTTGTGTGGTGCAACTACACTGTACCCCCAAGCTCTTTGATATCAGCTGTTGATACATTTTATATTAGATATTTAGACATTAGACATTTTTAATCAGAATTTTTGGCAACATTGAGAAGAAGAAACGATCAATTGATAAAGTCCTAGTGCCTTTCACATGAGCGAAACTGATCAAAGATTTACTACAGAAGAAGCCCATTGATGTTGTCCATTTCAAACGTCCAGTGGCCTATTACGGGAAACAAGATGGCACTCCAGTTGTTGAAATTTTTTACTTCAAAAATGCCTTCGACCATGTCCTTGTAAGAAGTATTCCTGAATTCACTTTAATCCGGGCTGTGCATTTCCAAAGAGGATGTGTACCGGAAGTTCGTCACACAATGTCTACCTTTACTTTATCGTCCCCAGTCTCTTTTGAGGAGAGGAGTGAGGTTGCAAGCCTTACAGAAGGCATGTGATAGTGCGAAAAACGCACCAGACATGCCTCGGAAGATTAAGAAGGCAAAATATTACGATGTTCGTTCACTACTGGAACTTGTCACTCCGACAGAAGGTACCACATTCTATGACACAATGACATATGGAAGTCATGTAGAAGATGATGTACTAGAAATGGAGTGATGTTTTGATGACAATTAATGTAAATACATGAAGTGCATACTGAATAAGTCTGTAGTAGAGATGTTCTTTTTTTGTTTTTTTTGTTTCTTTTTTTGTTTTTTTTAATTTACGTCCTCCAACGTTGTCATATCGGACGGTGAATGAATTGGGTGAAATGATGCTCTAATGAGTCCAGGGTCCATGGAGCTTAGTTACCTGACATTCGTCTTTAAGGATAAGGGAAACCCCGGAAAAAACCTTATCCAGGTAACTCATCCTGACCGAGATTCGAACTCGGGACCTCTTGAACGTAAGGCACACACGCTACCATCTACGCTACCGAGGCGGGCTGTAGTAGAGATGTATTGGTGCAAATAAAGTAATAGTTTGTCTATGGCTAAGATTGTCACGGCGATGGGCATAAAAGTTTCGGATCAAATAAATAACAGGCGGATAGTGCTTCAGAGAGATAAAGAGCTTGCATAAGCAGATAAACATAGCGCCGGAGATAAAGGACTTGCCGACACATATTAAGTTACGCTTCTGAAAGGTGACAGAACTGTCCATTTGTTTGTTCTAGAAATCTCTCGAATTTATCAATGAGGTATTTAAGTAGGCGACGATTCGCCAAGAGTCAATCGTAAGCAGTAAACAGCTGTAAGGTGTTATAATGGTAGATTGTGTTGTGTATGTGACATAATGTTGTTACATAAGAATTGAACAGTGTACTTCTACGGAAGTAAAGAACATTTGGAATATCTGCAACTCGAACTTTCAATTCTACGAACCTACAAAGTCACAATATTATAATGTATAATGGAGAAACTCTAACATTAAGAATCAGAAAGTGTTAAGTCAAGTGATTTAACAACTTTCCATCCATTTTAAATTGAAAGTTGTTAAGTCCTAATTATAAAATATCCTGTCACACAGGCTACATATTTCAAACCCTGAGAAAAAAGCCCGCCTCGGTAGCGTGGTGGTAGAGTGTCTGCCTCACGTTCAAGAGGTCCCGAGTTCAAATCTCGATCAGGTTGAGCTTTCTGGATAAGGTTTTTTCCAGGGTTTTCCCTTATCCTGAAAGACGAATGTCGGGTAACTAAGTTCTATGGACCCTGGGCTCATTTGAGCATCATTTCGCCCAATTCATTCATCGTCCTATATGACTTAACGTTGGAGGACGTAAAATTTAAAAAAAAAAAAAAGAAAAATCCCTGAGAAACAAACGGACCCATGCCATAAAATTCTTTCATTTTTACTTCTATTTAGGTAATTAAAATTACTCTTGAAAACTTTTAGCAGCATTCTTGGACAATTATGAAACAGCGACTTAGCAACTTCTGCTTTTAACCGCTTCAATTTAAATTTTATGATATGATATTTACTGTGCATATTCCAAAATATTACAATTTACATCTTTTGGCTACATTTATTTGTCGTTACCTTGTTGCTACCTTGGTTTGCACGACACCCTGGTCATCTGCTCTGACAAGTAGCTCTTAACCTCCATACTTCCTTGATTACTTAATTAGTCCCTCTCTTCCCCCTCATCTTCCTTTCTTACATATTTTAAATTTCTGGCCAATTTTTCTTTTACTTTCTCCAAGAACTCACCAATACTTCTTACCTTCCTTTCCTCCCTGCCCGTTAACATTTCTATAGCTACTATCCTATTTTCTACTTTCTTCCATTTTTCTTCCGAAAACTTTTTTCTCCATATTACAACCTCCTCAGATTCTGTTACATAGTGTTCTATGCTTTCTTTTCCCCCACACAATTCACAATTTCCCTTTTCCCTACCTCTTATCCCTCTTAGAAATATTATCCCTGTTCTCATCCAAGCTAGGCTTCTCGTCCCCAATTTCTTTTTATTTGTTTGTAAAAGTCTAATGATTTCATATTTTCTAGACTTCCCCATATTTCCTGTCTTTCTATATCTTGTATTTTACATTTTATTAATTTACCCACATATCGCATGTATTCCTTTCCTCTAATCTCCATATACCTCCCATTCCTATTTTTCCATAATTCCTCATACCTCTGCCCACCAACTATATGAGTTTTCTAATCTTTTCTGCTATGTCATTTAAATTTCGAATTCAGCGCCAAAAATCCGCAGAAAAGCGTTAAATTGAGGTAAATAATCATGTTAAACAAGGAACTATTTTCATTTTATCACACAACAACCTATACAATGACAGCAGTCACGTAACATTATCTGTTGACATGAGTAAAGCTAGGAACAGGCCTTAACAGATACATCACACGATACGACCAAGTAGTTAAAGCGTTCTGAGGTACAATAGAGAGAGAACCTCCGATGTGAAGCAAGGTTACAGAAGCGTAATGATTATTTGGATAAGCTATATAAAGCCATGGAGAGGAGGACTGTATTTCGAAGTCCTTCCTAAGTGCTCTCAAAAGAATGCTCAAGTAAGGCAAACAGGAAGCGAAATGACTTTCTGCTCTTTTCACTAAATGGATGGAAGAAACGGGGTTAATTTATTAATGAGGAATCCTAGTGCTCCTTTAGCTGAAAGAAAAACTACGGCAACTCACTTCTGACTGTGTTTCAAGTATTTCGATGTTCCGCAGAAAACGAAAATAAAACTTTATCAAAGAGATTTCTTCCTGGAGTTCTAGATTATTCATTAAGGGATATCTTAAACTGCGATATTGGATTTTTTTAAATTGCTGCGTTCTAAGAACTACAGTTGATTTAAAGTTCCGTTTTCTCTTTGAGAAGAGGTTCAATTTACCAGCATTATACGTTCTGAGAAGCACAAGTGTTATTGATATTCTCAGAATTATTTTCTTTAGTCTTTTAATTTGTTTGCGTGTTTTAGCTGAATGTTTCCTACAAATAAATTTCATTAATCTTACCGAACTCCTATTTCTTACATTTAGGTCCATCTCTAGGTTTAACTGCAAAATATAGTGCGATCCATATAAATCTGAACCACTTCAATAGGCCATAAGTTTTGAACCAATAATAGAACACATACAACTATAGGAGAACGTAATTCACAATTGGGAGATTACATTACGCTATTTAAATCTCAGAGAAAACGTTGGAAGTGTCCTCCAGCAGTATCTATGGATCGTTGGTCCCATTTTCTTTGATACGACTGCAGACACGGTATCTTCAAGACATTTGTGGAGCAGCTGGATGATATCGAATTGAGAGAAGGCTATTTCCAGCAAGATGGAGCAACGTGCCATACATCTAATGACACCATGGAACATGTAAACAATTTCTTTGATAATTGAATAACCTCAAAAGATCTGTGCCCCCTCCCCCCAGATCTCCTGACCTAACCTCACCGGATTTTTATCTAGTGGGTGCATCTAAAAATAGAGTACACAAGAATAGGCCACGGACAGTAGATGTTCTCAAGGAATCCATTCGAAACGTAACTCTCCGTTTTACTCTCCGTAAAACTTCAGAGAATATGGTGAGACGAGTGCAAGCATGTATGATGCTGGTGGAGGACACTTCCCACAGTTTCTCTGAGATGTAAATAGCGTAATGTTATCTCCGAATTGTGTATTATATTCCACCAAAGTTGCACGTGTGTCCTATTATTGGATCAAAACTTATGGCCTATTGAAATGGTTCAGAGTTATATGGATCGCACTACAAATATACATTTTATAGTGCATTTAGAAAAGTAAAATGCTTTTTTTTGACATGGACTGTTTAATTCACTCCGGAGTCATGCTATGATGTGCAGTAAATAGAGATGGCTCCTAGATCCTTGTGATACCTCGATGCTTACGATACTTGCATGGTATCGATGTCGAACGATATTTAAGAAAATTAGTTCGATATTTTTCCAATACATCAGTGGTGATTTTGCAAATTTTATTTTAAAATTCCAAAATATTGTTGCCTCAAGTCGAACACTGCAAAGCCCGAAAAATTGCCAAGAATGTGACACCTGTACAGAAATTGTGCAAAAAATGGTGTGTCAAGTTAAGTGCCTGTTAGCTGTTACAAAGTAAAAATCACTACATATCTCAACCATCTATTATACTGGATTGCTGGAAAATAAATTAAAAATTTCCAGAACAAAAATGAAATATAAAAGAAATATTTGTGTATTCGATTTGCAACTGTTTTCTCTGAAAGACTATTTAGCACAGCAGGACTCACGTATATGTGACAGAAAAATACTCATAAGTAAACTTGACCACGAAAGACTAAGAATGATAGTACTTTTGGCAAAAAAAAAAAAAACTTATAGAAGTGGACTGTTTTACTTTTAAATGTCTAATGTAGAGTTTAACAATAAGAACACTAGTATGTTTTGTTAAGAATAGTCAAAGAGATTAGTATTTGTAATAAAATAAAGAAGTGATGTAAAGTAGGTAATGGTGTAACCACAACAAATTGATGATAGGAAGTTGTTAAATGTTTTAAAATATTTTGCTTATGAAAGTCATAGGCGTAAGACGTGTATTTGTCTCTCCGAATGTGTGCAGAAAAATTTGTGCCCGCCTCGGTAGCGTGCTAGTAGCGAGTCTGCCTCACGTTCAAGAGGCACCGAGTTCGAATCTCGGTCAGGGTGAGTTACCTGGATAAGGTTTTTTCCGGGGTTTTCCCTTGTCCTGAAAGACGAATGTCGGGTAACACTAAGGTCTATCGACCCTGGGCTCATTTGAGCATCATTTCACCCAACCATTCATCGTGCGATATGACTTAACATTGGAGGACGTGAAATTATATTAAACAAATGTGTGCATCAAAGATGCATAAGTAGCGTGTGCGCAAGGAAGGAAATAGTTCATCGTGGAATCTACTGCCTGTTGTAAATACTACATTAATAATATTTAGAATTGTTTCGAATAATTTAAAAATATTTATGTGGAATTAAACTTCCATCTTTGAACAAGAAAAGTGTTATTTGTTCATTCTTAAAGTGTTGTAATACTAGCTTTCTCAGCCCCGTTACCACGACCCCGGGAAGGAAAGAGAGCTCATCGCTCAAGAATTACAGATCCGCCTATTTATCCAGATTTGCAGGAGAAACATCTAGATTTCTTCAAGATCGTCACCAAAGGTGAGAAATTAAACTGCATCCACCTTCATCCCAAATAATCCTATTTCCAGATGGTGCCACAACGTGGTGCATCATCATAGCATCTTTAAACATCGCAGGGGCATAAATTATTGTTTCAACACTGATGGCTTTAAGTTTTATCTCATTAAATATGTGTACCTATTTCATTTTATTGGCATAACAGAGATCTCCCAGCATTCAATTGTGTGTTGAAACTAGAAGTATAAATGACTATCGAATATCGAAGTATCGGGTATCGTGGAAAATTTCAAGTATTGTTTTCGAGAATCGAGTATCGAGAAAAACTGGTATCGACGCACCCCAAGTAGGAAGTTAAGTTCCTGCACATATTTAAATCTTATTAAGACCGTTAACTTTGTTAATAAATATAGATATACATAATGTTATAAAGTTCCGGGTAGTAAGGGAAACGTTTGAGTGGAACCATAATATTTGTTAATGTTAAATTATTTCCTGTTTGCTTATGTAAGCAGGGTTACAGTGCATTATTGTTATGGGAATGGTCTACAAATATTCATGGAAAATCCACACGTTATGGTATTTCAGTTTCATTACGTTCTGCTCCGTCTCGTGATAATCAAGACTGTGAATCGATTTATGTCAATTTACAACTTTGTCTAAAAGGACGGTTCTTTGCACCCTAATGTCAACTAGTTAATTTTAACAACTGATTGGCATTTACTTGTATAAGTCGCGCAAAAGTTTTAGAACACTGAGCTTCACCCAAAGAACAATTAGCAAGCCCAGATCTAAAACTCCTTCTCCTCTGTCTCCTTCCAACTCCTATACTCAGTGAACTTATCCCTCCTGTTATAACTGTGCTGCTCGAATGGTTACCATAGTGATAGATACCTCGCAGATTGCTCCACGTGGAGTGAACATCTATCTGTATTTGTGATTCCTGTGCATTCCATTGGCTGAAGTGGTGCTTAGCACAGATCCGAAAACTGCGACAGTTTTTCCCTCTCACTCTTACAAGAATAATCAGCGCGTTATCTGAGAGGTTTCTATTAACAAAGATAAAGCCACGGTAACACTTTGAGAAGCAGTATAATAGTTGATGCAATATGCCGTTTGAATCTCTGCCCTCCCGACAGTGACTACAAAGTAATGTGACACTGTCATATGTATATTAAATGTTCATAAATAAATGAATTATGAAAATGTTAAATGGTTATGCACAATTTTAATTTGAAATTTGTCCCTTAACTCAGACATTATCTATTGCTAACACTAATACTTTAATATACAAGTAGATAAGCTTCCAGTTCTTTAAGAAGATATACCAGTGAGTAAGCCGCGCCTTAATTTTTTGAATTCTAGGCCACCCATTAAACGCCATGTGAGCCTTAGTCCCGTTTTGCGCTTACTAAACTGTACTACTTGACGTTCTTAGAGAGAGGAATATGCAAAATTTAGAGGAAAGGGACAAAAGGTACTGCTCACTAAAGTACACCTAAAAACAAACGACTCCAGTTTATATGTTTAATGGAAGACTCAAGTTTATTTTGTACCAATTTTATTTAGGTATACTTACTCTGCGGAGCTTTAAAATAATATAAGTAATAAATATGTTTACGTTGGAATAGTTATGTCAGCCTCTGTAAGTAGTACTACAGAACCCAAAACATGTTTTCAGGCAAGTCTCGAAATAGCTCAATAGGATTATGATGTATGCTATGCCCTAACCCCAATGACACAGATTGGAGTCTCAGCATTGTAAATACTCCTTTTTACGAAAACCTGAAAACCAAATTTACAATAATTTAATTATTAATTCCCAGAGGGCGTGCATACCCAAGAAGATAAGTTCGAGCGCTTGCTTCGTTAGAGGAGTCGTGTTCCAGGAATAGAAAAAGGGTCATTCCAGCGCCACAAAATATACAAATTTTAAACGTCAATTTTAATAGCACAGTAATTCTATGTCTCAAAAATTGTGTTTAACTTCCATTTTAAACTCTGATACTGTAGTTTCCATGTTTTCTGTGTTCAAATGTGTATAAATGATTCACCTCACCGCCATCTTCACTATCACCCTATCATCGGAGGTAATGGACACCGCCCTCTGGGTGCCTCCACCTGAGAAATGGGTCCGGACATCGCTTGGTGGGGTGAGGTTACCCCGAAGGCCAAGGTTGCCATGTGGGGAGCGTTAGTAACTAACTATGTGTATAAATGATCCTTATTTCAATTGTACCTACCTACAGGTGTGTTTAAACAATTAACTACTTGTAGTTCTCCAATAAAGAAACATCAAACAATGCCGTAAAACATAAATAAAACAATAAAAAATAATAAAAATTTTCAGAAATATTGCAATTGTGAGTGTTACACGGTAAACAAATTAGTATATTGTTGCGAACCCGTATCTACAATCGCGCGGCTTGTGTCCATAAACGGAACTGATAGGCGGGCACTGTGAATACCAAGAGCTGGCAGAAAAAGATAATATGCAGATAAAGGTCTGCCGAAACAAACTGAGATAAATGGAAATTTCTAGTTACTTCTTGACTGATAGAGAATGTTCGTGTCCTGGTTTATTTTCGAATTATCTAGAAATTATCAATGAGGTATTTAAAGTGGCGACGATTGGCCAGGACTCAAGTTGCAAGTTGAGAAACAAGAGTTGTTGTAAGACATGTAACACGAGTGTTGTAAAGAGGGGTAGTTGAGTAAGCTGTTTGTTATTGTCATCGCACCTGGTAGATTGTGGTGTGTATGTGACGTACTGTTGTTACGTGAGAATTGATCAGTGTATTTCTACGGAAATAAAGAAAACTTAGAATTTTGCAAATTGGATTTTTAATTCTACGAACCCACAAAGTCACAACTGATGTCAGGAGTGCAACATGGAGGCTGCATTGGAAAAGATTTTGGAGAATATGGAAGAAATGAAGGCCGAATTAACAGCGAAGACGGAGGTGGCAAATAGCGACCTGGCCGCAAAGTTGGAAACGACAAGTCACAATCTGACTGCAATGAAGGCCGAATTAACCACAGAAATGAGAGCAGCGAACGAGAGTCTGGCCACGGAAATGAAGGTGGCGAACGAGGCTCTCGCCGCCAAATTTGAGGAACAGCTCAGGCCGGCGTGAGGGATTACGTGATGGAGCTGGGCAAGCGGATGGGTCAAGTGGACGAGCGCGTCGAAGACCTGGCGAACCGCTTCCATGACCTAGAGGAAAAGCCGACAGTAATGCAAATGTCACTGAACGCCATGGTGGAAGACGTCGAAGACCTCGCGAAACTCGTTGACAACCTGGAGGTAAACGCCAACAGCAACACAAAGTCCCTGAACGCCATGGTAAAGAACATCGTTGGCAGGAGGCTAGATGATTTAAATGTCGACGCACCGGTTCTACGAACCCACAAAGCCACAATACCTATGCAGAGAATTCGAACGAACGTCACAGCAGACAAATGAGGTTGTAGTTCTGCGCTCGTTCCTGCTGAGCTACCTGGTAACCTGTGAGATATACATCCCGTCTAACATATAGTATTCGCTGGTTCCAGTGAACATTAGCAGACTGCAAACATCAGCTGTCTAATTACGAATATATTACAGACGATAACACCTATATTAGTACTAATTTCATCGGGTGTTTAACATCCTTGTTAAATACGTGGGTAGAAACTATTAATGGGGTCAAGGTTTTCATGTTGGAGTATAAAAACATAATAAAATACGGGAAATAAAGGGTAGCTGACTCACCTGGTATGCTTTCTTGGTTACCAAATTACTGTATCCCGTTTGACGAAAATAGCAGCAAAACAAAATGTTATGAATTAATTGTAGCCAGTAAGCCAACAGAGAAGAAATTTTTGGTTGACCAAATATTGTGAGAATATAGCCATGTAGACTTATAGCCATATAGACATTAAGAATTCCCATTGGAGAATTTTGAGGGTCTTCTGTAATTGACGTCCTGCAGATGTCCCCACCCGGAGATCCGAACGGGGGACTATTTTACCTCCGGAAAATTTATTTGAAGGACTTGTCATGTTTTAAGTAGCATAAATTTAGCATAATTTAGGAACAATTTCTGTTTCCAAATTATCATATTGAACATATTATTGAAGCAGTAGTAAACAAATCAGCAACAAAAATTTCAATTTTGGAAAGATTGGCTGGAGTCAAGTGGGGCAGTAATCGGGAGCCACTGAACACCACATAAAAACATTCATCAAGCCAATACTTCCTTATAATGCAGAGGTAATAATTACAGCAAATAGTTCTAACATAAATCACCTAGAAGTATGCCAAAATCAGGCCCTGCAACTAATAAACGATGCAACAAAGTCAACTCCAATCACGGCAATGCAAGCCCTAACTCGGAACTATCCAATATATTTAACTTTATAGGAGCAGGTACTAATACAACATGAAAAAATGTTGCGGTTAAGAACAACAAATGGGATAAAATCTTACTACAACCAATCAAAATGAAAACACAGACAAGTTTCCTACACAAAGTTATGGAATTAATAATAGATCTGAATATTCCTAATTCTAAAGAAAACATTTTAATCAAAGAAAGCCCACTGACTTTTGAACCAATTAATATCAAATTAGATTTAGAACAATGGTTACAAAATCTGAAACTTCCAAACCTGTACTAAAAGCACTAGCATTAGAAACTGTGAACAATAGATACCCATCTGAAGAATGGTTACAAATCTACACAGATGGATCTAACTTGGATAACAACTCAGGAGCAGGAATTAAGGGTGCACTGTTCCCATTCTATCAACCAGCAGGATACCACACAACAAATTTTGATGCAGAAGTAACGGCTATTCTTATTTCACTCCAACACCTTCTATACAGAATAGATACATTCAAAATTGCTGTCATACTTTCTGATTCTAAAGCAGCATTATGTGCAATAAGTTCATTTAAAATGAAGTCAATCCAAATTAAATAATGCCACAAAATGATCCATCAACTTCAAAAACTACAGAAAAGAATTATGTTACAATGGATACCTGCACATTGTGGAATTGCTGGAAATGAATCAGCTGATTTTCTTGCCAGAAAGGTGCAAATTTAATTAAGAACAAAAGTAAAAACATACCCTTTACATCCATAATAAGATTAATTAAAACAAATATAAAAATAAACAAAACCAATAAATATGTAACAAAGCCAAAGATAAAAAATGGAACATTTTAATTAAAAATCTAGATATTATTCCAGAAATCCTACGTAAAGCTGCAGCAGCAAATTTTAGATTGCTTACGGAACATGATTATTTGGCCAAACACTTACACAGAATAGGAATTTATACAAGTCCAAATTGTCCTCTGTGCAACAAAGAAGAGGAAATGACTGAAGAACATCTTTTAACCTGTAAAGTCCTACCCGCCGGACCACTACACAGAAATATTGGGGAGGAAGAGAGCTAATGGCTTTATTGCCAAAGCCTAGCATTTGAAAACAACATTAGGACTTTACCATTAACATCTGGATCTCAGTTACTGGTAGTTGTCTAATATGGACAGATGTCAAGCAATGCGTTGCTTAGAGAAGTATAACCTTTAAAATGGAAGGTGAAATATTTTGGGGCCATCCATGTGAGCATAATAGACAAATGGTATGAGTAATGATACACCATCATTTGGATCAAGTAGAACAGGTGTACTAGGAAATAGATGCAGTAACGGAAGAAAATGTTAAAGAATTATAATTGGAGACTGTGGGATAGAAAAGCAGTGACGAGGAATACAGTGATAATGACTCACTGACGAAGACAGGTCAGGCCTATAAAAATTAAAATATGATTAAAGGCAAAACTGTTTAATTCAGTGTCAAGTTTTTGTAAACAAAAATCTTTCTGAAAATATAATATTTAATTTTTGGACACTATACACTTCCCTGAATAGCAACGTATAAAACAAATAATCCAAACTTCAGAGGGTGAAGTCAACACAATGAGATATCGCTGCCATTGAAGGCCAGAAAAAATAGATAAGAGATTTTCATCAAAGCTTTCATTTAAATATTTCATTGTTCAAGAACCATTGCGCGACCTATAGATGCAGCATTCATAATCTATACGGCCTGAAACGTGTATGAATGTCAACATTATGCAGTAGTACAACTTATAGAGCGAGTAAAGTGGTAAAGTATAAGTAAAAGTAGCTCATTATGGCTTATTTATTATATTTAAGTAATGAACGGGGTGAATAAACGTTGTAATTAAATTTCAAAGCATTTAAACATGACATACAGTGAAATATATGACGGTTGCGTTAAGTCAGACTAAACAGCTGATCGCAGAGAACGTCAACACATGTTTATTGGCGGAGTGATACAACCGCACTGTTTGTGTAACCTCACTTTAAGTCCAGAGGGACTATAAGTAGAACTTTGATCAAGCAGTCAGGTCACCGTCATATGGGGACTTGTTCGAAACTACCAGTCTTGACTAATCTGTTACCAGTTCGTAGACGATGGAATACTCCTCTTTGATACTTTTGTTGAAAAGCTTGCTAGTACTCTCATATTGTCACGTTGTACTGGTTACATTAGGGATAAATTTAAAAGATTAGGGCAATTTCTAAATAACATTATGGAACGTAATGCGAGAGTTACACAGGACTTTGGTTCTCAGCATTTTGAAGTTTAAAATACTCCTGCTTCCTCACACAAATGAATTCTCCTTTATTCTACCATGTGAATAATTAATCCTTAGGTTTCAAAAAGTACTCGGAGTTTCTCTCTGTAAAATAATTGTTCACGAAAGTGATTGCCTCTTCATTTCACAAAACTTTGTCCTCTGAGCGCAAGTTTTAGATGAGGGAACAAAAGGAAGTTGTTTGGAGCTAGATCTGGTGATTAAGGCGGTGGTCAAGCAGTTCAAACCGTAATTCGTGGATTTTCGCGATTGCAACTTTTGAGGTGTGAACCGTTGTTTTGGTGAAACGGGATTTTCTTTTTCTGCAAATGTGGCCGTTTTTCCGCACGTCAAGTAATTATGCGTAGTATGCTGCTGTAATGTTTCTTTTTTCCTATTCCTTTTTGAAGATAATCGATTAAAATTACTCCATGACTATCCCGAAAAAACAGTCGCCATCACTTTCTCAGTCGAAAAAATAGTTTTTGTTTTTTGGAGCCGGTTCCCCCTTTGCAGTTCACTGTTTGGACTGTATTTTTGTTTCGGGCGTATAATGGTGTATCCAAGTTTAATCTATAATAATTAATCAGCGCCAAAACTCAGATTTATTGCGCCTAAACTGCGCAAAAAGAGCGCTGGAAGTGTTCACTCGAATACGTTTTTGGCTGTTTGCAAAGGCGGCACCCAAAGCGCGCACAGCCTTCTCGTGTCTAAATGTTATTTAGTATGCGACAAACACTTTCTCTTGACATCTTCATAGCTTCTGCTGTCTCTCTCACTTAAATTCGGCGGTCGTTTAGCACCTTTTGGTGAACTTTGGCGATTTTTTCGTCGCTAGTTGCACTTTTGGACGTCGCGAACGTTCATCGTCTCCCAAGCTCTTACGGCCAAGTTTAAATTCAGTTTCCCAAAATTTCTCTGTGGTAAATGATGTTGCAAAGTCCCCATACACAGAATCCAACTCCTCTTTGATTTATGTAGGCGTATTGCCTTTCAAAAACAAATATTAATGACAGCTCGATACTCAATTTTGTCCATTTTCATAAAAACAGTCACATCAACTCACTCAAACGACTGTTATATAACAACTAAGCGTCCAAAAATTGCTGAAAACTGGGTGAGTAACTGTCAAGAGATAAGCAACGAAATTTACCAGCCTTTATTTACGAGTGCTGCCATCTTCATGTTGAGGTCGGGAAACTTTTCAGATCACCTTCGTAGATGCTACGCAAGTAACTGTACTTGAATGTTCTAGATTCTTTCATGAAGCGGTGTTCATGCACGAAATCTTCCGCTATTTGTTGAGTCTTAGTAAATTATAAACTAATTATAAAATACAATTATTAAAATTAATTAATTTAAAAATATTACATACATATTGCATGATTGTAATATTCGACTAAGATAAAATAAAAGTTTTATCTCCGTTGCAATGTTACAATAACAATATAAACATTTTATTTTCTCTTTCTTGCATAAACTAATCTTAGACACGCTTATTCATGTATCAACTTCATAATAACGGTGATAGCAATTTGTAAAAAAATAAATAATGCTGTTATATCTAGTAGGTACAGTTGAAATTGGATAATACAGTAGGCTTATACGGCAGTCAAATTGTTTGGAATTTTTATCTGAAATATCACATTAATAATTAATTTTAATAAGCTTAAATTCAATCCAATGAATTAAAATTTTCTTTAAACTTAAAAGAGTCCAGTGAAACAAATTTTTTACGAAAGCTCTCCTGCTACTGAAGGTAGTTAATGTGATTTAAGAGTTGGCGGATATGTGGTGGAGTGCAAATTCTATTGTTTCTGAATGAACAGAAACGTTCAAACCAATAAAAACAAATATATCGGAAATATTATACAATAAGAAATTTTCTACAACTTACGGTTCGTCACTTATGCAAAAGTAATCCATTATGAAAAGGCTTCTAGGCATATTCCCGGAAAGCAAGACATTTTTAGCATACTAACAGTTTCGAAACAATTTTTCTTGTAAAGATTAGCTTTAAATGGATCATATTTTAAAAACCGTGACGTCTTATCTCTGGGAGATACTCCACTTTAATATGGAGTTTGATAATTAAACGACTTTTCATATTTGAGTCATATTGTTCATCAGAGAATGGTGGATTTTCAAAAATTATTTTATATAAGAAGTTTAAAAGTGTATATTTTGCTGTAATTTCATATAAAATTTTTGGACAAAATACGATATTTTGTCCACTAGACAGAATCCATATGCCATAGCCGCTTTGGATCCCCGGATATTTTCGCGACGTTGCTTTAACCAAATGAGGACACTAAATTCGCCAACTGTCTCTCATCCTTTTCGGTAAACCACAGATATTCTCTAAACTCGTTCTGGGTACCTGACATAATCCAATTACGACTTACAAACATCCTAAGAACTTCAAGGTTCATACTTACCCAATATTAGATCAAACATTGTTAACTATTTTTCACACATGTTGTGAAAGTTCCGAAGGTGGAATCAGATTGAAAAACTTTAGCCATAGCACTGTCCTTCGACTTTCTCTAGTTACCATGGTTTTTTTATGATACGCCACTAAATTTCACAATTAAACATCATGGTAAATCAATTTGTTTATCGAAAACTTGGAATTTAATTGTCATACACATAAAGAATATGTTGTAATAGTAATATACTAAATAATAAATTGTATTATTATTATAATTATCATTGTTATTAATCAAAGTTCTCTGTAGCCTTAACATTTAAAAATAACTGCTCAAAACACTGACATTTAGTAGTTTATATGGTTGTATCTTGGGGTTTGTTGACGTTCTTTCTTTTGTATACATCAAGATGACTTTCTCTCTCTCTCTCTCTCTCTCTCTCTCTCTCTCTCTCTCTCTCTCTCTCTCTCTCTCTCTCTCTCTCTCTCTATGTTTCTCTCATACACACACTCGCTCACACACTCACTCACTCACTCACTCACTCACTCACTCACTCACACACATCGTTATACTCGTACTTAGACTTTGCACTTGGGAGGACATAGAATTTTCTGGTTGAAGAAAAATCGTAAATCACTATCGTAGAGCAGTGAATAGAACACGTGACCTCTGCGTTTAGGTGTTAGCATGTTAATCAAAAGAACAAAGAAATAGACAATATCAGGATAAATTGTATCAATAGTACATCATTCTTTGCGACAATATACAATAAATATTTCGCTTAAAAGAAAGCATGTGGCTACTCTAATATGGTTAATAATCCACCTAAACTCCTTCGTCAATGCAACCCAGCAACCAAATATAAGCTGCATTAAAATATAGAGGTATTTGTGTTCAGGCTGAGGGAATATGACTGCTTCAGCCATGATTCAATTGTTTCCCTTTATAGGGATGGACCTTAATCTGAGATACGAGCACTTTATCTCATCTATAATTTACCTAGAAATGTGCAGGAAGTAATAAATTCCATTCTAAAATTCAGTATACAAATTTAACTGGGTGTGTGGCTTGAAACACACTGAAAAAATCATTAGCATTGCTCCTTTCGGCTAGAAAGTAAAGCCGGTGGTCTTCAGTCTATATTTATGGAACAGTAAAGAAGCTCAAGCTTGATAACGAGATCATTGAGCAAAATTCAGCAGTCATTCACCCCATTGTAGAATAGACGCAAAGAGAAGAGACAGTAAAAGTTAATGCTGTAACCTATATTTTTATAAAACAACTTATAAAATGACAAGAGCCTTTAACATTTATGCATTTACTGCCAGAAACCAGAATGCATATAGATAAGATAGAAATACACAAATATTAATGTATGCGTATCACTGCACAACAAAATTCGCCCCGAAGGGACTGAACTAGATGAGTTGTCCTGCAGCGTCCAATTATTATTTGTGATTACTTTTGTTAATTATACATATTTATCGTCATTTGAGGCTCAATTAGTGTTACATTAATTTTATCTCTTTTTAAAAATAACTATTTTAATACCTAACGACACATTCATATTTAAACTATATACCTATAAAATATCATTTAAATTATAATCTTTGTGTGAGAAATCACTTGGAAATTTACTGACCGCAATGATACTCCACAAGCAAATACTATCTAAAATTCTATTCATATACCTTGTTGATGCAAATCAGACGTACGTAACATTTTTATTTTTAATTTGTGATATTTAAAACACAGAGGAGGTACTGCAAAGATGAGCATAGAACCGTATGACTAATTTTAGCTATACATAAAATATTTGGCACTACGACCGACCTTAAACTATTGTAGGTTTGCCCCTCTGGAGGATACTGAGAATGGCTGTTCCAAGGAGCCACGATAGTACAGAGGGCAGGGTCTCTACACTTTATCAGTTGGGAACTCCACGCACAAGTAGCAGCGCACCCGATTGCGCTCCGGAAACGCCCCCACCAGACAGGGCTTTACTGGTGCTTTACAGACTGGTTTTACTCAAAGCATATCATGCTGACATGCACCGCCGAAACACCCACCGACACTTCTACCCTGAAAGAGACCACATGAGAGATGATGTGAAATGATAATGGAGAACAAATGGAGGGACAGGAAATTCGGGGATGTAATTAACCTACTTAGTATTTGCCAGGCGACCCGGCAGAACTCCGGAAAAAATACAATAGGTCAGGTGGGACGGCCACGGTAATCAAATCCGGAGCTCCCGAATACGGGTCACAGATGAAACCACCTGAGCCATCCCAAATAATAGCACTTACTGACTCGTGAATAATTAAAATGTCTATTGCAAATATGTATATTGTTATACAAACTAAAATCTTTTTGTTTCTATGAAAATAAAAGTGCAGTGAGGGCAGTCACGTGACCTTCCCTTCATATATATATTAACAATTGACGTTGTTAGTCCCACAAAAACTCTAGAACGGCTGAACCGATTTGACTAACTTTGGTTCTGAAATATCTGTATAAGTCCAAGGAAGGTTTAAAGGGTGAGCAAGAAACCTAAAGTAATAATGGACCGGGTTATTAACTAAATAAAAAAGCACATACGCAAACCTTTGCGAAACACATACAACTTCCTTTATTTTCAACAATCGTAAGCATTATAAATTACAAAGATATTCCACTCCTTGCCAAGGTCTTCAAAGATATTTCACTCGTCCCCGCCATAAAGTCGTCATTGACACCTTGACCGGTTTAATTACATTACTCACAGATATGTCACTTCACATACTAGAAAAAAGAGTTTATTTGGAGTGTTTTTGCTGAGTGAACGAGCAATATTGGTAGCAAAAATAGAGATGTTGGTGATCACAATGTAACTATATAGAATTTTCTTCGGGGGAGTTGTTTTCGTACAAATCAGTTGACATAGTTATAATCCAGGATGATGTGGTCAATCGCCGAGAGTTTTTAAATTCATTAGAATTGCCTGGACTCCCGCCTCATTATTTAAAATTAAGGGTAGGATAAGTTGTGATCATGCTGTTTCACATTAACCAACTACGGCTATGCAATGGAATGAGCCTAACTGTGAAAAAGCTAATGAACAACGTCATGAAGGCAACAATCGCCATGGGAAATTACAAAGGACAGGATATCTTGATCTCGGTATTCTGATGATTCCAGTGGAATAACCTTTTTATTTTAATCCTGTACAGTTGTTCGTTTGGTCTTTGCGATGACCATAAATAAATCGCAAGGGCAGTCGTGAGAAGTTTGCGGAATCAGCTTGGTTGATTCCGTTCCCCTGTTTCTTTCATGGGGAGAACACGTCACGTGCTCGCGCGTCGGTAAAACCATCATATCTATATATTTACATACCAGAAAAAAGACAACAATAATATTTATAAGAAAGCTTGAAATTGATTAAACTAATTTATGTGTGTTGTATTTAAACCTAACCCCCAATTGCAGAATAAATAACTAACTAATCCGAACTTGCTTTATTTATATAGGTGAGTTTGGACAACTTTTACTGTCGGTACGAAGTTTACCGGGTCAATTTGTGTTAAGATAAATATTTGCAACCTTCTTGTAGGTAGAAAGAATTGTGGAATACAGTATGTGATAGTAAATTATTTGTTGGATATATGATGACTGTGAAGTTTCATTTTTTTGTATATCTTTGGGACATAAATAGGAAATAACGACTTCTCATTTCAGAAAGGTGTGTTGGAACGTTTCAACCAATATACCTAAAATGGTTAACCCCAGAAAAGAACTTATTTGCCATAAATTGTGAGCTGTAAATGAATCTAAACTTTTTGTATAGTAACATTTTGTCTACTTTTTTATTTACAGTTATTCAAGCGCCATCCTTTGTGAAGAGCACTTAAAATTTTACTACCAGAAAATTACAGACATAAATTCCAAATATAGATCTAATGTATAGTAAATTCATCAAAATCCTTAATCTTTTCTGGAAAATAAGAGAAATTCATTAATATTTAGTATGTAAACAGTAGGTTGGCCCACTACTTTTCTTAATTTATATCAATGATCTCCCATTAGCAATGAGAAGCAACGCAACTACTGTTGATGATACTAGCATAACAGTAACCAACCGGAACTTACATGATTTTGCACTAAAACTGAATAATGCATTCAGTACAACATGCAATTGCTTTAAGACGAATACATAAACTTGCTTTGAATATTGACAAAATTAAGGTCTAGGTTTGAGGCATAATGTACGCAAAATCTTTCGCTGTGCTCGACCAGACTTAACTCATTAAAATCTTGGATTTTCAGTTAAAATTAAAATCTCGTATTTAATTGGAAAGCTCATATAGAGACTATCATACCCAAGTTGATATAGGCTACTTCTGTGAAAAGGTCCTTCAAATCTTGTTCTCTAATTTAGATGTTAAAATAGATGTACTATTCGTAGTTCAACAATGAAATACGGTAGGACATTCAGCATTAACTCAGGATAGCAAGGGAGTTTTTTATATTACAGAAGGGAGTTATCAGAGCAATATGTGGCATCAACGTTTCGAATCCTTGTAGGGGTCTGTTTCAAAGGCTGAATATTTAAACACTTACTTGTGAATATATCTATATGCATATGTGTTTCCATATTAAAAATCAAAGACTACTTTACACAAAATGTGAGTGAATATACATGTTATAAATATTAGAGAAGTTTTATCATGCACTACCAAAATAGTTAAAACTATCTTCAGGAAAAATGTAAGTATAAGTCTGCTATTAAAAGCTATCTATGCTGTAAGGCCTATTATTCAGCACAGGAATTTATGGATGATTGTTAAACAGTCCTGTGGTATAAAGGGAATGTTATGTATGTTGTACTGGTTTAATGTATTGTTATCTCCATAAACAAACAGCTGCCACATTTTCTTGAATGAGTAATTGTACTATATAAGTTAGTTAAATTATAATCGAACCGACTTGCGGCCTCTCTCTACTACACGAGAGCCGGGGAACTTACGATGGCAGAGGCGGACTGGAATACCTACCTCATGGAAATGTTTACCTTTTGCTCTCAAACAGGCAGCATATCTCGTGTAAATATTTTCGCTCGCTCTCCGAAGTTCAGCAGGGTATTCCAGAGATTTTTTGCACAATATTTTTTCCTAAGTTCCTGTAGTGTATGAGGATTGGAACCATACATTTTGTCATTTAAAGAACCCCATAAATAAAAAACATAACTCATTATGTTAGGAGAACGACAGGCCACAAATCAACACTAATTACTCTGTCATCAAACACCTTTCTTGTTGCATTTAATGATTCGACAGCCATATGTGTTGTAGAATTTTGCTGGAACCAAACATAGGATTTCTCTTCTTATGTCAAGGATTGAAAAATGGCCTCAGAATTAACCTCCAACATCACTCTGCATTTATTATTTCATAAAAAACTTAGGGGAAACACTGTGCAAGGAATCACAGGAATACGTGCTGCAGAGCATCCGAGAGCCAGTGAAAATATTTACACGAGATTTGCTGCCTGTTTGAGAACAGAAGGTTGGCTATTTTCAGCATCTATCATAAGGTAAATGTTCTAGCCGCCTCTGCCGACGTAAGATCCCCGGCGATTGCGTGCCGTCTCGCGCAGTAGAGAGAGGCCTCGAGTGGGTTCGATTATAATTGAAGCGCTTAGAATAATAATGGCACATTCCACCCAAAAGTTAATTTTGAGAAAAATGTCATTTTTTTCTTTTAAAACATGGAAAGTAGTTAACATTCAGACTTGATATTTTCTGGGAATTTAAATTAAGGGATTTCAAGTCTATGTGAAAATTTTGAACCATTGTGATTAATAGTGCCCTTAAATTCATTGTATTTATTAGAACAAAAATATACAAAACTGAAAAAAATGGTGCACTTAACATCTCCAAATACCTAATCCAGCATTATTTCCAAATCTTCACATTTTTCGTCGTCAACTTTCTTGTTTATTACACATTTAGCTTCCTTTATCACTCGTTTCTTCCTTTTTTCGAGATTCAGGCATAAAAGCTGTAGATGGCGCCATATTCACTACTGTTCACTACAATGCCATGAATCCTAAATAAAGCGGTCGTAAATAAAGCATTGATAATTGGTATATAACATCCTTACACTTAGAATGTGTAGATTTTCAGTACGGACAAATTTTAAAGGTGGAAAAATAAAGCTTTGCCATATCACAATTCGTTTGATACTTCATCACACGAAAGATAGATGGCAGCTGTGCATAGTCATGCTTCTATCTCAAAATTCGGCGGCGGCGATGGTGGTGGTGGTGGTGGTGGTGGTGGTGGTGGTGGTGGTGGCGGTGGCGGTGGCGGCGGTGGCGGTTTAAAAAATAGGGAAAAACATTTTGAGGAATGGCGGTTGTACTTAAAATGATTTATGTTGATTTGGTCACATTGTATGACGTGTTCGATGTTCTAGAGCGCTGCTCATTAATAGGACCAAACGAACAAAACAAACTACAGGCTCTTTTAAATCTGCGTTCCAAATTCTTTGAAGACATTGAATTCAAGTACCAATTTAGGTGTTAATTGACCTTTCGTTCTTGAGTAATGTTTTCACAGGCAGAGAACAAACATGCACACACACGGATTCAAATCTTTGAAATATACCTCAATAATGCACTGCAAGTAGCATTAGCTACAGTAAAGAGATCATTAATGTGTGGGTCTAAACTACACAAAAGATCCCCAGCCCTTGTGATTTTGCGTGTGATTATTATGTTTCATATGGCAAATGTTGAAAAGAGCGTGGGGAATTGTGAACATGTATTCCTGAACTCGCAATCAATCAGACCCTGTTATTAATTGTTTTATAATTGGTTGTGATATGGCTCTATCTGTGGCTTTGTTTACGCGCGGCGTTGTGTGTAGGAATATTTGTTTTGCATTCGAAATCGCATGCAGTTCACATCATGAATTCGATATGGAATCCGGGACCGAGTTCAGCTCTCCCCAACACACGGAATATGTAACAACCTCCGAGTACACATGTACATATATGAGTGTTGCAATATCGACTATATAAGTGCAGTAGCTGCAGGGAAAAAAGTGGCAACCGTGTATAAGTGGGTTCCGTGCTATTTTAGTTGAAGTTCTGTTTCAATTGATGCGTTCAGAAAACTCGAATATTCCGTAATATGCTAATTAATGGAATAATACTGAATTAAATGTCTCCGCGGTAACTCATAAGGCTAGCTGTCAAAATGTACAGAGTTCGATTCCCTTCTTACGACCATTCTGACAAATTTTCTGTTCATTTTCTGTCACATCAGTTCCTTATATTCTTAATTTGTTTTAACGTCATAGGACTAAGAGACGGTTATGATTGCGGCAAGACGCTGAATTTGCGCTAAATAAAGACTTATTTGTCCCTGCAGGTTTGTATGTAATGGTATCAATATGGAACCGTTAGCGGGACAGGACATTCGCAGCGTATACCATCGTCCAGATCTGGATGCCCTTCTCCCTTCCCTCCCAGGGATAACTTTAGAATCTCAAAAGGCTGCCTAGGAACCACATATTATTCTATGCTCCAGTTTATTTCTATTTATTTACTTTTGTATTGTTGTAGTTCACAGTGTACCTTCTATATTGGGCTTGAAAAGATACCTCTATCAGGCTTGAGGTTATTTAAGCACACGACTCGAACCAACGACTTTTCTTCCTTTTCGAATGAAAACATAATGTTCCAAATAAAGTCTGACGAATACTAATCTTAATATATATATTACAGTTAATTAAAATTATTTTAAATATAGGTTACACAAATAAGGACTTAGTAACGTGTCCTAAATCACTATTTTAAGACCATGATTTTGTATCTCTATTACAATATTTTGTGTAAGTTTCGTATGTTTAGCAAAATATGTCTATTAAAAATTATAACTTATTTGACTCCTCCCAAAACTCTGTGACGGTTATTTCGTGTTTTTCAAATTTTTAAGAATTTGTTCTGAATTTTTCTGGAAAAAAGTAATTTGTAGAAAATAGGAAATGTGAAATAGGGTAGGCCATGGAATGATACAACGCAAGTTAAATGTTACATATTATTATTGCTATTAGTAATTGCAATAATACATTTACGTAATGTAGTGACTTGTACAAATAAGAGAGAAATAATGTAGTTGTTCTTGAAACATCGTGTGCAGAGAACCTAGAATAATCAGATAACTTGGCGTCACTTTGCAAACAACGGCCTTGTGAGTCATTTGTGTCGTTTTGTGATCGTGCAGAAAACGTTTAGTTGTGAATGCATTTGTGCTGCACTAGTGGCGTGTGCCAGGAATATAAAGTCCATTGATGCAACAACAATTGC
This sequence comes from Mantis religiosa, assembly GCA_030765055.1. Classification (NCBI taxonomy): domain Eukaryota; kingdom Metazoa; phylum Arthropoda; class Insecta; order Mantodea; family Mantidae; genus Mantis; species Mantis religiosa. Next base: position 100,320,158 of record CM060957.1, read on the forward strand.
TTGTGAAAGGACGGCATCTACGTTATTTAAAATTGTAGCAAAATTTATTAATTGTTTTCTGGAATAAATACCACAATATTTAAAATAGAGGAACTGTTGTTAATTTTCCAACAATTGCAGTATTAAATAACCTTAGCCGATACTGCGCCCAGAGCTAAGACTCATTGCTCCAGAGCTGCTGGGGAAACTACCAGATTTTTACAATATCGACACCAAAGGAGAAAAACTAATCAGCATCTTTCATCATCACCTTTTGCAAATTTCTGTTGCAATTCTTAATATTAATTATGTTTATATGGTCGAGAATAGTCTCTGGAAACAAGAGAAGTTAACAAGCATTACTGCTGTGCCTTCACATTCTTTCTTCAAACAGTTAAATTAAGGGAATAGCATGAATTTGAGAGTCCATCAGCTCTAATCGCAGAAGCAATCAAACATGTAACTTCGATATACTTACTGAAAAATCTGTAAATATTACATCAAACATGCTTTTTCATCGTTAGGCTGCTTTTGTAACAATTATTTCAAGAGGTCATATTAAGATCATTCTCGTTTCTGTTAATCTTATCAGAGTAAATTGTAGAGAAGAAAATCAGGAAGTAATTGGGCATATTATACCATAAGTGGTATAATTGAGAGCTTGTGCAATTCCATTACTGACAGTTTGTATCAATAAACAGGACTCTTTGCATTCATTTGCTTCCTGGAAGAAGGGTGAGCAGGTGTAGCAGACTGTGTGGTAGCGCAGCATAATACATTATTGTAAATTAAAGTATGAATTATTATAAATGTAATAATGTATAGAGGATTTTACATCTTATTTGCTTATAAAAATGAATGCATATTCTGTGAATAAGTTACTGAAATTTGAAATAGCATTATTTCGTAATTGCTATAAAAATACGTCATTATTTGGCCATGAGGGCTACAATGAGGCTATTGTGATAATATATCAGGTGAGTCAATTGACCCTATTTATTTTTGAATTTATGCAAAGTCCTAAGGGACACATTACTTACGCCTTTCTTGAATGCCTTCTAAAGGATGATTTGTATGTATGTACAACAGTTTATAAAGGAGGGGTAGATAACTCAGTGCATAACTGTTATATGGGACCGAAAGCAATCGCCATATATGTCGATTCCAAAAACATCATACCCAGACAGAGAGAGGCGCAGTAGCAATATTAGGCAAGTTTGCAAGCCTTTATCCACCAGTGCGCGCACACGCACGCACTAAACACGCCCTTGAAGGAACAACCTATGAAATGCATCAGTTGACAATAACAGTGAAATACAAAATGGCAGATCTACACAGTGGGACCAATTGGATTTGAATCTTCAGCCAACACACGTGTTCGCTGTGCCACCATGTCAAAGAATGCTAAGAATTATATAGAATTGTTTCGTTTTTGTCACAAATTACGGCAATAGTTAGCTCATACAGTAATTGTAATGAGGATTCAGTTATTTTATTTGTGTTAAAACTACCAAAATGAGTTCTAAACACTGTATGGAGCTGCTGAAAGCGTTTAAAGATCCGAGGTGGATATCTGAGGTGCGCGGTTACTTATTCGTATGAACTTCTGCTAAAAAGGTAGCGTTAGCTAAATGGTATTATACAAGTTGCTGCATCACTCTCCAGTTCAACTTAGATTAAAATCCTTCGTGTTCTGCTCAGAAATTTTATTACCCTTTATTTCACCTCTTGTGGCCTATAATTTGATACTATGGTGCAAATAACATCTTATAACTTGTACGTGTTTATGAAATACAACTATCGCCATGTTTTGCACTGGTAGTTAGATATAAATTTATAGCTGTAGTTGATATTTTATTGCTGTCTGTACTATGCTTGATCCATTCAATCAAGTTTCAACTACTTACAAATTACAGAGTGGCTGTAGCTATTTGCACCTGCGTCAATGCATGAAATTATCCGCTTGAAAAACCGTCATTTATTTAAGTTTTTCGCAACTTCTTGGTCCCCATTGAGGGCTGTAAGTATTAATGCTGGGTGTCTAAATGTACCGAATAGAAGGGCAGAGCTGCAATAACGCCATTTGTACTAAAAGAGTCACTGTTTCCGCATTAGACTATAAACTGCGGGTTGCATAGATAATAATAAATAGGGGCAGCTGACTCACTTGGTGTACTCAATATAGTAACAACATATTTATAATGGTGGATTACTAATATTTACAGCTTAAAAATGACTGCATTTAAAGTGAATTTATACTCTTTCCTTTTCGCTTTCCCACTATGCACTTACATTATGTACAGGAATTATTATGTTCCAAAATAATCGATAAGTCTTTGAGATTCCCTGGGATTATTCTCTAGAAAACAAAAGAATAATTTTGGTAGACATTGTCATTCCGGGTTGCCCAAATTCGCACTCTCGTCATACAGATTAAGGGTCACTGCGAGAGGGTTCTCTGAGTTCCATTTCAGACTCGAATTTATTGGTGATTTTTGTTATAACAGAAAAAGTTAAGCTTATACATTAAACTTGTACCTCAGTAGCTAACAGATACAATCGCTACAATTCAGGCGCCAAGATTCAGATTACTACAGTAGCTGTTCATTCGCCCATTTAAGTTTTACTAAATCATACTAAAATTAACACCATTAAGCTTCCTGTCTAGCTTCTGTCAGTGGATTCTCATAATGTGCTATCAATTCACACCAACTAATGTTAAAGCGACGTTACCTCTTTCCGTCCGTTTTTCATCCTAATCCTTTAAGCCGAAGCTGACCATAGGTCGTATCTCAACTCTCTCTGAAGACATTTCCTCGGGCATGCACGTAAGTCTTCCTAGAAATAGCAACAGAGTAATAACATAAATCTTCGATTCGCAAACTTCAAAAAATGGAAGACATTTAAGATGATTTAAGTGTTTAATTTCCGATATCATTTCAATATAGTGTGTTCTTTACTTTTTACGTATTGTAATCCTCTATTTGCAAAAGTTACGCTTTTAAAAAAGGCTGAAACCACTTTGTTAGCATTAATAATTACTTATTCCTATTTGATGCAATTTTATATCCCTCTTCATTTAAAATATAGTTGTTGATGTTTTAATTTTATTGTTTGCAGTTTTAGGAAGTTTTCATTATTAAATATCTAGCATGAGTCACTTTTGCACTTGTTTCCTACTTTCTTTCTTATGGTCATAACTCATAAGGATAGCTTTTGGTCTGTGGGACATATTATATATCAACGATGCTATTGATTCGTGTTAGTTGTCAATGAATTTCTTGTGATTTTATCCAGGCTATGAGGAGATAAGAGAATAATCATGGCTTAAGAATAATTCTCACTACCAGCCGAGAATAGGAAACAGAACTGAGCTACGGGGTACTAGTTTCTGATAATATGGAATTAACATTCATTATTCATTTATTGATAAATTTGAAATGCTGTGCTTTGTGCATGAAACTGAAAAGGAAAGAAGCAATAGTACATTTTCAACTGTGAAAATTTGTACCAATTTGAAAATTCTAAATAATAATGAGCTATACCTGGCAAATGTTTAGCGGTACAAAAATTAATTATTTAACATTAATTTGTGCATTAAAGGGATCTACATTTTGGTGTAACCAGTCCTTTTATTTATCGTTTACGATTTGACGTCCTCCAACGTTAACTCATATCGGACGATGAATGAAATGGTTAACATGATGCTTAACTAGTCCAGGGTTCATAGAGATAACAGTTACCCGAAGTTCGTCTTTCATGAAAAGAGAAAACTCCGGAAAAACCTTACCCATTATAATCCTCCAAATAAACCGGACCTAGATTGAAACTCGGGACCTTTTTTGTGTGAGGCAGACACGATGTGGTATTTCATGAAAACCATGACAGCCATTTTTCAGAAACACCAAAATTGTAAAAAAGGAGTTCATATTTGGTATAGAAGAACTATTTTCTGCAAAATCTTCTCTCACGTCCTTATGAATTAAAATAGGTATTTTATCTATGTTTTTCGTTATTTTTTTGACATGTCATCCTGACATAAGGAGTAGATGACCATAAAATGAATAGGACTGTGTCCTATTGCGAGAGAATACGAATAAGTAGAAGAAGAAGAAGTAGTAGTAGCAGTAGTAGTAATAGTAGTTATGTTATCCATACTGCGCAAGATGGCGCCTCTACGTCTGTGTCTTGAGTTTGGAATTTGGCGGATTCGATCCCCACGCTCAAAAACCTGATAAATAGCTCTATTGGAGGTTTCCTCGGATTGCTAGGGGATGAATGCTGGGAAAATTACTACATCCCCGAGTAGTACTATTTCGAATTTGTAAGTGTTGTGAGGTCTCGACGTCCTCCAGATTGTCAGCCCTCCATTACAAGTGTAGGTGTGTAGGGTGCGGGGAGGTGGTTGTACGAGCCAGCACAAGGCAATTTTAATCTAAAGGATGTAGGAATCTTATTTTCTACTGTCGTGCCTCCTAGGCCCTCTTACCTCACACCTCCCTCCGGAGGGTACCGTCAGAGCTATTGATAAAAAATATATTCCATAAGCTGAGGAGCTAAGCTTCATCCTCTTACACCATCCCTAGGAAATTACGGTTTATTTTTGTTTAATAATGCAAAAACTGTAAATGTGTTGTCAACTTTACGCAATTTTTTCACTTCTTTATCTGTCCTCTGATCTCACCCTAAGGGTACGTACTGCAAATATATTTTATCGCTTTATCAATCCTTTACATGCGTTGCAAATTTACAATAAAATGGATATTGAAAGATTTCGGTCCAGGTTTTGCAGCCGTTTTTCATAGACAGTCTGTTCAACGTTATCACTACCGAGTTTCGTCCACACGTGGCTCGTGGCCGACTGTGGTCATTCTGAATGATCTTCCTGCGTGACCTCCCTCAGTCGTTTTTAACCGCATATAGGAATTTGAATGAGGTTTTACAAGGTGACTTGTTTGGAGTTAGTTAGGAAGTGTGGAGGAGGAAGCATGTTACCCCTCGATGCTATTATAGTTGGACGCAGAACCCACTACACCTTGTTATAAAGAGTACTACATTCCTTTGTTAAATTTTAGAGGCCAGGACTCTCTTAATCGGGTTACGTGGAGCTCAGGTTTTACTGCTGTTTGGAAGTGCTCGCCTGGCATGTGAGTACTCGAAGTCAGCTGAAGCGTCGTATTCTGAGGTCATAATCCCCTTGAAACATAACCAGACTGCTTCTATATTGTGGTAAATTTGTGTGAATTTAGTAGCTCGGCGCCTAATTTCATCCCACTATTCTAGTACTATAGGTTTATTTGTTCTAACACTGAACAGTACTCCACCCAACAGTTCCATACCGATTGCACCCTTTGAGATGCCAAAATGATAGCAGTATATTTGAAAGAACGCCCCGTGGTTTAGCCTTTCATCAGAATAAATAAAAATTTGTTTAAATGTCAAAGTTGATACTTATGTTCAAAATGGTTTAACGTTGTTACATGACAATTTTCAAAAGGAGCCCATCCTAAATAATCCTTTATATAGAAGTTTCTGGAAGAAAGTTTTTCTCAAAACATGTTCGTAAAGATTTTGATTAAAATTCAAAAGTATAAGGAATGAAATATGTATCTTGAATTTTCTGGGAAAGACCAATGTAGTCCTCTGATTCTGAATGAATTTTGCTTAACATCGCAAGAGATATAGAAGATCTCCCAGCAAAAAGGGACTGTAACCATTAAATCACACATTTGTGTCAAATGTATTTTCTTTTTTGCGGAGTTAAGGATTTTCGAGATATTCGTTGATAATGGTTTGAATTTTCCAATACTTTTCAAATAAGATATTGGTTATTCTTTTTTTCCCGATCACGTAAGGTGAACGAAATGTCAAAGCATCACATACCACCGCTCTTAAATGTTCTGACTGTCACTGAAGCCTACCCTATGCATTGCATCTAAACATAAATATGTAATAACTTTTTGAATATTTTGCTGAAAAAATGCTGGAAAAATCACGTGAATGGAAGAAATCAGCTTTTAGGGATAATTTTCCATTCATATTTCTAACATTTATCAAGTACCCAAAGATTTATGTGGCGTTTGTATGTTCATATGTGCAAAAGACTTACGTGCAGAATAATGGTTTGATCCATATATTTCAGTCAAAAGCTGCTACGGTTTTCCCTACATCTCCCCGAGGTTGTGCAAGCTGCTATTTTTATCTAGAGCTTGCAAAGTGAAACTGTTTTTGATAGCGACTGTACGCCCTGAGTGATAGCATCATATAGTTTCTCCATTTCTTCTGCAGCTTTCACTCTCTTCGTCTATTCTATCTGTTTTATCTTTCGCCCGCCTCTCACTGCTGCATATTTGCATCCAACTTTGTAGCTGAACAACTGTAAACGAAGACAAAGACAGAGAAAGGGGGATAGAGACAGAAAGTGGCTAATGCATATTTAAGTGTACGAAGTGAGCAAACGCAAATATAAACTAAATCGTAACGTGGGTTGCCTGCCTCTAGGCGTCGAACTAGAAATATTTGACTACTTCCAGCCAAAACTCCCCCTTCTTTATTTTTGTGTTACTAAAGGAAAGAAAATTCTTTGCTACTTTTATTAGCTAGCCTATATTCGGAATATTAATTTGTCTGTGTAGACGTAAAGAAGAAAAGGGGAATTAAGTCAAGGAATTTAATTATTAAAGTAAAATATAGAGTAGATTCCCTTTGCTTCTCTAACATTAAGAGAACAGAATTATGTCTGGAATCCGATTTACATTCTTAGGTTACAAATTTCGAGCAGTCACTTAATCTAAACCAAGGTTCTAAGTTAAGTTTCATTTAAGATCAAATTCATCTTAATAATTCCTAGTGAAACACAAAACTCCCAAAGTTATAGCTTCACGTAAATTAGTATTTCAGTGTTATTTATAGAAACTAACAGTCACAAGGGTTTCCAGAAGCGTTCAAAGTGCGCCAGTAAACTCATTCATACAAACCAGCACTTGGAAATATATATTTACCAGTAGTTTGATATGTTAGTTGTTACTTATATCTACTTTACTGCTTATGTATGGTTGATAAAGTAGGTTGAGTATACGATGCAAAACTTTCTTATTCAGCTTTTGTAATCCTCAGAACGCCCCTAAAAACAGAAATAGAAAAACGATTGACTAACCATAATTTAAAAATTATACATTTTATTAAACAATTGCATGTTAGTACTCTTACTGTATACGACAGAAGAGCTGGAATCGAAGTTAGAAGTTGCTACTAGTAGATGACAATGATAGTAATTCGTCTGAAAGAATGCCATAATTTCACAGTATTTGATAAACAGTCGACATTACTAATATAGAGCCACGTTAAATGCGCATTAGGCTCTATGTGAGCGATTCTGTGTTTGCATGGATGCAACATGAATATTTTCACCAAACTATTCAGCTCAGAGTATAGATTACTTGCATATTTATATTCGTATTAATAAAAAGGGTTATCATTACTAAGAGCAATGTTGTATTTAGTGAAATAAATATTTGAACACATTTTTACTACGTGCTTACTGTAACTAAACAAAGTGTATATTCAACTAAAATATGCTATAACAAGATATCACGGAAGTTGATATTTTGAGTTCCCCTGAACCAAAATATTACAGTTTTAGTAAAATATCGCACGCGATGTTTATAAGTCTGAACTGCATAACTCAAAAACTAAACGTTATATATCAAACCTGAAAATGAAATTGCATCACAGCGAGTACGGAATGAAATAAGTTTTGGGATACAAGTGATTGGAAAAGGGGTGAGAATTAGACATGAATATCGAGACACCGGCAATAACGGCAAGTCAAAAATGTGGCTATAATGGTTAAATTGCAGAAAGAACGTGAGGAGGTGAAAAATAGAAATGAGAATATAAACAAATATCAGGTTAAGTAAACCATGGCTGATTGAAGTGACTGTTATAAGAAGCTCACTAAGAAGTAAGCAATGATCAGGTAAAGATAAAAAGGAATATAAATAGTGAATAATTAACACGTTATAAAAACTGCTGAAAGGGAAGAGAGATTAGAAAGGGAGGAGAAAGCAAAAAGTAGAAAAGCAGAGGAGAAGATTTGAGAAAGTGTGACGAAATAATAGGTAAATGGAAGAAGGATTGGAAAACCGGCTACTAAGTTAAATAATTTGTAATAGGGAAATGGGACGCAAGAAATGGGAAGATAGAGAAGTGAGAAATATGAAAAGTATAATAAATATATACTAAATAGCCAATCAATCCCTAAAGGGCTAAGGCGTCCTGCTAGTACAGGGAGTTGCTGCCATGAGCTCATTAGGATAGCATAGCAACTCCTAAGAGCCATATTCTTGCTTGTCGGTACTTCCTTATTTATTGTGATGACTAGTAATGTTCTATGTTCTATACACGGTGTACTTAGATATAGGTTAGATTGTTTTATATCTGTTCTATAACCTATGTTCCACTGAGTTTAAGGTGATGGATGCGTAATTTTTCTATAATTTGAGCTCTACTAAATTTGGTGATCAATGATCTTAAGTTCCCCTTGCGCAACTTGAGTTTTGTAATTTACATTGATCTTATTTCTCCTTGAACTGCACCTCAACTTAGCACTGAGTTAACACTAGCACAAACACTTCTTTTGCAAACTAGGAGGTGGTACATTTGTGGGTGTCTGCTATTTCCAGTTTTATCCCCATTTGCCTCTCCGTAACTTGTCTCGTCCGTAGTGTTCCTGCTGTCTTCTTAAAGTCGACTGCCTACCGTGTCTTTGGTCTATCGATCTGGCTCCAGACTCAGTAAAACAATAGTAATAACAATTTGAAACAAGTGGTAGTAATTAACAAGAATACAAAAATTGGCAAATACTAGAAACTAATACAGATAGTGTAAATGGAAAGCAATTATTGTAAGGGGCAAACACGCATAAGTACGTTATTGTAATGGAGGGTTACGCTATCAGCAAACTGATCAGGGCCCAGCTTATGGACCCTTCTAGTTTGTCTTAGTACTTAATAAATCATATCAGTTTATATCATATGTCAAACCTAACATTTAATGTCAGCCTCTTTCTACGAAGCCACACGAATATTTTCAATAAAATCCCCTACCCAGACAACATTTTATGAAATCTCTTCCTCAAAAAAGGTTACATTTTGGTTGAAATACAGTTTTAATATATTTACATAAGGTGTAAAATTGTGTATGTTTTATTTACGGGGAATAGGTCATCAATCTTATCGGTTGGAAATTAATTGTGTCATCTTGCTTAGTTGGTAAACGTTGTAATAAAAAGGCATGCTAAAATCATTGATCTCTTTTTAAACGCACGATTTATTTCAAATAACTCAGCATCAGCAGTGTGACAAATCTGTTATTAAATGTTCGGAATCTATCAGTTCTGAAACACCTGTTATCGCTTTCCTCTTTATATCTGTAACGAAATATTAACTATTTCTGGAATTGTTTATCTGTATTAAAATGAAGTTAATTGCAAAACACACCTTCTTAATAACAATTTATATTCCCTTTAGTTAGTGGCAGTACTATAGGGATAATCATGTGAATGCAGAAACTAATTTTTATTAAAATTATAATTATTAAAAATTTAAATCTAAGTATATTTCATAATATTAAGGATGCCTTCTGGTATCTTCCTTATCAAATTCACACTCCTAACTTTTCCCGCGGCATTTGCTTGCATATATAACGCACATGCACAGAGAGAGGCTGCTATTAAAATCATTGCCTTCAGTCTGTGATTGTGGTGGAAGGACAAAGTGAGGAAGATAACATTTGCAGTGCCGTTCACAACTACAGAGATCGGTCAGCGTTCATCAGGGTGTAGGGGAAAGCTAATTGACCTGCCCTAGCTTGGCCAAACTCCAAAATAGATATACACCAAACTGCCGAGCTCGCTATCTGCGATACAAAAACTGAATCGAAAGAGAGAAGCGTTGTAATTTGCCAAACTCTTACTCCCTGATTGAGTATCGATGTGAAGCAGGTTATTTTCAAAAGATTTTGTCGACTTCGAAAGCGAATGCTGTTGGTATATGGTGTCTAAGGGTTTTGTAGATGTCGAAGAAGTTTCTCTTTGTGGGCGTGTCTGCTTCTGTATGAATAACCCTAAATGAAAAACAATCTTACCTGCAATATGTTTCGTATTAAGATGCAACCTCAAATACATGGACATTTTATGCAAATTGGTCACAGTAATTTATGTGTTAATATCGAAACAGCATATGACTTCTAAACCATTGCTTCAGTTATGTTTTGGGATAAATGGAACACGAAAATAATACTGATATTTGTATTCTTTCCACAACTACGATAAATTTCCTTCCTGCGTAATTTTGTACGACATTAACTGCACCATCAACCATCAAATTTTCTACGGACATTTTGACCAGGTTTCCCATTTGCATAAAACTCCACACCTATTTGTCATTCACAAAATGTTAAGGTATTTTAGTGTTTCTTAATGATCTTCGGTCTTTAAGAAACTCATTAACATGAGAATATTTTTGACAAGTGGAGATCAAGTCAGTTTACTAAAATGTTTGTGAGAATCTTCGCGATTCACGAGGATCGGTTGATAAGTTCTGGGCCTCATAACAAAAAATACATTCAAATTTTTTTCATTATTTCTCAATATCATCTCAAAAAGCTAATACATTTGTCATATCAGTGTTCTAATTTAACCAAACCATCTCTGTAATACGATTTATCATGGTCCTCAAAATAGCTGTTTACCACATCAATGACCACCTCGTTGCTTTGAATAGTTCGTCCTCCAAGACATTTCTTGACGTTCGGGAAGAGGTGGTAGTCACTGAGTGCTACATCTAGTGAATAGGGTGGATGTTCAAATAATTCGAACTTAAATTCGCACATTTTGCCATTGAAATGACTGAACGATGGGCCGGAGCATTGTCGTGAAGGCATAAGACTTTTCTTTTTCCATATGAGATTTTTATCTTATCACTTCATCACTCAAACGTTGCAGTAACCTTGCGTAGTAGTCACCAGTGATATTTTTGCACTTTTGCAAGTAATCAATAAAAATAGTTTAATCTCAAAACATTCTCCATAGCCTTGTTAGCTAACAAAATTGACTTTGCCCTTTTTTTGAGCTGGTTTACCTGACGCATTCCACTGTTTTGACAGTTATTTTACTTTCTGGAGTGTTATGATGTTTCCAAGTTTCATCCGTGTAATAACCTGTCTAAACATTCACTGGGAGTTTTACGGTTAGAACTGCAAATTCTTAACAGTTTTTCTTTGCAACTTTTAATGAGGTGACAACAAACGCCGCAGCCATCTTGCAAAGACCTTGCGAAAGCTCAAAACATTACATAAAATATAACGTACACGTTATTTTGATTTGACACAGCCTCTACTATATCAAACAACTTTAATCTACGGTATTCCGGTAATAAACGATGAATTTTTTCAATGATCTCTGGAGTTGTGACTCCCAAAGGGCGTCCAGAAAGAGGTTCATCACTAGTGCCCGTGCGTCCCATTTTAAACTCTGCAACCTACGTTTAATCATTTTATATGAAGAGGTAGAGTCTATCTGTGTTCTTCCTTCATTTCTTTAAGCTTTGTCTTTTAAATGGAAGTATTTAATCACTGCTCACTTTCCAAAGTCTCCATTTTCTGGAAGCCTCTACAATTATCTTGTTTGAAATGCTGTCACTCAAAAACTAAACAAACTATTGACAGTAACTATGGATACAAGTTAGTCTGGAGTTAAACTGTATGATGCTAATTGGCACATGTGAAGACCGGGACTTATCAGCGACTCTCGTATTATAGAAGCATTTTACGTGCATTTGCATTTAACTTTCTCTATCCATTGTTAAATTGAATGTTCTTATTCTACTACCCACTTTCTGTTAATTCTGATAAACTTTATATAATTGGCTTTGGCACACAGTTCCTTATAGGACAACGGGAATAGGGCAATACTAGTATTCATATCTTTTAAAAACACATCGGTAAATGATTGCCAGGAAATCTCGATTTCTTTGCATGACCACGAGAAGTAAAAGAGGAGAAAATAGAGAGGGAAATGCAGCTATAACAGGAATTGAGTTTGGTATAAATTATGTATTTTAATATATCTAAATTTTTGTGTAATAACTTTTATTACGTTTACCAGTTAAACAAAAGAAATACGTGATGAACAGGACTTAAAAAGAAAGTTCGACGTACTTGTTTTATCTTTTTTAAAAGCTTCCTAAGCATTGTATTTTAATAAAAATTGTTAAGAGTTATTTTTCAAAATAACAAAAATAATGAATATTAAGCAATCCTTGTACAGGATAGACAGATGGTACTCCCTGAAGAGAGTATTTTCTTCAAAAGTTTTCGGAAGACGCAAAGTTTGAATACCAACTTTGGATGTTATCCGATTATTCAATGCGTTTTCATGCTCCATATATAAACATACGCAAGTATATGTACATACACACATACATACTTGCATGTTTATTCTTTTTTCAAACATATTTCTTTTTGGGTTCAAGAAAAATCTTAAAATATATATGACGTATTTGGGTGGAATATAAATTTGCTTGGATTACATGAATTAAATACCAAATGACTGACGATTTACATAGACGGTTACTTGTTTGTTTGTCTCTTTCTTTCTCTATTCCACATGTAGATATAATTATACTAAACGTTCAAAACTATATACTTCCTATAAAATGGAATCAGGATCTACATCATATTTTAGGTTTCCTTCAGCCAAAATTAGTGACCGCATTTATTGATTCGCTAAACGCTAATGTTTCTATACATGTTTTTATAGCCTAAGGCGCCGTTGCAAATGCGACCAATTAAACTATCGCCGGGATAAAGGTCCAATAACTTCCAGGTCAAATATTTAATCGACGTAGCAACTACTCGCTAACAGAGCTGAAAACCAGAGATAATATCGCGAGTATGTTCTTTTCATGTGGTGCTGCAAGTGAATGAAAAAATCGTATTAAATCATTTCTTTTGACTGGAAATTTATGTATGTTGCTTTTGGTCATTACGGATTTTCTTATGAAACACTTTTCCGTAATATGTCAAGCGTTCTTCTGTTCATCATTTGTCATATGTTTGTCTCTGCATTCCTGAATCTGCTTTTGATCCCCAATTATTTAGAATTCAATTTTTCGTTAGTGTTAGCACAAATTACACTACAGTTGAGCACAAATGTTCAGTTTTTTCTGTAGCCTGTTACTGATTTTAGTCACACGTTAGAGTGTCATATTTGCAATCTTCGGATGGTTCATGACATTTCTCCTTGGTACATATTTTGTGGCGAAGCAAGTCTTGTTGTGACGGGTCTCTGGAGCTTGCACTCTCTGGTCCAGTTGTCATCTAACACGGCTTTGTGTTGTATAAAAGTCAAGTTCTATTTCCCTCTCTTCCTGTATAGAATGTTCACTTGTTCCTGTAAGGTCGTATGGACACCAACCGTAGTTCCATAAAGCATTGATAGGGTCACTGCCTTATAAAATGTAACACCTTGTTGTTACAAACTTTATTTAATAATCACTTTTAGCTTTGTAAATGTATTAATTTATTTTCAACATCACTATTCTTTATATTCAGTGTTATACATCTCAAATATTTGAAACTGGAGACCTGTTCTATAATTTTGTGTACTGTCTTTACCCTTTTTGTGATGACTTTAATCCGAATTCAATGTCTAAGTTATCATATGATATTTTACAATTGTACTGTTTTGCAGTTTAACCAAGTTTAAAAGTTGTTGCTTTTTTCTAAATTTCATTCACAATTTTTAAGCATTACTTGGTTTTCTAAAATACTAATAGCTAGTAAAAACATGGCCTGCAGCTGTGGGGCTGCACCAGAAATCTAATATAAACATTATACAAAATATTCAAAACAAAGTACTACGTGGCATCGTTAATTCCGCACAGTACATTAGGAACGACAGCGTCCATGGCGATTTAAAAATATACAGCCCCATTGAAGAAATAAGAACCATGGCAATGAATATGGAGAAGCGGTTTCACAACCATTCAAACCTTATTGTGCTTCAACTACTGGATACCAGTGCTGTATTAAGAAGACCAAAAGGTACAGAGCCTAAAGACGTAGTGCATTATGTGTGTTTTACATGAATGAATTATTTACTCTGCATATTCCAAAAGTTTACAATTTACAACTTTACGCTACATTTATTTATCCTTACCTTATTGGTACCTTGGCTTACATGACACCCTGGTCTTCTTCTCTGCTAGGTAGCTCTTAACCTCCATTCCTCCTTGTTACTTAATTAGCCCCTTTCTTTCCCACCCCCTATCTTCCTTTATTATATTCTTTTCATGTCTTGTCCATTTTTCTTTTACTTTCTCTATGAACTCGCCAATACTTCTTACCTTTTTTCCTCCTTTCCCGTTAACATTTTATACCTATCCTCTTTTCTACATTCTCACGTTTTTCCTCCCAAATCTTTCTTCTCCACATTGCAATCTCCTCGCATTCTGTTACAGTATACCACAGAAGAGAAAGTCTCCGGGGCATGAAATGTAGGGGGATTGCAGAAGTTCCCACATCCTCTCTGGATAGATTTATGACACCCCATGTCAGTTCAGTTACAGACTATTTAAAAGTATTCTGACCTCTTCTACTTTTGTGAATGAATCTTCTCGGTTTTAGTGTACAGAATGAACAGAGCGCATATTTTTAACGGATCTACTCCTCGTGTAGCATCCGTTCCTGTCACACACATTCGTTGTCCATATCCCACTGTGTAAGGGAGCGCATTCCTTTCAGAAACTTACTCTGCGTTTGAGGGCAGTACATAGTGTTCTACGTTTTCTTTTCCCCCACACAATTCACAAATTCCCTTTTCCCTACCTCTTATCCCTCTTAGATATATTTTTCCTGTTCTCATCCAAGCTAGCTCTTCCCTCTCCTGCATATTGCAGTAATCTACACGTGCTTCTCGTCCCCAATTTCTTTTTTTGTTTGTAAAATTGTAATAGTTTCATATTTTCTAGACTTCACCATACTTCCTGTCTTTCTATATCTTCTATTCTCTATTTTAATAGTTTACCCACATCGCTTGTATTCATTTCCTCTAATCTCCATATGAAAAAGAAATGACAGAATTCATTAATTGGAAAGTATTACTGCCAAACAGTCATTTAATGATGATAGTGAAGCTACTAGATAAGTTCTTGTACTTGATTGTAGTAGGAATACAATGCATTTAGCATTAATTAAAAATGGTTTAGATCCAAAGAATTATGTTTTCAGGCAAACTTTGATAGCATTTATTTTCGCAGTCCATTGTGATTTTTGTGTTTCTCGGTTCATACGTTTCACTATGGTTTAATGGGAATGCCTTTACTGTTTGATATTCACTGTTGTAATTATTTCGCCCATAAAAAGCATAAACTATTGCATTTGCATTTGTTGCGCCTTGTGACATATGATGTTTGGATTATTCCGGAAACAATGTCCCTATAGTAAAATATCTATTCATTTCAATTACGGCAAAGAGAGGGAAATGAACAAAAGATTCAGTGTTGTGTTCTGAGCATTGGGAAGCTGAAGCCTTTGTTTCCGAGTATTGCGCATGAAATTTACTACCTTTGTGTTTCGTATGGCCTCATTTGCCTAACCTCTAATTAGAGTCTATTTAACTGCTATTTGTAATAAATGTAATGCAATTGTAGATTTTCTGCAAGTGTATGCCTCGTATTGTATGACGTTTATACAAATAAATTACAGTCACGATTATAGAATAGCTAGCGAAACAAGTTTTGTGCTGTTCGTTAAGCGGTTAATCGCAAAATTGTAAATTCATTACAGAATCTATGGAAATTTAATTTTCAAAATGTGTGATTTAATATATTTTGATTTCTGCCGATACTAGCCTTATACAACAAATCTGAAACCACGGATACTTGTGTAACATTCATATTACTTTCTTTAATCATCATTCAACAAATATATTCTTTAAAAAATATATTTTCTTATATAATTCATATTAAATATTTACTTATCTATTAAATATTTACTTGTTAAGTACAGTTTAAATATGGTATACAGTAGCCATTAAGCGATAGTGAAGTCTTTTAAGAACGTGTTGCTATGTAATAGCTTTGACATTCCATTCTCATTTACCTCTCTTCGAGAGAGAGAAAAAGGAAATAAAGAGCATAAGACTAACGAGCAGTGAAAGTATTTAAAAATAAAAAGCAATAACAAGAAATATTTTCTGATGGTTAACTCCACAAAAAAGGTGTTTCGACATTGCTTTCACAATTTAATAACATTTTGTCTATCACTTACTACAGATATGCAAAAGTCGTTCATAATTCAGAGGAGTTTAAAGGTTATTCTCAGGAAATTCAAAATATACCTTCATGTGTCATGAAAAAATTTGAATGCATAATAACTTCATATTTGGCTGAAACAAAAAAAAAATTGTTCAGAAAGTCGACAATGTAACTAATGACATCTGTCTGACGTACGTGGAGTCAGGTGTGCATAGAGTAACCACCCCAATATGACAAAGAAGTTAACCAATTGAAAATAAGAATGTGACACCTTTGATGGATAGAGTCAACATGAAAAATTCAATGCCATGGCCGGGATTTGAACCACGGATCTACTGGTTTCCGTGGTTCAAATCCCGGCCATGGCATTGAATTTTTCATGTTGACTCTATCCATCAAAATATCTTAGCCTATATACGGCTAGTGTGGAGAAATGATTAATTTCCATCAATTAACTAAAATGTGACACCTTAATTACCAAATACTTGCAACGGTTCGGGTGGCTTGAGATGATATGATGATTTCATGCTCTTCCCTTTGATGGTCTTGATTTTGGGTTCTAGATGTTGCTCGCCTGCCCTCGTAATTGCATAGGATCTTACCCCCGGGCGTGATATCCTTGGGGAAAAATAAATTATATGACTTCTTTAGGATGATAAAATAATCCACATTCAATTCCTGGGCAATTGAAGTTTTAATTAAAACACATTCTTTAACTACAATGAAAACTTTATAAAATAGTCTCTTATGTTCGTCGATGCAAATACATTTTATTAGAATCATTGAAGTAAACTCCTCCAATAACTTATTAATATTAGTAGAGTTGTCCATTTTACAAAGAATGCTTTATGCCCTATTTATTTAGTTTTCACTTACGCACACTTGCAAAACATGCATGCTCTATGCATAATAAAAAAATAATTTCTGCGAGATTCAGGATAGACACAACATACATCTGTGCTCGTCGATGGCCACGTGAAGAGGGAAGCTTTGTTAACTAGTTCCCTTCTTGATCGTTTACGTTGCTATGGTGATTTAAAATTTGTTGAATTATTTTATCCTAATTTCTTTTACAGAATTTACTTTTAAACAAAATTAAACATTATTTGAAATTAAATAATTCTTCATTAGAATTAATATTGGTTTTGTTGATATTGAAATAATTATTACGATTTACCGTTCTTTTTCCACTATTATTATGTCACATTCATTTCTCAATTGTCACTTTTAATCTTGTATCTTTTCTATGACAACTTTAAATTAGTTTTTAAACTTTAAATATAAAATAACCATTTGATACTTCTCTGCAAAGTAAATATATGAATGTCACACCTTAATTACCGAATACTTCTCCGTTCTTTGATGGTGCATGGCCTACTATAAATATGTAAAGGGAAATAAAACACATTTCCTTAGGTAAGCTAACGATCATTGATTAAATATTTACCTACTACTCATGAACTGCTATATGTTAGGACCTGTAATGTAATTACTTTATAGTACGCTATCTTAGTGTCTATTCATTTGTTTTAAATATTCTTTTAATTGTTCCACACATCATGAAGTATCTGCTTGATTTATTTACAATATATTGATCAATATGATATGTAATGACACAGTTTAAATAAAACTTGAAACTTTTTCCAGATATATGATACCCGAGGGTGAGTCAAATAAAAACCTTAAATTTGTAATAACCAGTTGAAATTTCGCGCCGTTATTCTGAAAGTTGGTGAGCGTGCTACAAACAGCGTACAGAATGGCATATAGGTGGCAGCATAGTGCAGATGCACACATAGCGTCGCAGTATCAGTTTAAAGATGGCTGCCCCACTTGTGAGTTGCACCAGGGAAAAACAGCGTTCTGTTATTCGGATTTTGCGTAGTGAAGGTGCTAAACCAATTGAAATCCATCGACGAATGAAGGTTCAGTAGCGTGATGCATGTTTGTCATCTGGGTTCACTTTCACCAACCGGAAATGAAGAGAGCGAGCAAGGAATGGCGCCATCCCTCATCACCAAAACCAAAGAAGTTTCGGACAGAACCATCCGCTGGAAAGGTTATGCTGACTCTCTTTTGGGACGAAAAAGGCGTCATTTTGGAGCATTACATGCCTAGAGGTACCACTGTCACCAGTGCATCATACACAAATCTCCTAAAGAATAATCTGTGGCCTGCAATCAAATCAAAGCGACGTGGATTGCTGTCAGCAGGTGTCCTTTAGGTACATGACAATGCAAGGCCCCACACTACTCGTACATCAGTTGCAAGAATCGCAAACCTGCAGTTTGAGTGTCTTCCTCATGCACCATACTCACCAGACCTTGCCCCAAGTGATTTCCGCATACTTGGACCAGGCAAAGACGCAATGGGAAGAAAGAAGTTCCGTTCCGATGAAGAGGTATGCCACACGGTGCATGAGTGGTTGCGCGGACTATCAAAACAAATTTTTTCTAAAGGCATTTATGCTTTTTGTAAGCGCTGGAGGACTTGCATTGAACGTGGGGGAGGTTATGTTGAAAAGTAATAAAGCTTTGTACTACTTCTGTACAGTAAATAATACTTAAACAAATATTTAACATTCTCATTTGACTTACACTCGTAATTTTCGCCTTTGCTGGATATTTGCCCTGGAATGCCATGATTTTAGTTTTATAAATAGATATTTTAAAGTTGCACTCATTTAAAATTTGACATAAGTAAACTGAGTTTTTAAGTTTTTCTTCCGAACATTGTATAATTACGAGGTTGCCTAAATATGCATTACAAATACCAGGTGCTGCTTCCGTTTTCCATGTATTTAAAATGTCGTCTAAATAAATGTTAAAAGAAGAGGTTGACAATATGCACCCTTGCCTTACACCTTGATTTATTATATTTCCAACCCAATAATTAGTTAAAAACAAGTGCCATTATATACACGTTTTATACAATCAGTAGGGTGTGCATAGTGTGCCGTTACTTCCTATAAATTTTCCCTGTCAATTTCTTCAAAATATTTATTCAAATGTGTGAATATCATATATGCATGTAGATTGTACTCTGTTCTGTTCTATATTGAAATCCTTGTGGTAAGTTGTCAGCAGACAATATACCAATCCTGAATCTGTCTGCTCTTATTGGAATAACGACTCTGCTGACGACTTCAATGTATCATTAAGTATTCCTGCATATTACTAATATGTTGAATTCAGTAATTTTATGCCCCTAAGTTGTCAAGGTTACTCCGTTCTCCTTTTTCAAATAATGATATATTAGCTAATAGTAAGTAGTCTGGAAGTTATTTAGTAATCCAATTAAATCTCCATATATTATTAATTAAATAAGAATTCAGTTCCAGGACATTGATTATCCACTTGTATTTTGGAAACAGAATCTAATTCTTCTAAAGCTATTAACTCAATTTTTGTTGCAAATTCTGCTGATATATTGATGTTTTTAATGCTTTGGGTTATACCATATTTTTTTACAATGTTGAATCCATTCATCTTGTGATATTACCTCAATCTGAGTATTATCTCTTTCTGTTTTACTTAAGTGTCTTAATATATTATTAGAACCTGAGATTCACAATTCCAAGCTGTAGATTACTCGATCTGTTTACAAGGACACGAAAAGGAGAGTAGGAGGGAAGGTAGTCTAAGAGAGGGAGAGACTGAAATAGAGAGGAAGAGAGAATCTCCACAGTTAATACAATAACGCGAGAGGAGCTGCGGGTTGTGTAAGCTGCCATTAATAAAATGCGACAGTAAAAAGTTGAACTGGTAGAAATGAACGTCAGCTTTAATGTATTCAAGCAATGGGCTGGAACCGTTTGCTCTATGGAAACCATAACTCTTCACAGTAACAAAGGGCAGGCCGCTACAACCAAAAATTTAATAAAGGACTCCCAGGATCCTTTCCGAGGCAGCGCTTCCGCGCTCTTCTGAGTGAGTGGAACAACGAAGTTATAAACTTCATGTTGATGATTGGTTTAATGCTTTCCTACTCATTAAAAGGGAAAAAAGGCACATGGAGCAGATGATAATGATAGCGAAAATGAGCAGAGAGTTCGTTGGCGTCTAAATTTATCCAATATTCGCCCTTTTATGGCAGGGTAAAGTTTTGCCGAAATTTTGCCTTACGTACGTCTAGCAGTGTTCACCAGATTAGGGTGGTTTACTTTATTGGGGGATGACAGCCACCACGAGTTTTTCGATAATCACTTTGGTATAAAAACATAAAGTTTCAAGGAGTGAAATATCATTTTCGAAGTAAAATTGTTATACAGAAGGAGTATCAAGTACACACACTTTGATTCGCTTTCGGTTAAGTGACAAGGGCATGTACGTAATATACTAATTAGAAATTTAGATTTAATTGTTTTAAATCTGAATTTTACTTACAAGGGAACTATAACTGTGCTCACACGCACCTGAAAAGTTCCTGGTATGGCGCCTGTTGTATATAAACTATGTGCACTAAAAATCTGCTGAGAAGAGGAACCATAACGCCCAAAACTGAAGCCTGGAAGGTGCCGCATGCGACCGCTTGCAAGTAGCTGCTAGACATCCCTAATTAATTCTGTGGCATTTGCGGGGGACGGCGCTCCTTACATATGCCATGTGTAGGCCGCTAACCATCAGGGGTAAACAATCCCTTCCGTACAAAGTTATGCCTATTTGTTCCTACATTATGGAGTCATTTTTGGGTACTTGCAAATAAACTCCGCACCCGAATTTTGGTACACAGGCCCCACATAGAACAAAGATGATGTCATCAAACTCTCATGCGAATACAGGTATGAGCATAGTGGTAGTTCCCTTGTAAGTATAACATTCATCTGATCGATCCTCTATTTGGCATTTGTGGAACCATGGTACTAATTAACCATTTTGATAAACTAATTCTATATAAACAACAGGTGTTATCCTTAATAGTTAATATAAATAGTGATTTGGCACAGATTATTCACAGTCACATCTATGAAACACGGATATTACACCAGGAGTAACCATACATAAATTTTAATTATAATTAGCCACATGTAACTGTTTTTTTTCTCATGTTTGTATACTAACTGTTTTTTTTCTCATGTTTGTATACATCTATATGCATTTTAAGAAATGTAATTTTGTAAAATTATATCATGAGACTGAGAGATACACAGAGATCAGTAGCATGCCGGCCGCATAACACTGAAAACGTTATCGTCATATACCCAGATTCCTTTGAAAATTCACCCTTCTAGATGTTCCAGAGTACTAATCACTGCTAAATAAAGCAGTGGGTTCGTGAAATTAAAATTCCAGGTTACAAACACTAAAATTTGCTGTTTATTTCCGTAGAAAAACTTTGTTCGACCTTTGGTCAAGTGTCCCCTTGACCGACCGACCGACCGACCGACCGACCGACCGACCGAGGTGATGGCTGGCTGTATAAAGCCAGAAGATGTTTGCTGCGTGCCCACCCGTTAAGGGTTTTACCGCAGGTAAGGTTTTATGTTTTGGATTTTGTAGGATGTGTTGTGGGTTTTGAGGTGGACATTTCTTTTTGAGGTTACAATTTTGTACCTACAGGTTGTGGGTCCCCTTGACGAACTGCGGCTTACTTATTTACAGCTTACGCACTATCCGGAATGTTCTCAATCAAGAGGGCGCTAGAAGAAAGACGAACTTTCCAGAAATCCATCTCTTCGCCCACCGTTTCGGCAATCTTTTATCTCCGCACTGCACTGCCCGTCTCTTTGTACTCGTCGGCCGCGCCGCCTCGCCTCAACAATGCGTTCGCGACACTAAGGAAGTCAGTTAGCAAATGCGTAGTAACGGCAGAAGCTTCTAGAATAAAAGACTACGTCTTTCATATTGTGAATTTGTAGTAGAATTAAACGTCCAATTTGCCGAAATTTTAAAGGTGCTTTATTTCCGTTGAAATACACTGATCACTACTCACGTGACATCACATCAAAGTCGATGACAATAACAAACAGCTTACTCAACTTCCTCTGTTTACAACACTCTTGTTACATATCTTTACAACAGCTCCTGTTTCACAACTTGCAACTCAATTCTTGGCGAGTCGTTGCCGCTCTAAATACCCCACTGATAATTTCTAAATTATTCGAAAATAAATCAGAACCCGAAGAGTCTCTATCAGTCAAAAAGTAACTAGAAATTTCCATTTATCTCAGTTTTTTTCGGCAGACCTTTATCTGCATGTTATCTTTGTCTGCCGGCTCTTGGTTTTCACACTGCCCGCCTATCAGTTCCTTTTGTGTAAACAAGCCGCGCGATCGTAGATACGGGTTCACGACAATATTTGGCAAATAAAGTGAAGTGCAGCAAAAACTGAACTACTTCACATCAGCAAACTGACGGTGAAGTCATATTCAGAGCTGGTATAAGTGCCTGCCAGCCATTATTGAACTAAATCTTATGGTAACTTGCTATAATACAAGAAGTTCAACGTTTAGCCTTAAAGTTCTCCCTCTTCAGCTGTACTGTAAATTTAGTGTAACACTCTTTAGGTTGAATTATATAATAAAATGAAATACCCTTAATAGTAAAACTAATTAATGGCTCCTAATGCTTCACCAGGTATGTTTTTGTCCCAAATATCCTCTTCAAATCATAATTACATTTCGCAGATCATCGGTGTCTAGCACATATGGTGTCCTCTGTAGTAATAGTTCGCTATAACTTTTAATGATTCTACTTGGTTATCCTGAATGACGCGACGGGCGACCACCGAATCTGGCCCATAAGAGACATCAGATTGAATGGTATCGTAGTGCGTCAGCCTAACTCACGCGCCTACGGAAGGTAGGCTTTACTAGTTCAATCTAACGTTGTCACAGGGTACAATGGAAATCAATTAATGATTATGTTTATTGCGTGTAGTTATATAGTATACGGATTTATGTTTTGCTCGAAGTCGTACGTGGATTATGAACTTGAGTAAATACAGATGCACGAGCAAATCCAAAATTTATGGTTCTTAGAAAATTTAAAGTGACTTTTTCTATGTTATACAAAAAAGCATCGGAAGCCAAGAGTTTCAATGGAAAGAAAAGGAGCCCGTGCTAGGGTTCCCAGGTTCGATTCCCGGTAGTGGGGGACTTTTATCCAACCAAGATAATTCCTCATCTTCCTCAGAGTCTAGAAGTATGAATGAGAGAGCGAATGTGTGCGTGATGTAATGATTAAAACCAAACGAATACTAGTTAACACATTCGCTATGTTCCAAAGGAGAACGGTCGCCGATATGGCCATTGCAGTTATAGGCGGGGTAAAAATGAAACAAAAGTAGAAGTAATAGCGACAGAGTGTAAGGAAGCCTAGAAATTCACCACCTGGCAGTATAACCCGTTTTATCACGAAATTGATTGGCCTGATAACTTTCCAGATCTAAATCCTGTGATTTTGAATTGTGTTGATCAAATTATTATCTGCTTACACAATAAAATTGCGTAACCAACCCCACATTCTCGACAAATTAGAATACCCTCAGACATGTAATTTCCAATATTTCATTTAAAAAATAAAATCACTCTTTAATTTGTCAACAGGTGCCAAACTAGTATACACGCAGAGAAGGGTCATTTTCAATACGTCTGTAACGACTGGTAAGGGGGGCGGTGAGGGGCGGTGCAAGAAACGAAGCGCTACTATTCCACGAACGGATTCCCATAGCAAACCTTAGAAGCGGTGGGCTATCAGTCGCATCATTTACGAGAAATTATATGCCATTGCTACTTCTAGAGTGGTTTAAACGGCTAAGATGTGAAAATTAGATTAAATTTGGTCATCTGCAGTTACTTTATCCCTGTGTTTCTTCTATTTTTTTTTTTCTTTAAAGCTTAGAGTAAGTAGGAAAAGTGTTGCAAAAGGTCTATAACAAGATTTGATTGGAAATTAATGTTCTATAACCTTCTGATTCTAAAAGGAAAAGAACCTTTAGAAAAAAGGTCTGCATGTATGCCTGCGTGTGCATGCGCGAGTGTGTATGTATGTGCGAACAGCAAAACTCAGAAACCCAGAAATGTTTAAATTACAAAATTTATATTTAAGTTCCCTAACTCTTAAGGAGGCCAAAAGATTTTGAAGAACATTCCCTCAACCCAGACTAGATCAAGTGGGATGGCTTAGGCGATTTCGTCTGTAGCCCGTATTCTGGAGGCCGGGTTCGATTCCCGAGACCGATCTACCAGACCCATGGGAATTTTCAGGGGTTTTCCGGGTCGCCAGGCTAATGCTGGGTGGATTAATTACATCCCCCAAGATTCCTGTCGCTTCATTTCATCTCAATTATCATTTCACATCATCTCTCACCTGGTGGTCTCTTTTAGTGTAGAAGTATCGCGGGTGTCTCGTCAGGATGAAGTGCTCTGAGTGAACCACTTCCTCCACCAGGAGTACCATGGTGGTACCGTTTCCAAACCGTTTTTAAATATCCTTATTGGAAACCAAATGCATATCTTGAATCTTCTGGAAACCTCCTCAGAAGTTCTCTTCATTCTGAACGATTTTGCCATAACTGGTAAATCATAAAAGTTAAAGACAAATTTTTTTACGCACAATAAATGTAGATCTCATTAACATTTAAAAATTTTCTGTCTCTTTTTATGGTTGGAATTATTTCGGACATTACTTCTCAATTTCTCAATTTTCCAGCAACCATACTTCCACAAAAAGAAAGTTATCTGCTTTTTTATCTCTTGGCTTAAAAAAATCAAAGCAGTCACTTTAAGTGCTCCACTATCACTTCAAGCCTACTTATTCACATATTCACTTGCACATATAAGAGAATTAGCAATAAGGTAATGTTTATTTCAATTAACAGGAAGTATAAGGTAGAGGAATAAGTGTCAGGAGAAAAACACGAATAGCAACTTCCTACTTGAGAAGAATGTAGGTATTGAAAAATAAAACCCATTATAGAGTATATCACGGAAATAGTTAATTCCACAGGAAATTATTTCAGATAAATTCTGTGCCTGAACGAGATGTACACTGATTTTCTTTAAGGGAAGAGTTTGTCTAACTTTTATAGTTTATCACCCTTGCAAATTTCATTTAGGAGGAAAAATACCTCAGATAGTAGATCCAAAAAATTCATTAAATAGTTACATTTTAGTTGCAAAGAAAGTGTGTTAAGCATAGAGTAATTTGATCAAAATCTTTAGAGTAATTGAAGCGCAGAACTTGTTAAGTCATTGTTTCAAAATTTTGTTTAAATACCAAAATAGTCATACAAATGAAAAAAATTTATGTGATGGGTCCCTTTGGAGGTACAAAGTACCGTGTTGAATTTTGACATATGTAGCATGTGTGACAGGATATTTTATTATTAAGACTTAACAACTTTTCATTTAAAATGGATGAAAATTTCTTAATTTACTTGACTTAACAGCTTCTGATTCTTAATGTTAAGAGTTTTTTCCATTATACAATATTATAATATGTAGCCATAGATAAACTATTACTTTATTTTTACCAATACATCTCTACTATGGATCAATCCATAATGCACTTCATGGATTGACATACAAAATTGTCATCAAAACATCAGCCCATCTCTACTACATCATGTTTTACCTCACTTCTATATGCCATTGTGTCATAAAATTTGGTACCTTCTGGCACAGTGACAAGTTCCAATAGTGAACGAACAACGTAATATTTTGCCTTCTTAATCTTCCGAACCCTATCTGGTATGTTTATCGCACTATCACATGCTTTTGTAAGGCTTGCAACCTCACTACTCTCCTCAAAAAAGAATAAGGACGATGAAGTAAGGAAGACATTGTGTGACGAAGTTCTGGTACACATCCTATTTGGAAATACACACCCCGGATTAAAGTGAATTCAGAAACACTACTTACAAGGAAATATATTCGAGGGCATCTTTGAAGCCAAAAACTTCAACAACTGGAGTGCTATCATGTTCCCCGTTATCGATCAATGGACGTTTTGCATGGACAACATCAATGGGCTTCTTCTGTAGTGAATCTTTGATCAACTTCACTCATGTGGAAGGGACTAGAACTTTATCCATTGATCGTTTCTTCTTCTCAATATTGCCAAAAATTCTGTCAATAGCCATGAAAGAGTGCCCTGGTATTGGGAAACACAGAAACTTTCTAAAAGTTCTCTTGTGTAATGCCTAAATGTCTAATCTAAAATATACCAACAGCTGACATCAAAGAGCTTGGGTGGCACAGTGTATTTATTGCACCACCAAACGGCTAATGCAGCAACTACTTGACTTAACAACATCTAACTCAAAAAGATGACTTTTAAGAACTTCTATTTCAGAAATTGATGCCCTTTCAACAGGCCAGGGTGATAATATGTTCAACCTAACATCTTCTGATCCGCAAATCTTTTACCACTATTACAGAATTGGTATTCGGAGTGGTTATCGTGTGTTTAACAGGATTTCTCAAAAACATTGACTTAATAACTGAATCTGAGTGCTTCAAATTTTAGTAAATATATAATCTTTAATAGTTTTCCATGAAAGGCATATTTTGGAAAGGAAATAACCTCCTTATAAACATGCATACTACCTTATAAATTCTTGCTTATATCCAATTTGTCTTGAAACATCTGTGTCCGAATAAATTTTCATATTGAACTTTTGAGTAGAATACAAAGAAAAATTACGAAAATAAAAACAGAGATGTGAACTGTATACACCAATCTTTCGCTCAAGAACATGAAACAGAAATGAGCTTCTAAGCACAAGATCCAGCAACGTTAGTGTTAAAAAAATGAGGAAGGAGCTTAACACAGATGTAGATAAGATGTGAGGGTATAGAAGCAAATAGAGAACTCATTTAGAATGTATGTAGCAAGATGGATTGCCAAGGATCGCTCACGGCGGCTACAAACCTAGGCGCAACCTGCAAAGAGCAAGGAAAGCATAGAGTGATCCCTGACGTCGGAGTAGGCAAAAACTGCCTAATCCCTAAGTGACGAAAGCGACGATTTACCATTCTTCCCACACAGGATTTCACAGACTTTCCAAACTCAGAGGCATGTGGAGAAGTTTCCAAACTCGACCAAAAGCAGATACAATTCCACACCAGCAAGCTTCAAGCTTGTTTCACCAGCTTTGTCTCTTGAACCATAATACCGTTTCCATTTTGGTTTTGTACAAATAATGTACATATTTTGTCTCGCCATATTTTTAACCAAGCTTAAAAATGAATCTGAGCACATTTTGCTGTGTATATCTACCAAAACAAATAATTAACTATTTTATCAATTCGTGTGAAGGATGTGTTATTAATAGCTCTTCTGCAAGTAGTAAATTTTCTAAGATAAATTTATATTTATATTTGGATATCATGATAAATTATAACGTTTTATGTTTAACTTCATTTTAGACTGCAGAAAAATAGGGCACTTAATAGATGGACAAAATATAGAAATGAGAAGCACATGAAGTCCCAAAAGAAGATGCAATGACCCTCTAAAGATTGGTGTGGAAAGACCTAGTAACGAATAGCACAGACAGCTGTAAATGGAAACAAGTTGGAAGAGAAATAATGGAAACAATGTGAAAACAGCTGAAAGTATAAACGCAGGAATACGTTTTAAAATTGGATTTATAGCATTAAGTTATCATTACAAAGTGTGGGCCACCAAAGCGTTAACCGGAAAATACCAACATGGAAAACCGGAGCTAGTAGCTACTGTCATGCGGCAAGGAACTACTCTGTTCATACCTTAGGAGTACTCTTCCCTCTACCTGCATCAGGGTATATATTACTGGAATGTTAGTATACCAACTGACATATAGAATATGTGATAGGATGCTGGAATAAGAAAGCATAGGTTCTTTAAGCTTAAAATATTACTGGAAGTGATCAGTTAGAAATAGACAAACGTTTCCTGTACCCTGGTTCTATATAGAGGCAACTTAAGCTACCCTAGTTGGAAGTTCTTGTGAGTCACCTCTAAAAGTTGGAATGCTTTAGCCCTACAGGGATCAATGGGACATACGTCATTCAGTCAGTCTTAAGAGAAATTAATTTATTTGTTGAAAGGTAAAATCAAATTGTTTTAACTGAGTTGAGAGATTATTCCATGAATAGCCTATATACGAGGGCTATTTAATAAAGAATGATCATAATTCCTTTACGGATATAATTTTGAGCAAAAAAAAAAAAAAAAAAAAAAAAAAAAAAAAAAAAAAAAAAAACCAATCTTATTATATTCTGTTAGCTTAATGTGAAACAAACACGCCATAGTAGTTTTATTGCTGGTACTCCTGGTTCCCGCCTGTGAGAACCAGGCAAGTTCAGACATGCTCAGTATTGCCGACCGCTGCAATGGAGGTAACACGCGAGGGACAATATGCGGCTTTGAAATTCTGGTTTCGCCTCAACAAATCTTCAGTTGAGATCTATACAATATTACAGGAGGCCTATGGAGAGTCTGTTCTTCCCCACAGCACAGCTCGAAGGTGGTTTAAAATGTTTAAAGAGGGGAGACAATTTCAAAGGAAAGCGCACCCGGTGCTCCAGTTACTGCTCTTACGTAAGAAAATATCAACACTGCTGCTGCCATTGTGAGAGAGGATCGACGAATTACCTTAAGATCAGTTCCTGAAGTACTGAACATTTCAATGGGTGCCACCAACAAGTTGGTGACAGAAACATAACACATGAGACGTGTTTCTGCGCGATGGTTTCCAAGGCTGTTGATTTCGAAACAAACGGACATTCGCATGCAGGTCTGCATGCAGTTAAAGTTGATGATCCGGAGTTTCTTTCAAACGCAATCACTGCTGATGAAACTTAGCTACATCATTTTGATCCTGAGAGCAAATAGCAAAGCTCAGTGTGGAAATCTCCTTCATCACCAACCCCCCAAAAAGTGGTTGCTTCTGCTGGGAAAGTTGTGGTCATCTCATTCTTTGATATTCATGGAATGGTTTATCAGCATGTTGTAACTGCTCACACGTCAGTAAATGGACAATACTACAGGGATGTCCTGAAAACACTGCAAGTCCATTTAGGCGCATGAAGCAGGCTGGATGCTGCACCGCGATAATGCGAGGCCGCATATTTCCAATGTTGTTGAATATCTTGCAAAAATCAACGTGAAGTACATCCCTCACCCTCCCTATAGTCCGGGTTTAGCCCCATGTGACTTTTTTCTATTCCTTAACTTGAAGAAACGCCTTCGTGGGAGGCATTATCCATTATCAGAAGCAGTGGCGAAGGCTGCGGAGGTGATTTTGAAGGATCTCTCAAAAACTGTTTCCAGCATGTCTTAGAAGACTGACGGAAACGTTGAGACAAGTGCATCACATTCACGGGAGACTATTTTGAGAAGGACCATCAAATTTATGAGGATGAGTTAAGGTACGTTGTCAAAAATATGTGATCATTCTTTATTGAACAGTCCTCGTAAATAGTAATTCTTTTCTTAAAGGCCTTGTTTAAAACCAAATCAACATAGTGTCAACCTTTACATACAGGCATAGTAAACATAAACATTTGAAGTTTTACAGAATAATATATAATATTACCAACGAAAATTGTTAACTTCAAGCTGAAATCTGATGTGCTACAACAATCTTCTCTTCCTACAGTCATTTATTACTTTCTCCATATATGCATCCCAGCCAAATATTCGATACGAAATCTCATTTAAAATCTATATTTTGACGTCCCGGTACCTGTGTTGATATGTAACAGCATTATGCTAAAATGCAAATTTGGAGCCACATATCGGTGTTTACGTTTTCCACATTTCAAGGATGCAACGTGAATATTTTAAATTATATTCTCCCATCTTAAAGCGCTTTAAAGCTGCCCTTCTCGTGATATCCGAGATACAAGCAACGAGACATAAAAAATAGCAAGGTATTGATTAATTGGACACAAATTAATGAATACCTGAAAGTGATGGATGAAGTAAAATTTAATATATAAGAGACAATTATTGTGCATATAAATATAGGATAACAGCTTGAGACAAACAAGAATGAGCAGAAACCAAGTTCGATTCGGCAAACATCGGAAGCATTCGATGACGCGTTCTTAATATACGCTTTTGAAAGGTAGAGTCAAACTGGAAAGCTTAATGATTTGTATCCTGGTTATGGCATGGAAGTTTTCAGTCCGACTCTAATTTTCCGTAGTTTAGCCTGCACACCGAGAGTGTGAAAGAACAAAAAATTTTCTAATATGCGCTTTGACATCACTCTGCTCATTTCAAAACTATGTAATAGATAGGTAGATGCTTTGCGGCTTGGCCGTATGCATGGTAGCCGAGCGGTAAAACGCATGTGTCTCGTAAATGAACCAAAGTTAAAGGCATATGGAGGTGGGCCGTACTGTAGACTCCAGTTGAAGATATATATTATATATATAAGGGCGCTCAACTACGGCGGTCATCAGCGCCCTTTAAAAAACTAGTCATGGCAAAAGCCAGATATAAAACTTTCTAAAAACTATACAAGTGTAACAAAACCTATTAAAAATACACGTACATAAAAGACATCAATCAAAACCTACTAAAAATTTCGTTCACTAACTCCTAAACTCTAAATTAGACAAGAATCTAAAAACCTTCTCCACGGGTCTCGCCGCACGGCCTACACGGGGGTGGGCCTGTTGACCGTCTCCCTCAACCACGAAGAGGAGCCCACACGAGGGAGACTGTTGGCTCGGGACCCCGGGTGCTCCAGACTCGTACCTACCGAAGTAGGCCCCTGGGGGAACAGACTCCAGTTAATCCTAAGCTTGCGCTTCCTACCAGCGCTGCCGAATGTGGTGCACGCACCTCACGCGCCTGAACTGAGAACATTATATTAATTAATCACGCTCGAATAAATGTTTCAAAAAAGACATTCCAATCGTATAATGAGAAAGAATTTTATTTTCTGACCATGGTCGTACAAATTTCTGCCTTTACGAGCTTAGAACACCAGTGATGCACTTTTATCTTCACATGGTTATGGTTAAATGTTACGGATAATTTTTTTGAAAATTACAGATGTCCATATTATGATAAAGAAATTTCTGAGCATGACCGTACAAAACTTCTGTCCCTACGATACCTAGAACACGAACGATGCACGTTTTATCTTCACATGATTATGGTTACCTAACATCCATGCATTCATCACAGATAAGCCTGATAACACCACCATTCTTTCCTAACAATATTTCAAGCATAAATAAATAATGCCCTTACTATGAAAACAGAAGTCACAAAGTTTGAAACAGAGTTAATCTTCAGTACGTTTTCAGAGTAAGTGTGTTGTTTTGTTAAAGTGAACGGTGTCGTTAAGCCGTGTGTTGAACTCGGGCTGAAATATTGTTAATATTGCATTAAATTATTATTATACACATATACTTTTACCAGTGTTTGTGATCAGAGTGCGTGAACATGTCCCTCGAAGCTGGGACAAGAGATTTATCGATCAACAAACGTGAAGTGATTCATGCTCAGGGCAGAAAAATTATATTTAATGTGAACAAGCTTTTACGAAAGCTTCCAATCCAGGATAAAGGGCAACTGTAGATTTTTTAAAAATCCCAAAAATTAACTCTGTAACCTAGTGGTGTAGGTAGTGTGCACACAGTGTCAGGACTTTGTAGTGAAGCAGCTTCATCCTTAGAAAAATGGAGTGAAAGATCCATGAAATTGAAAAGCGAGTTACTGGATTAGAAACCGTGCTTGCTGTTCCACTGCTATGACATGTGTCAAGTTAAGGTTTGAATGTTTTAGGAATATTTAATATGTTGTTTAATTACGGGAAGAATATCCAAAATCTTTGCTTGCTACTCTTATGTACAGAATCTTTGCGGTACACGTACTACGCTTGGCAACAGCGCTCCGCTTGAACATTGTTCAGCGTTTATATGCGGTAACTTTTACGAGCGGTATAATGTGTATGTTTCCTTTTGTCACTGTTATTTACTAGCAATGCCTCATGTTTGTCTTGCAGATCATAAATAATAATATTTTAAGCATACTCATTTTTAAAAACGCAACTAACATATTTTTATCGCTGTCAAAATAAATGCAATGTTCTTAGAATATTGCCGAAATATTGGTTGTGCAAACGTTCGGGCCCATTCATCTATGGTGCTGGCATATCTAATGGTGCTGGCATATAATGCGAAGTAACCTCTCGTGAAAATTTCACTAGACATTTGGTCTCATCTATGCCCCGCAGAATGAGGACAGTAGTAAAAGCAGAGGGCTTACACACCCAATACTAAGTTAATTTTTATTTTTATTTAACACAAGAAGGACCGGCGAGTATGGTCTACCGAGAAGGACCAACCCGTATATAGTTTACCAGTATATAATTTTACTGCTGTCTGAAGAATTAAATGGTAAAATGAACAATTTAAGCCTAAAAATTAATCCAAATATATACGATAACCAAATGTAAAGTGGACAACTTCCCTTAGCAAACACATGTGTTTTAACATAAAATTTTGAATACCACAGTATATAGTATAAAAAGCACTATTAAACCTGCTTGCACTCATTCAAAGCCACCTGCAGCATCGTAGCACCTAACACTCGTGTATTCGGCGTTGCCTAAACATGGTCCACAAACATAACTTGCTGCACTTGTTACGTGCATCCGCTAATTTGGCAAGTCTTCCAAATGTTGCTCTGCTGAGGTACTGCGTTAGGAAGCGTATTTTGTACCCTTGTGGATTTATATGCTGAAGGCAACCCTTCTGCTAAGTTGTATATAAACTGACGTCTGCTTACTTTTTCACCTGTTACTTCGTTTTAGAGTACCCATGCATTATAGCTTCCAAGGCATTGGTTACCCTCTACCTCCATATTTCACTGTGAACAGTCGAGCCATTTGATCGATGACGTCCATCGCCGTACTTGGTGTTATTGTAGTACGCCACGATTCTGGTAGCTTTTTAGGATGTTGTTTGTTTACAGTAACTGTGTCATGCTTGAGCTCAAAAGAAGCACATTTTTGTTCTTTTTCCTTGATAGCGTGTCAGAAATATGTCACCTGACTTATAAAATGTAGTTTAGTGCAAAGGTTTTGTAGCACATTTTGCTGATTGAGCGATATCCCTTCTACATTTCTTTATTGTGTCCACAATGCTTGTACTTGTACGCTTCAAACTTTCTGCAAAAAATTTGGTTGTGGAAACATTGCCACATGTACTATTTCTTCCTGGAAAAACAAAGGGCTGTATAAGACGCATTACAACATGCTCTGCAAGAGGAACACCCGTGAAGAGCAGCTCGTCTTTGCCCAGATACTTTGAATTTGCATCAACTGCAAGCCAAAACTTTATTACAAATTTGCCCGCTTTATTTCTCATACATTGAGGGAAAGAGCATCTAGCCTTACAAGGAAGCAGTTCTCATCCACAGTGATATTTTAACTTTGAATGTAACACTGTAAGGAATTGGCAATAAAAGGATTCCAGACAGGAGTAGCAGCTGCAAAGAGATCTGTACTTAGTATTTAAGAACGTGTGTCCTTGTCATCAAATTGCACAAACCACAAAATTTCAGCGAATTTGTTTCTGCTCATTGTGTTCCTGAAAAATGGTGGTCCCAAGTATTCGACCATAACTTCAACGGAAAGTTCTTAGCTCCCACACCTCTGTAACAGTATTTTTGGGTTATGTTCGGAGGAATTATGAAGGGATTACGAATTTATAAAAATATATGTAGTTGTGTGATTGGCCGAAGTAGTAATGGTATGACGCAATGTGGTGACGTACCATTGGATCGGCCAATCACAAAATTAAGTAGAAGTAACGATAGTTAGGATAAGTCAATAATCTTTAGGAGGAAGATATGTTCTTCAGTCTTGTTAAGTGACGATAAATCAATAATCTAGCTTCATGATTGAAAAATGACGCGGAGAAGATAAAAGTTTTGAATAGTAAGAAATAAATCAATAATCTCGTTTTAGAGAGAGATTTTTGTTGCAATGGTGGAGTTTGATGAATACTGGTACTAGATCAGGAACATTTTAAGTTGTAGTTTGAGTCCGTTTAAATACAACAAACTAATGAAGTAATATATCACACAAATTTTCTCGTGGAACTCAATTGATACTTCAAAATAATCATGAAAGTGAACATATGAACATAATTTTGGAGCCGATGTTGGCGTGAATGCCTAGTACAGGAGGAGCCAAGAAAGAAATCAGAATTAACATTATCTGACTCAAATTCCTGTTACACCTCGTACATAACTAAGTGGTAGCACGAATTGCGCCACTTGGGCAATAAAGCTTTTTTTACTCATTGACTAAGGGTCTGCAGAGTCTTAAGGTGTCTGGAAATCGAACCTTTGTAGGTATAGCTCAGAGGTGCTCAATTGTACAGCACACGCTTACTTTCCCTACACATGTTGTTTTCCCCACACCAGATACCAAGGCAGCGAGAGACAGCGGCAGCATTCAGAGGCGTTGCTACAAACGTTTAGCACACTTTTGTTCTCAGATCACAAAAATGTAAGAAATGAAAGCGTATGTTCAATATGACTCTAATGTTGAAAATTTGGTACAGATTTCTTATAAACTAGGTCATTAACATGTTTTTCTCTAGCTCTGCATGAATTGGTGGACAGATCTGACGAGGTGCGGTTAATTTATTTCTGAGACGAATTTGTAAAAAATTAAATATCTTATTTATGGCAGAACTGCGTCTGTGGGAAGGACAACTGGTAGTTGTAGATTTATATAATTTCTCTTCCTCACGTTTCGTGATCCAAATAAACGTCATCTGGAAAAGTATGCAGAACTTCTGAAGCAACTACATGACACCCTTAGCAATTTGAAGGTATAAAAAATGAGACAAATATTCAATTATTTTGTACTCATTTGCAGTTTCCATGTAGTGAAGCCCCACGCGAGCTACAATGGAACTACTACTGCAAAATTCCACGACAGTAAAATGTTCTGAGAAGAAAGGATTATATAAATCTTTGCCCTGTGGTGATTATAAGATATTACATTTGTTTGCTCTAATTTAATGGCAGTCTTTGGCTCTACATATATCTGGGAA
Organism: Mantis religiosa; assembly: GCA_030765055.1. Lineage (NCBI taxonomy): Eukaryota > Metazoa > Arthropoda > Insecta > Mantodea > Mantidae > Mantis > Mantis religiosa. The sequence goes on from CM060957.1 coordinate 100,355,477, forward strand.
CAAACCTTTTCAAATATGAACTATATTAAAAGTGAATATCGCAGCAAGATCAGAGACGATCTCCTTGCTTATCGTTTGAGACTGTGCACTTCGTCTTTTGCACCACATATTGCAGACCTTTTAAAACATAACTGTGCCACAGAGTCATCTTAAGAAACATCAGTTAGTAAGGAGTAAAGAATAAACTATGATTGAAAACGCTTATGACTTCCTACGTCAGAATGATAGGGACGTTCCACCACTGGAACTCGGGAGACACAGGTAAACGCGCGATTCTATCGCAGCCTGTGGAAGGTAATGATATCAACCTACCTTTTCTCTGCATTAATTGGGCACCCCAGGTATGGCTTCTACGTACAGATACTCTAAAATGTTTTCGTCTAATCATTTCACATAGAATATAACAAGCTCAATCAGAAAAACATAGATCAAAACGAACAATAACTATTTCCTTACATCGGTTAATATCTAGATTTAAAAATAAAACACAATTTGAGTTCATATATAGCTTAATTAGTGAACAGTTATACGCTATTTAAAATCTTGTCCCATTTGATGTGAAACAAGTGTTCGTCTAGTAAACAAGATCTCAGATATGTTATCTCGCTGACATACACCCCTTTTCTTTTCTTATGCAATTGTGTTTCATCCACTGTCGTTGACAGTTCTATCTCTGTTTTCAAAGCCGGTGACTGCTATTTAAGTAATATGGGTCGAAAACGTCGTGAAACTAAAAACGATGAGAGAGAAATTTGCATTAGGTTACTTAAGAGGAAAAATATTTTCAAGAAATTGGAGAAACCACTGGAAGACCTACAGTACAGTGTAGTCAATAAGGGCGAGGATCTACTCCCATCAGTCCTGGACCCGTAGGACCAGAACCCGGGCCTCTCGGGGTTTTTACCATAGGACAGTACCTATTTTATAAACTGTCCCCTCCCCGCCTGCACACGGCAGACAGGACGGAAGTGGATAGGCCACTTACGCGCCGATCCTTAATGGACCGGCTACCAAATAACCTTGGTAGGGCCGCCGGTGATCTAGCACACCAGCTACTAGCTCTGCAGGCTAGTACCCGGGACTTATGAGGCAGCCCTCTACCCCCTCCGAGCGGCCTTAGCCTGGCCGGAGGTACACAATTTCCCGTGGGTGTCGGGAATGTCTGCCCCTCGAGACCAACCCAATCCGAACAACTCCCAGAGGGAGGGGCTCGAATGTTCGGCCCGAGGTCCCTCTAGTAACGTCAGAGAGTACAGTGAAGACAATTATATATAGGTTTGATTAGAACAAAACTTACGAAAATCAATCAAGAAGCGGTCGTCCTACAGTTCTATCCGAGTTGGAGGAAAGCCAGCTACTTAGACAAGTCAAGAAAAATCGTAAACTAAGTGCTCAGAAACTTGCTGTTGCAGTTTAAAAACACACAGAAGAGTCCCTTTCATCACAAACTGTAAGAAAAGTGCTTTACGGAGCTGAGTATGTAGGCCGAATAGGCCTTAGAAAACCATACATCAGTAAAATCAACAGATAGAAGCCAGTTGCTTTTGCAACAGAACATAAATACAATGGGTTTAACTTCTGGAGGAAGCTTGTATTTAATGACGAGAGTCATTTCGAGTCAAACGGTCGATTATAGTGTGGAGAAAAAAGAATTGTGAGCTCGAGGAGAAAAATAGAACAGCTTCAGTTTAACTGTATGTGGTTCAGTACTTGTCTGGGGCTGCACGAGTGCAAATGGTGTGGGGGATTTGTGTTTATTGATGGAATTATGAGCTATTAGATTTATATAAACATCGCAAAAACACAACTGTCCCGAAGTGTGAATAATATGGGTCTTTCTGAGGATTATATTTTCCCACAAGATAACGATCCAAAACTCACAGCTCTTGATGCAAGGCTATGGTTGTTGTATGCTGTATGTTGTATGTCGTTGTATCCTCCACGATGGATGCCAACAACACTGCAATCCTCAGACATGAATCCAATAGAGAATTTGTACAGTATACTGGACAAAAATATTAGAAATCATGTGATATCTAATACAAAGGATCTAAAGAACGTTCTACTAGAGGAATGGCGTAAAATTACAGTGGAAACAACACAATCTTTGGTGAAATCCATGCCAAGGAGAAAGCAAGAAATTATAAAGAGGAATGGAGGGCTAACTAAGTATTAACCGTAATATTCTACACCATTTTCAGTATGCAGAAGGATACTTATTTTATATCCTATACTGCATACCTTTACTTTTGAATGTTTAACGATGTTTATATGAATGGATACTATGTGTTTCTTTATTGTATTCTCTTTTCAACTATTTAGTAAATAAGACAGTGTCCCTACTGTACATTATTCTGTTGATTTTCCACTATTTACATCGTTAATCATAAACGGATGCATTAGACGAATACTTTTTGGAGTAACTGTATTTGACTATAACTGCTCGGCGCTGCGATGAATAAAGGAGGGATTACCTACGTGGATATGCACGAAATATATGAAAATGTGTTGTAAACTGGCCGTGGAAAGGAATTGAACTTACAAAAATATACGCTTCGAGAGTCTGCTCACTTGTTTTAATAAACGGGTTTGTATTAAATTAATAAATAAATTTAAATTTACAGCTGTAAGAAAACCAGAGAGTAAACAGTTTTGGTAATTTAATTTCCCCTATATAGAAATCAAAACACAACTGGTATATACCTAAATGAGTATTGTAGATATGTTGACCAGAGTGACAATCCTTCGGTTTCAAATACTCTATTTTGTTTGTGTAGAGTAACACTAATTACGTAGAGGAATATCTTCATTTTGAAACCAGCAATAGCCCCGTTTTATTTCTGTTTGTTACAGTGTATAGCAAGAAGTGAATATTTCTTGTACTAAGCAATGCAATTTCTGAGCCAGCAGTCTCCCGCTGTTTGTGAGAGTGGCATTTAGATTAAGGATTCCCGGGAGGAAAGAGCTAATTTAGCAAACGTTTGGTTTTTCACAAACATGACTGAGGCCAGAGACCACCGGCGCTGCATTTCGGCAGCGTAATTCAGTTACACATCGTTAAGAGAGCAAAATAAGGAAGTAATCAGATAACCGTAGTTGTAAAAGCGTGATATTAAAGCACGCAAAAGCCATAAAACATAAACGATGTTCTCTTTCGTGGAAAGAAAGGCAAAGGAAACAATGGCAAACCTACAGGTTAATTCTGAAAGCACATCCAGTATAATTCTTGGAAACATTTGTAGGCATACCGTAGAGTACTTGTAGATTAATTGTGTACAACACATGGATATAGAGCTCAGATTAATATGTATTAACTTTTGAACTCAAAGGTTGACGACAAACTCTACAAATTTATCATAACTAAGTGAAAACACGGAATATATAGAAGATTAACCCAAAGGGATAGGCAAGGCGCTAACATCTGTGGACCACATTCGGGAATTCGCGGGATTATACTCCATCAGCTGATTACTCTGAATAATGTTTTCCAATATCACCAGACCAAACTCATTTCTTCGCTTCTTCATTTGCTTCTTTTAAATGTTTCAGTTCTAGTTCTAGTAGTCGCCGTGGTGGTTCTAGCATATGAGGACAGATGGTCCAGATGTTTGCATTGTGTAACGCCTATTCCTGGGCTCCATGTGTAGCATGCCTGGTGGGGCTGTTAGGGAATTCTGCACCTCTCTGCGGCTTCCTCATTCCTTATCCTCGGCCTGTGCATTCCCCTTCGTTTCATCTCTTCTCCTGGAACCGATGGTAGCTCATAATAAATCCATTTTGGGTTACAGTGCAGTGAGCTGCCGTCAATACAGGTGCAGCTATATGAGAATTAGCCAAGTTTTGCTTCTTTGGGGAGAATTTAACAATCGTTTCTGCTGTATAGGGCAGCCAAGCTATTGAAATAAAGAAGATTCCCTCTACCATAGGTCTGCTGTAATATAGGCTGTCCAGTAGCTCTTGAACACTGAAATATTTACATGAAAGCCTTTATGCGAGTTTCTTACCTGTTTTCCCCGACCTTCAGTGGCAGTGATATCTCATTGCGATGACTTCACCCTCTCAAGTATCACTGGAGTGTTTATTTCATGTGTAGCTGTTCAGGGAAGTCGTGCAGTCCTTAACAAATTAATTGCACGAGAAAGGTTCTTCACTTATTTACAACAAACAATGCCCGCCTCGGTAGCGTAGATGGTAGCGTGTCTGCCTCACGCTTTCCCTTATCCTTAAAGGCGAATGTCGGTTAACTCTAAGCTCTATGGATCCTGGACACATTTGAGCATAATTTCACCAATTTCATTCATCGTCCGATATGACTTAATGTTGGAGGACATAAATTACAAAAACTTATTTACAACAGCTTAACACTGAGTTAAACAATTTTGCTCCTATCATATTTTAATTCTTCTAAGCCTGACGCCGCTTCACCTGTTGAGTCATTATCAATGTCATTCTCGTCGCTGATTCCATCCTATTGTCTTCAGTTGTAATGCTTTGAATTTTCTTTCTTCATTTAGTGCATCATTTTCCTAATACTCCTGCTTTATTTCATCTACATGATGGCATACGTTTTCCCATTCCATACGTTCAATTTTCTCAAATCATTGGTGTCTCAACATTGGGTCTTTCATTTTAAAAGTTGCATTTCTGCAAGCAGCCCATTGTTTGGCATCTGTCAATAATAATTTTATAGGGTTCAGATCCCGTTGTTACGGTGGAAGCTATTAGGTTGCATGGCTATAGTCTGACAATATTTGGTCAGTCACAGAGGTTGTTCTGAGTCGGCTTATTGGCTAGAATTAAATAATATAATTTTGTTTTGCTGCTATGTTTATACAAACGGGATATTGTCATTCTGTAAGCAAAAAGCACCTATCTTCTTAAAGTACTTGAAGTTGGAAGCTTATCTACTTGAGTATTATGGTAAGAGGTATTATCTATTTCTAGCAACGAGTTAAGGAGTAAATTTGGAATTAACATTGTCCGCAACCATTTACTATAATTTTCAGTATTTTTTCTTAATGAACACTTAAAATGCGCATGTCCGTCTCAATACTTTACAGTCAAATATACTCGGGGGTAGCGGACCATTCACATGGCATATTGCATCAAGTAACAAGAAACAATTTCGCCGAATTTAAGAGCTAGAAGGAGGCAGATTAGAAAGAAGGTTATATCAGGGCTCGCTGAATGTTATATGGGTAAGGTCAGTGTTCTATTACCATTGCAAACTTATACCAGGTTGCCTAACTGATAGCGTGAATGGCTTACCGTTTGAAGCCACCTCGTCTATTGAGTTTCGTACCAAAACCAGTGTCTAAGGCATCATAAACTGCGGAAACCTATCATTCATAAAACTAGATGATAGTTATAAAAATAAGATTAGTAAGGACAGGCTTCAGACATAATTTTAGTATGTATACCGAATACGAAATTAGCCAAATATGAGAACTGAGAAAAACACTTAAAATACCTCGTAAAGAGGGTACATTTCTGGCGGTGAAATGTAAACTACAGCCCTCCATTTGTTCGAGAGTTCAACCTTGACGACCTAGCTAACCGTGGAAACGTGAATATGATGCCACAGAACATCTCTAAATCGATATTAGTATTCGTATATTGCAAAGGATACAGACTCCACTTTTTTGTAGGAGATGTTTCTATGTACAGAATTACAAAAGGCTGATGAGGTGTACCTGATTAAGTGGAGTACTAAAAGCACTCCACTGTGGTAGAAATGGTTTAGTATTTTTATAGCAACATAAACTACTGCACGTTATATCGATGCGATTTCACATACTCGACTGTACACCATAATCTTAAATTGACAGTACACTAAATTGTACTTTTTATATATGCAGCTGAATATACCGTTGTAACAGCTTTATGTTTAGGGGGCACTTAGAATTCCCTTTTAGGTAAAAATGACAAATTTGAAATGTTGTTTTAGTCGTATAGATATAATAAAATATTTTAGACACACATATAAACCAATTTGGAACAGGATAATTTGTGCAAATGGCGCGATGATAATAGATGATTAATTACTCTCACCTTTTGTGTCGATCTTGAACAATTATTGTTGATGTATGCCTCGGCGTTCTGGAGCAATGAGTCTTATCTCTGACCGTAGTATTGGAGTGAGAATAATATTTGTGCTGTTATGGTAGAAAATAATAACAACTTTTCTCTTCTTCCAAAATCTTGGAATTTATTCCACAAAAATCATTAATATATCTTATCATAATGTTAAGCTTTGTAGCTTACGTCCATTTACGAAATGATTAATACTGCATCGTTGCACTTTAAGTTTCTGCAGACTTGGAGACCGGCACCAAAGAATGCACGTCTTTCTAAGACGGTGAACTTGTGCAGAATTACGCCAAATTACCTGCATATTATCGAATTTCTGCGCACGAGGTTTCTAGAAAATCTAAATTACCTTTATCCTATTGGTCCACGTCACAGCTTACATAATCACACTATTATAATAACCAATAGGATCGCTATTACGTAAATTGTGTCATTCTATTGTCTAACCAGTTTTACGTTCTATTTTATACAAATCACATTTTCTAGAACAATCCAGAACAATCCAGAACAAATTCCTAAATATATGAAAAAATATGAAATAACCCTTACAATTTTCATCAAATTTCCCAGTTTTTTTAAAAAATAGCAACATTTAAAAATTATCCTTGTGCTTCTATATAACTCAACTGATACCTTCATGCATGCATGTATGCGTGTGTGCGTGTGTGTATGTGTGAGTGTGTTTGTGTTTTTCATTTTTTTTTTCAGTTTCACGTTTTTGTGCATTAAATGTATTCCTCACATCTCAGATTTGCTCAGATTCGATTGCACATAGAATATAAAATATGTTCTCTAAATATAATATCGTGGTTTTCTCATTGCTTTATTCGGTAGTTAACAAAAAGTGAGTTTATGCTGCAAAGCAAACAAACGTTTAATAGCCAGTATCTTCATAAAAACAAAAATTTATAGGTATTTATCTGCAACTAAAACATCGCATTTTAATAAAATATTTATGTCTATTTTCACTGTACCAGAAAATTATAAATCGTCACTGTTACATTTATCTGGGACATATAAATGCACAAGTTAATTTAGAAGTGTGTTTTTCAGTAATTAAAATATTAGTTGCAATGGCTAATACGCATTAGAATTTTGAAGTTTTGCACAATGACTTCCTTATTTGCTCATATTATTTGTATGAAATTTTAGCAAAGTAGTTCTTTAATTTAAAAAAGTAGAACATTCAGTCTCAATATCCCTTAGTTTTATAACACTTTTCAATAAATTATAAACCCCCATCGCTCCTGAACCCTTTCATTTATCTTCTTTTATCACTTATGATGTGATGGAATAATTTGACGTATTCTCCTGCTACTTACTTCGGTGATTAAAGGAACTGTCATCCATCCGAAAAGAGAGAGAAGCTATTAAATTCCGGTATAATAATTTTATAAGATGGTGCAATTAAGCAGTTGCTAACAACCCCCGAATGAATTAAGAATCCCAGAAAGACCGAGAGAGAGAGAGGGGGGGGGGAGGGAGAGACTTGATTGCGTTAGTGTGCCAATTTAACTGCAGTTGTAAAACCAAGTTTTCTCCACCTCCAACACTTCAATAACTGCACGAGAGGAAAAACCCTGCAGTTGTTAACTGCTAAATTATTTCCCTTTTATTGCAGGGGAGTGAAACGTCAAAAGAAACAAAAAGTCACCCCTTTGAGTTTACAAGTAAAAGGCTAGGGAGATTGGAGCGTTTGAATGAGGACGCTACAAACCAAAGCAACCCCTAAACTGTTTATATTTATAAAATAATATATATTATTTTTATAAAATAATATAAATATATTTATTTCAAAAATGAAAAGTAGTAACGTTATTATTTTTAAAAAGCACAATTTTCTTCAGTAATACATTGAATGACAATTTTGTATATTTGAGTTCATATCTATGAATGCTTGTTCTTATAATTATCTAGTGACAAGCACAAGTTTGAAAATGCAATTAAATTATCTGGGAAAACGCATAGTAGTACAACAGAGATGGTTTTTAAGATAACCGAGATGGATGTCATTTTGTACTTTTAGTATAATTTTTCTTGGATCTGATTTAAGTGCATTTAATTTTTATTAAAATTAGTTTTTATTTTTCTATAGGTTTGGGTTCAAGGTAGCTGAAGTGATCACAATGCGAGAAAATTTAAGCTGATCTTTCTTGTTTTTATCTGAGTAGGAGTGAGTAATGTTAACTGACTGAGCATCCTTTTTTTAAGGTTTACATCTTCTAATCTGTAAGAGGTAAGATAGAAATTAATTTTACTATCCCGTCTTTCTATTTTTCATATTATCATTGAAGTGATTACAACTATGCAGTATTTTATTTCTTTAGTATAATCGCTAATGTAAACCAAGAGCAAACTCTTAATTTTGTTCTGTAATGCCCGATTTCACCAACAGATGTTAAGACTTAACACGGCTGTTAGTCTATTTAGCAATAGTTATAGCAACAATTACATTACACCAACATATGTTAGCTTAACACTCGTCTTAAGACTTTTGTTAAACTAACAAGTCATATTTCTATTCCAAGTTTTCTCGGGCTTCAAGCCAGGTGTAGATGTGGTGATGTACCGATGTTTCGGGAGCATACATTGTTCCCGTCTTCAGTATATGCTGAATGAGTTGAGCTAGCGTCAATGAGTTTAACAATGTATGCTCCCGAAACGTTGGTACATCACCACATCTTTTTATGTAAAAAACTGAAGCTGCTGACAGTGAAGTAAACTAGGTTATTAATAACAACTAAACACTAGTAACACAACTTCACTTATCTTATATAAATCCTGGGGACCGGTTTCAAAGCAAACATCTGCTTTATCCTCAGCCACTCAGCTTGACATCCACCCACTAACTGACTGACTGACCTTGACCACTACCGGAGTTTGAAGGATAGCTCCTTATCTAACTGCCATCTACCGGGGACAACACAAACTTATTGATGATGTCTATAGGAGGGATATCAAAATTCATTACGCGATCCTTATTTTTCAAAATAAATATCTTCTCCCAAACCATTAAATCTATCGGTTCCTTCAATTGTTTCAATAATTTAACTTCTGGATTTACTTCATGATTATATGACCAAAAATGATCAGCCACTGCCGATTTCTCGGTCTGTTTATATTTAATATTTCTAAAATGTTCTTTCGCTCTGGTTTCTAAATTACGCTTGGTTCTACCAATATAGATCTTATCGCATTGTAAACAGTTAACTTGATAAATACCAGATTTTTTGTTGTCTGAAATTTTGTCTTTTTTAGAAAACTGTAGCAAATTCTTTATACTGTAATTATTATGAGGTGCTAGTATTATACCCACTTCTTTGAAAATTTTTTGGAACTTTTTATTTGCCCACGGATGATAAGTAAATTTTTTGAAATTATAATCCTCTTTTACTTTTTTAAGAGTGGAAACATCATTAACGTTTCTAACGTTTTTAAGGAAATGGTTGAGTTCTAATGATTTGGATAAGGAGTCAATAGAAGATTTTATGAAACTTACTAATCTGTGTTTAGATCAAAATTTCTTTACTTTCAATGGAAATGTTTTTCAACAAATTTCAGGAGTAGCCATGGGTAGTCCCCTTTCACCCTTTCTTGCTGATCTATTTATGAGTTTTTTTGAAATAGAAGTCACTAAAGCTTTTCCTTCAATTTTTAAAATATGGTATAGATACGTAGATGACATTTTTGCCATAGTTCCTGAAAGATATATAGATGAGGCTTTAAATATTCTAAATTCACAGGATAAAGCTATCAAGTTCACAATAGAAATTGAAAACAATGGCTACATCCCCTTTCTAGATCTAAAAATAATGAAAAATAACAATAAATTAAGTTTTGGCATCTATAGAAAGTCAACTCACACGGATAATTATATCAAAAATAAAAGTTTTAACCCTATGTCACACAAATTTGCTGTTTTTAATAGTTTGATTTACAGATTGATAAACATACCTCTAAATGAAGAAGAATTTAATGCAGAATATAAACATATTGTAAACACTGCTTTAATTAACGGCTTTAATAAAGATTTTATAATCAGAAGAATGGAAAAATTTAAATATCAAAAAAATGTTAATGATGTTTCCACTCTTAAAAAAGTAAAAGAGGATTATAATTTCAAAAAATTTACTTATCATCCGTGGGCAAATAAAAAGTTCCAAAAAATTTTCAAAGAAGTGGGTATAATACTAGCACCTCATAATAATTACAGTATAAAGAATTTGCTACAGTTTTCTAAAAAAGACAAAATTTCAGACAACAAAAAATCTGGTATTTATCAAGTTAACTGTTTACAATGCGATAAGATCTATATTGGTAGAACCAAGCGTAATTTAGAAACCAGAGCGAAAGAACATTTTAGAAATATTAAATATAAACAGACCGAGAAATCGGCAGTGGCTGATCATTTTTGGTCATATAATCATGAAGTAAATCCAGAAGTTAAATTATTGAAACAATTGAAGGAACCGATCGATTTAATGGTTTGGGAGAAGATATTTATTTTGAAAAATAAGGATCGCGTAATGAATTTTGATATCCCTCCTATAGACATCATCAATAAGTTTGTGTTGTCCCCGTTAGATGGCAGTTAGATAAGGAGCTATCCTTCAAACTCCGGTAGTGGTCAAGGTCAGTCAGTCAGTTAGTGGGTGGATGTCAAGCTGAGTGGCTGAGGATAAAGCAGATGTTTGCTTTGAAACCGGTCCCCAGGATTTATATAAGATAAGTGAAGTTGTGTTACTAGTGTTTAGTTGTTATTAATAATCACCACATCTACACCTGGCTTGAAGCGCGAGAAAACTTGGAATATTCACGCCGCCAGGAAAGCTTCAGCTCCTATTAATGTCATATTTCTGTTTTTAAGTTGTTAAAAATTGTAGAAATGTCAAGATGGTGGGCGTGAACGCAGTTTCTTATGTCGATTTGCGAAAGTGACACCGTCTAAATGGAACTCGTAATAGAGAACGGCCTTTCAGGAGAAATGACTTTGTGGAGCTATCAGAAGATATAATGGCTGTAGGTATAACAAGTAGTTATGGTGGTTACTAAGGAAGTAAAAGATAGCTTAGAATATGCATTGAATAGGAATATGCCAATATAGCTTTTGCTTCAAGTATTAACAACTTTGCGACGCTAGTAAATGTGTTTAGAAAAGCGGAAACAAATGTGTCATCACTAATTAAAGCTCTGGTTGTCATTTTGCTAGAATAAACATATATGTTCCATTTAAAAAAAACGCCACTTGATGTTGGAAGTGTTATTTGTTTACCTTTATGGATTGTTCATACCTTCTCATTGTGCGGGCCCCTGACATAGGTACATTCCTGGCCAATTGGAATTTTCATATTTTGTTTCATTTCTGAGATAGTTTAGGTCGCAGAGTTAGGTGGGACACCCTACATAGTTGTTATATGCATAATCTCAACTTTCTACCTTTTCTATATTTATGCCCGATTTTACTAACAGATGTTAAGACTTAACACGTGTTTAACAATAGTTAAAACAAAAATTGCGTTTCACCAACCAGTGTTAGCTTAACACTCGTGTTGTGAATGTGGTGTTTAAGGGCCCGTCGACAACAAGGTCATTTGGGCCCCTTAACACTCGTGTTAAATCTCTTCTTAAACTAACAAGTCAAAATTCTGATTTTAAGTCCTTAACAATTGTAAATAGTCAAGATGGCGGGTGGGAACGCAGCTGTTGATGTCGATTTGCTATATTTAAGACCGTCTAAATGGCATTCGTAATAGAGTATGGCCTATGAGGACAAATGATTTTGAGGAGCTATCAGAAGAAAATTTTCTACAGAGGTATAAACTGTCCAAACATGTTGCTGTGAAGGTTACTGCAAAAGTACAATAGAGGTTAGAACATGCATCGAAAGGAATATGCCGATATCCCATTTGCTTCAGGTATTAATAACCTTGCTTTCTTATAATTCACTGAATTATGCGGATAATAAATACACTGCCCACCTCCCGTCTTGAAACGTTCAAGTCACTCGTCACTTGTCCTCGCTCTTCGTTTTAAATTTACGTAATACCGAGTTAGAACATGCATCGAAAGGAATACGCCGATATCGCCTTTGCTTCAAGTATTAATAACTTTGCGATTTTATAATTCAATAAATTATGTGGTTAAAAGACTGTCTACCACCTGTCTTGAACGTTCAAGTCTCTTGTCACCTGTCCTTTGTTCTTCGTTTTAAATTTACGTAATACTGAAGATGTTTCGTGTTTCTAGTAATGCCACATGCATTTGAATTAAATTCGTTTCCTATTTTTCCCTACGTGACATTTTTCTCTTTTACATTCACCGCATCCATCCTCCTCTTTTCCACAATGTCCTTATACTTACCAATTCAGTTAATTTTTCCTCCATCGATGAGAAATTTATTTAACGGCTTTTGTTTACGATTTTGTTAATCCGCCATTTTTAGCTGTGTGCAGACGAAAAAACAAAAGCGCATCACAGCACGTTCAGAAAATAATACGACTCATCCCTATCCTTCTATAACTGTAATATTTCTTGGTGTTAACACGTGTTTCACATTTTCAGAAAACAGATTGGTGAAATGCAAGAAATTTAACAGCTTTGTTAGCGCTGTTGCAATTGTTACATTACATTTGTTAACGTCCATTTTAACAGTTGTTGGTGAAATCGGGCATTAATGTCTCTTTTGACCATCTCTACTTCATTCTTACTTTCTCCAGAAGCTGCCCAAAATTTAGCATCTATTTTTGATGTTCAAGACTCTTTCTCCACCTACTTATTTTTTCCCTGTTAACTTTTTCTTATTCATAAAAACGTCCCTACATCCATTTGTAGTTTTCAGTGTAAAATACTGAACAAGGTGGTGCCGATACTAGCGCGTAACCTGCGCATGAGAGAATATGAGTGGCCTTGCTTCCTGAACCATTGCTTCTTTTCGGGGTTCCACTGGGTGCTAGGTAAACGCTGAGATAACTATTTGCACCCCTGGAATTTTATGTGTTTAATGTTATGAGATCATCACTTTCCTTCATACATTCCAGAGTTTACGTATGGTGTTCTTTAACTGTTTTAACTGCTCTCACGACTCTATATCAATCTTGAGATTTTTTACATCACGCTCTGACAGTTTTAAATCATAACCTATGTTTCAGTATTGCAGAGCAAAGTGACGAATGTTGGTGTGTGTTTGCATGAGGTCTGCTTGGTGCTTGGCTGGCAGACTGAGACACCTTCCTGGGAGTAGCTCGCCACATTGCGGGAAACCCAGGTTGCAGATGGCTAAGGTAGGTTCACTAGGAACCCCAACTTTGCTAGCGCTCATCGTACGGATCTCCTTGCTTTCGGATATTCTGTTAATTCATTTCTCCCAGGGATTACGTTTAGGTACACCTTCTTGTGCAACATCGAATATGGTAGTTGCCCTTATTTACACATCCTTTTTGCAAGAAATGTAACAAAGTAATACACTATTTCAACTACATTTTTCAAAGCAGAAGAAGAGTACTTGGAATAAAGAATATAATAGCCATGTAAAAACATAGGGCAACATATTCAGAGAGGTTAAGAAGCTAAAATACGAGGTACATAAATGGATATAAAATAGATTATGCATGTTCATACACGAGTATCTTTATTTCTGGTATATGTTTTGCCTCTCTAGTGGCTTTTAAGCCACTTTGCAAAATGTTAAAATCTCTCTATGCAGTATCAAAGGCAACGGCAGCGTTGAAGGATATAAAGCTATAATAACCTGCTCCCCAGGATTACTCTCTGGTGTTGAGAAGTAATTATGGCATCATTCCCCTTCTCTGTCACGCATGTGTGATGTGGATTCCAGACACGCTGGTCTGGAAAGCAAAGGATGATAATAACAGCCTGCAGTAAAATCGCCGAGTTCTAAGCAAACAGGTTTCATTAGGCAGCCATATTTTAAAAGATTAATGCGTCTTGAATTAGCTGAGGCAGAAACCCGGCCGAGATAATCCACGTACTTGAAGCATCTCCCTCTGCTTGAATTAAGAGTGCCACTTAATACACAGAGAAGCTAGTAAAAATGAATATAAACACAAAAAACAAACACAAAAATTACCAGAGAGAGAGCAACGTCAGTGCGGTGGCACGAGATTAACTCTCCTCTCATATTTTAATCCATTTACATTTCGTTAGACGTAACGCTGAGCAGAAAGTCAGTTAATAAAACCATCTCTTCTGCATGCCAGAGTTTTGACGCCCGTATCTACACGTTCATAGATTAAATGGCTCCCAGCTGGGACAGCCCAACACATTTTGACATTTTACCAAGTTCTTTTCACTTTACTTTAGCGTTTCTGTTTTAAGAGGAACCCTTTTTCAAAATTTACATCGTTAACCTCTTAATTCTTGACATAAGTTTTACGGCCAAGACCTTAAAAGTAGGCCATGGTTCTCACAGAGCAAATGAAATCTCTTTAGCATTTCTCTTTTGCTTTATACTGAGGAAATAACGCCGTAAGTACGTGCTAACTTGGGCGGCTGAAATGAAAATACAGTTCTACCACGTTTGGCCAACATCTTATTTGGTGAGAGCCTTTTAATTTGCTAATTTTGATGGCAATTAACTTGAGTAGCAAGTTTTTGCGGGGGGGGGGGGTGGGAGGTCAGGTTTTTCGTAATGTGTACATCGCGCAACGGTTCTGAACGGTGACCTTCACCCATAAATCAGTCAGCGAGCCCGCGCCTAACCCTCTTTCTCCGCTGTCTCCTCCTTACTCCTATATTCAACGAATATGTTGCTCTTCTTACTGCATGCAATATATCGTGTGAATCGGAGTACAGTAGATTGTGAAGTATTGTGACGCTGTCATACGAGGTCGGATCGAAAAGCATTGCACGACCCTTTTTTTTCCCCTTTCTTTCTTTCTTTTTTGCTATGGTATGGCAACTGGAATGTCAAATTTTCAGACAGATCTAGTATGAAGTTTTATTTTTGTTTACGTGCCACTCTAACGTGAGCGCACAGGCTACTGTCGTCCACACTTGAAGAACACCGAAGTGTAGTTCCATTTTTATGGGCCAAAGGGCACACACCGAAGGAACTTTGCAGGAAATGTGTGGCGTGTATAGGGAGGATTGTTTGGTTCGTAGCAATGTCTCCAGGTGGTGTGCATTTTTCCAAGCGATCCGTGTGAACTTGACTGATTTGCCACGTTTCGGGCGGCCTGAAACGGCTGGTACTCACTATAATATCAGAGCCATTGAAGAGACAATTTGGAACGAACGGCGAGTGCAAGTGCGAACCGTATCACAACAGCTCAACATTTCCTTTTTTTTTTTTTTTTTAATTATTTCAATTGCTCAGCACAGGTGGTGCCATACAAATTGTGGAGACATATACACAATATACATAATAAAATTAAAGTATACAGGGATAGAGGATACTCATATTAGAGTCCTCAAGCCAACTGGTGTGATTAGTGTGAGTATAAATTAAATAACTTCTTCATTACAAAATAAATAAACATTATAGAAATAAAATGTCCTGTGGCAAGCGTGCCTTCAGTCTTGGTGCAGCAACAAGGCGACGTCCCAGTTGGAAGAATAAAGCACCTGATACATAAGGAAGGTGAGCAAAGAATCTGCTTGTCGTTTTAGAGATGTACTCATTAAGGTTGGCTATGTCCAATTCTCTATGAAGCTGTGCATTCCGGATGTACCACGAGGCGTTAGACAATCGTAATATTCTGTTTTGAAACACCTGGAGTTGGTGAATATGAGTAGGTGAAGCACATCCCCATACAGGACTGGCATATAGAAGAAGTGGTCGTAGAATACTCTTGTATAGTAGCAGCGTACATTCGACTCGTAAAGAGGATTTGCGGTTGAGGATGGGATACAACTTGTGAAGACGAGCATAGGCTTTATTTAGTTTGCTTTTGATATGTGTACTCCATGTCAGCCGACGATCAAGATGGACGCTAAGATATTTGACTGCACTATCAGAAGGTAACCAGGGGACTTCAGTGTTACAGAGACGTATATTTGCCGGAGCAGCAGGCCTGCGCAAGGTGAAAAGCTTAAGAAGACATTTGCTTGGATTAAGTGCGATACGCCAGCGAGATAACCAGTGCAGGAAAATGTCCAGGGAAGATCTTAGGTTTGCAACGGCAGTTTCAATAGAAAAGTGCGAGGTGAAGATGACTGTATCGTCAGCAAACAGTGCAGTACTTGTTGCAGGAAGTTCTAAACATTTCCTACGATGCTGAGTGCCATATCGTTCATGACACGCTGAAATTACCGTCACAGGCCGCCCGAATCGTGGCGGATCAGTCAAGTTCACACGGACCGCTTGGAAGACTGCACACCACCTGGAGATATTGCTACGGTCCAAAGCATCCTCCCATAAACGCCACGCATTTCTCTGTAAATTTAGTTTGGTTTATGCTCTTTTGAACATAAAAATCGAACTACACTGCGCTGCTCTTCACGTGGGACAACAATAGCATGTGCGCTATCTTTGTTGCATAGTTTACGCTTCTCTCGCTAGAGCTGTACGTGAGAAAAAATATACCTTCGGTAGAGAAAGCTTTAAACTACATCTGTATGAAATTTCAACATTCCAGTTGCAATACCATGACAGTAAAAAAATTTGTGCGATATTTTTCGATCCGCCCTCGTACATATATAGGAGTGTTGTGATAATATCTCCTACAATTTCAAACTTAACAGGAAAGACTCTTCATAGCGAAACTTGTGAGGTGATTGTTAATGTACATGAACATCTTAAGAAAGAGACAATGCATAAGGATTGCTGCTCTCCTGAGTATTTCAGAGTGATTAACAAAGTGCAAGAAAAAATTATAAATCACAACGAAAAAACTGGAGACTTTCATAAAGAAATGAACAACGAATTGAGTTAAATAGCTACGCACAATGTAAAATGCAGATTTAACCACTAACTTGGTGATAGGAATACATAATGCTTCTTACCAGAATACCTAAAACTTCAAATTCAGACTTTCTTGGTTACACTATCACGTTATCCCCTTTGATGAAAATAGCACCAAAACAAAATTGCTTGATAAGATCTGAAGCTTTTCTGGCGACGAAAATGATACATTTCTTCCCGGGCAGCAAACCAGCTGAAAAGACGATTAGAAATGGACGTTTCGGGAGTGTGCATCGCTCCCATTATCAGGATATTTATTAAATGTCCTAACTACAAATGAAATACTGGATATAACACGAAGCCAAAACACTATCAACAGTCGCATTACTGAACAAAAGACTGTTTTTAGTAAATTAATGCCAGGTCAGCAGATGGCGTGAGTATAGAAAATTGTGTCAAATAAACGTATTGATTATCAAGCTGTATTGATTTTTACTTCTTAAATCGACGGATTTCCATTTTAAGGCCGGTTTCCAAGACGAGTTGACTTGAATTCCAGAATCAATATTAAGCGTGCTCCTTTCAGAGGAAATGGCCAAAGCCTCCTTATTTCTTCGCTCCCAGTAATTGTTGCATATTGCCAAGATGGTTGTCTCCAGAAAATTGGCTCTATGGTCGTTATCAAAACAGTGCTCTGCCAGGACAGACTTCTTGGGTTGCATTAAACGAATGCTCTGCTCATGTTCGTTTATTCTGGTAGCGATGGTCCTTGTAGTTTGTCCTATATACTGTGTCCCACATTCACAGGGAATGCGGTACACGCCCGGAACTTGGAAGTCCAGTTTGTCTTTCACCGGTCTCGACAGGTGTTTATTCTTCGGATTTGGCTTGTGGGTGGTCCTGGTGTTGTATTTGGCGAGAATTCTGCTGGTTCTGCTGGATATATGGTCGGCAAACGGGATGCAGGCTGATGCTTGCTGTATTACAGGTTTCCCTTTCCTAGCTTTGGTGATCGAGGCTTAAACGTCATATTCGGGGCAGCCGTTTTGACGGAAAGTGAGTCTCAGGTGCTGTAATTCTTGTTTTAAGTGACTGGGATTAGATATAGACAAAGCTCTGTGGGCCAGTGTATTGAGAACTCCCAGTCGTTGAGACCATGATGGAAACTATGAGCGTTCAGATAGAGATCGGTGTGTGTAGGCTTGCGATATACAGCATGCCCCAGTGTACCGTTGCTGTCTTTTGAAACAAGAATGTCCAGGAATTGAAGAGTTCCATCGTTCTCCAAAATTGTATGATTTAATTTTAGCCAACAAGTCGACTCAAAACAACTTTTAGGTTGATCAAATACTGTCAGATTATAACCATGCAACTTTAATGCTTCCTCCGTAACATCGGGATCTGAATCCTATAGAAATAAATGAACAACTAGCCAAGACGGATTGCTTGTTGAAATGTAACCTTTAAAACAAAAGAGGTTGAAATGTGCCGCCAATGATTTGGGTAAACTGGTAAATGGAATGGAGAAAAGTGTGCTATCATATGAATGAAATAGAACAGGAATACTGGAAAAGATGATGCAATAACGCAAGAAAGAATTATGATTAAAAACAATGGGATTGAAGGCAGTGACGAGGGTGACAGTAATAACTACTCGACAGAGCAAGAAGCAGATATATCAGGTGTACAAGAATTAAAATATGATTAAAGGCAAATATGTGTACCTCCGTGCTAAGTTACTATGTGTAAATGAAAAACTTTCCAGGAAATGTATTTAATTTGTTGGAGACTATACGACTTTCCTGAATATCGACGTAAAAAGCAAATAATCCAGTGATACTTTGCAATCAGACATCAGTGTCATTGAAGGCCAGGGAAAGCAGGTAAGAGAAAGGCATCAAAGCTTTCATCAAAGCGTGACCTATACATAAACGAAGTAAAACAATTCAAAAATTATTTACAACGGTAACTTTTGTAACCTAATTCAACCTACTTAAGACATCTATCGTGCCCATCTTTATCCCAACTGCACCGCCTTAAAACCGCTCAGTCCATGTTAACGTGTGGAGCCTTACTTCAAGAGTTCCCGAGTTCGATTCTCGGTGTTGCATGGTTTCTCCAGAGCGTTGAGGGAATGTTGTGGGATGGGGCGCATACTGAAGATTTCTCTCTGAAGTCGGTCGCCCAGGAACCCTTTAAAGGGACCTCCGGGGTTCGAGTCTCATAGGCGGGTTTGACATCGTCGAATGTTTTAGGGCTACAACAGGAATTTGTGGTCAAACACATCACGATCGTACCTTACAGGTATACCATACGACTAACTAATATTGTGACCTTCTTTGTTTGGTTGGCGGATGAAGGTGCATTACGGAGGAGCTGCCTTCGCTGGCGTTCGTTTATGAAATCACTCTCAAAAGGGGTAGGTTTGTGGGTTTCCGCCAGCGTTAGGATCTATATCTGAACACTAATGGCAGGGAGGCAATGACAGCGGTAAGAATATGTCAACAGGAATTGGAGATATCAGATGGTTAGAAAGATGTATGAAGCGGTCGTCGAATCCTGAACAATTTCTACAGTGGAGGTATGTGGCACATCAGAGATAGGAACACAATTAGACCAGATGGATGGATTGTTTTGCAAAGAACAACTAGGGCTGCCAAAATTGTCACCAAGAGAAGTGGCATTACTAGAGTTTGGTAATACAAAAAGGAGGGAAATAATAATAGAAAGAATATTGAAATTCTGGTATAAGTGTGTAATAGGGCAGAAAAGGGGAATTATTGAATCTGTGCATGAAGCAACAGAAAAGCATTAAGAACACAAATGGTTGGCGGTCGGATTTGGAAAGAGTGGTATCGAAGATAGGCATGGAAGATTTATGGAAAGCAGAGGAGTCAAATCATAGCGGTTTTTGGAAGAAAGTGAGAACCAGGGTGCAAGACAGATAGGCAGGAGATATCTTTGAAACTTTATAAACAATTAAAGAAAGAATGGGGTAGGGAAAAATATATAGATCAATGTGACAAAACGGAAGAGAAGGCATAACATAGATGAGAAATGAAATGTGTAGTGTTTAGCGCCTGTTTTTACTACATACGACACCGCAGGCGATGACACTGATGATACATGAGATGAAGATGGAGTACTGGTGGAATGAGATGGCGGGGGAAACCGGAGGTCTCGGAGAAAACCCGCCCCAGCACCATGTTGTGCACTACAAATCTCACTTTGCGGTCACCTGGGATCGAACCCGAGCTGCCTTGGTGAGAGCCAAGTGGTCTAACCACTGAGCCACGACGCGGCCGCATGGATGAGAGTAGGAATAGTATATATAAAAGGGTTGAGAAGTAATGAGGTAGGGATCTGTGAATTTTGTGGAGAGGAAGAGTGCACTGTTCATTACCTGATAGAATGTAAGGAGTTAAATTGCAGGAGAAAAATATTGGATGAGATACGGGACAGTGTGAGCAAAGAGGTAGTGACGTTACGCATGTTAACGGGGATGGGTGAAAAGAAAAATAGTTGTATAGGAGAACTCATATAGGTTAAGAGAAAAGTGGATTAGGGTAAAAGAAGCGAGGGTCAAGAAGAAAAGTCCTCAAGCTGCTCAGGAAACCAAAAGCTTGTGGTCAGGGGACCTGAATCAGCGAGTAAATCTTAGGGTCAGCAACTTTATGTATTTGTACGAGTACAAGATGTATTATAGTGCATGCTGGATGTTAAAGTCACTGTAGTGAAACTGTACAAATATACCATATATATCATATCATAGGGACCCCACATATGCCTGTCTGCCTCACGCTCAAGAGGTCCCGAGTTCGAATCTCGGTCAGGGCGAGTTACCTGGATAAGGTTTTTCCGGGGTTTTCCCTTATCCTAAAAGACGAATGTTGGGTACCTCTAAGCTCCATGGAACCCGGGCTCATTTGAGCATCATTTCACCCATTCCATTCATCGTCCCATTGGACTTAACGTTGGAGGACGTAAATTACAAAACAAACTACAAACATAAGACTGTCGCGCTAGATCTGGTGGCCCTCTCTGGTCTTCAGTGTTGAAAACCTTCCCCTCTTTCTGGCAACATTAATAGAGAGAATTGAAAAGTCAAATTTTTATTGGAGAATATAGTACGTAGCTGCAGAAAAGCTTTATATGTAGCTCACCAGTTTTTCTGTCCTAAGGTGTACCTATAAGAATAGCTAGGAAAACAATTCCGTTAAAATATCTAGCGAATTAAAGCAACTACGACGAAACAATAATTCTTTTTTAAGTCTGGCATCCTTTCAAGTAACTTTCTTTATCGAAGTTTTCCGTGAATTGGTGCAACAAAAGAATTCTTCTACATGACACTTTTGTCTAGTTTATGAAGCACGTTTAGGGAATTGCTTTAAACAATCTGAGTAAAGAAATGTAAACTCACAACATCAGTGACGTAACTGGTCCTAGCGATTAATAGACTGCTTCGGCTCATTTATTTTAAACCACCAAATCGACGCCCTCTCTTGCTTGACACCCCGGCCTAAGGAAGCTACTTATCTTCCTCTTCCTTCCTTCTCTACCTTTTGTTCTTTATTACCCTTCTTTTTCTCTCCTCTTCATTCAAGTATTATTCATTTATCTTCCATTTATTATGATGCCATTTAGCACTCAAATGAAGCGGAAGTCCCACAATCCTTTTTCCTTCACATGCACACACGCTCTCTCTTTTTTGTTTCTCCTTTCTTTCCTTCCTTACGTCCGCTGGAATTCCGTACCGTTTTTTTCATATTCGCCTCCCTCTTCCTATTCACTTACTTCGTTTGCATGGCGTTTTCGTGACTCTATCGCTCTTCTTCCTCCATGAATAAAAATACAGCTACTGAAAGGTCGCCGCTATATGGAATTACTAAAAGAATGTAAATGAAAGAAGAAAGGAGATTTCGGTTTGAGTGAGAGATAGAAATTGCGGGTGGGGGATTTGTTTGCGAAGGGAAATAATTCTTCCACATCCTTTTTTTTCCGTCGCTGCTGGGAGAGCTGTGGAACGGGAAGGACCTTCCATTTTATTTAGGTAGTGTCGAGGACCGTAATTCAACTAGAAGAGGTCTGGGTGAGAGAAGGGAGAAAAGTTGGCAAGACTGTCTGCGTGTGTGGGACCTCAGTACATGATCTCCTTGTTTATGCCAAACTCTTAATGTCCTGCCCTAACATGGAATTTCAATTCGGAGGGAGTCGAGCGACCAGCCATTCAGAACAGGTCTTGCACTCTACCAACTTTTCTCTCACTACTTTTTGGGGAAAACGTCTACATCTCAAACGAAATGGAAGTCCAAAGAGGCCCTTCGTGACTGGCTTCCTCTATTCACTAGTAGTTTCAGTCCTGCATGGAAGTTTATTTAAATTTACATTGGTATGCAAAACTACGCTCATAAGGCTTGCTACAATCCGTATATTCTTATAGGATAATTAACATAATTTAACACTTCCAAATAGATCTCTTGCATACATATGTACCGATTATTCTCTCTGTTCTGCTACTTGATAACCATAAGGTCCTTACTAGATGTTCTTATGCTCTACTTAATGTCAGTCAATGTACAAAAATGACATTTACAAGACGCAAACCACTTAATCTAGATTATTATTTCAAGTAATGTTGACTTAAAGATCCAAAACATGACATCCTCCGACAATATATATATAATTAAAACCCTAAATTGCTGATTTCATCTTTTGTTTTGTCTTCCTGGCTTCGTTTAACCCTGATGGTTATAGTTAAATGCTGCTTTTGGTAACCTATTACTTGTCTTTTTATTACGTTTGATGTTCTTTGTGATATGGCTGAATTAAATGGCTAAAAATATACTCAAATAAGTCCAGAGATTCCAGAGTTTAGTGTCCTCACATTCCTATTTCCAGAATAAAGGGGAAAAACGGAAAAAAATATATTATTCAGGTGACTCAACTTAACCAAGATTCGAAATTGGAACTATTGATTGTGAAGCAGACATGAAGATGGGTATTATTTGCTAATATAATAGATGGTTTTGCCCGCCTCTGTAGCGTTTGTGGTAGCGTGTCTCGGGGTCCACAGTGCTTCTGAGATTATTCGATTATCAAAGAAACTGGTTACAAGCTCCATGGTAACATTATAAGTATGGCGTGTTGCTCCATCTTGCTGGAAATAACCTTCTCTAAATTCGAATTATTATTTCGTCGTGAATTGGTGCAACAAAACAATTCTTCTACATGACACTTTTGTCTAGTTTATGACTCACATGAGTTCGAATGTCTTTTAGGGTGATGGAACTGTGTAAGGTTTTTCGGGATTTCCCCTTACCCTGAAAAGATTAGTGTTGGGTACTTCTAAGCTCTATGGACCCTGACCTCATTTCACTCATCATCCGATTTGACATAACATAGGAAAAACGTATTTTAAGAAAGTGATACAAATATTATAGGTGAACGATGGTGGCGATCAAGGTTACCACAGCTCCACGTAGTGCGCCAGTTTGAAACAAATATAATTGGTGAACGATGACAAATATGATTGGCGAGCAATGAGGTTTCTCTCAGGGTATGCGTGGATGGGTGTGAGAAGGAGATTTTCACAACACTGGAATGCCCGTCTCCAAATTATTTATTCACTGCTTCTTCTTTTCAAACATCGAAATGGACGTTGCCGACCGAGGGTTACTAATCTCGGTTTAGAGTTACTGAATGCTAATCGTTTATTACTCGATAAATTTTGATGACCCGACAAATATTCAAGACAGAACAAGTTGACCGCTCTAATAGGCTTCACGTCTCAGACTCCTCTCATCGGCTGCACGCCGAAGACCCATCTGATCGGCTTCACGCCGAAGACTGATTATAATGGCTTCCTAGCCGCGAACTGTCCCCATCGGCTACACGCCGAAGAGTGCTCCCTGACCACAGCTGCGCGTGTATATATCTCTAACTTTCACTCTCCAAATTCCTTTTTCAACCAAAGTCCCTTTTGTGGCTGTTTTGGTCGCCATTGTAAATGATCCAAAGAATTCCCTATTCATACACGTCTAGTGACAATTCCTTTAGAAACCTTCTAAGGACACTGCTTCTTACATGGCTTTGTTATAATACTTTCCCCAACTCAACTGGCCTTGCCCCTTGTCGTAACAAAGAACCAACATTCCTTTGACATCTATCATGATTCTTTGCTTCTGACAAATCATAATTTCGGTATCAAAAGTCATTACCATTTTACGTCTTTCGCTCTTTGCATTCTTCACTACATATAAACAAGGTGGATAACATATATTCCATACAAAAATTAGATACCCAGATATCAGGTGAAGTAAACCTTTGAGGTCCCTGGATCCTGTATATAAGCTTTAGGAAAAGGTTCCTGTGGAAATATTTGTTTCTGTGTCTATAAAGAGAAAAGTTAAAAAAGGAAAAATTATTCAAATATTAAGCTTGTTATTTAACTGCAATATTCTTCAAGACTGCAACAAGGAGATTTTCAATAAAATTCAAAATGTGTATCTTGAATTTTCTGGGAACTGCTTCTGAAGTCCTCTTCATAAGCCCTTCAAAAATATTTAAAAAGACAGATCCCTTTAAAGCACTTAGTGTATACAATATTTTATATTTTTATTTGTTACTTACTTATTGTGGATATAGCCAGTTTAAAAATATTCCTTACTATTGGTTAAATGATTGAAATTAATTTATTATTCGTTTCTTTTGTCTTATACAAAAAGAGCTGAAATTCAAAGTCATCACAAAACAGCCACATTTAAATTCTACAGTATTCTCAAAGTCCCATTGAATCCATGAAATAAATATATTTCTAAAATATTTTAAAATAGAAAGTAGTGTATAGAAGAATAAGGTTTTGTAAGAACAGTTTGTCTAATAAGTAGAGAAAGTCATCAAACTTTTATATGCCTTATTCTTCTACTTTTACCCTTCAGTAAAAGTCATATTATTTTCTTGTCCGCTATAGGCCTTATGTACTGTTTACGAGTGATAACTGTAGGCTAACTACAATAATTTTTCTGAGCATTCTATTGAATCGAGGTAGAAAAGCAAGGAGAATGATGCTCTGTCTCTGAAGACGAGTGCGTGCATTGAGTTGCGCAATTTTTGAAGAGAATTGCCTTCGTTGGGCATTGCAAGTACTTGGATGTTTACAGAAAGCTCTATGAGACACAGTGCTAAACCAATATTGACTCTACTCGACTGAGTTTGTGGCGCGTACGTTAGCAGAGATGATGGTGAAAGTACAGACAGGCAATTGTCTTGGGAAGCAATCTAAAATGCAGAGCAATACAGAGAAACAACTGATTAGCTCTTTGTGTAAATTTACATTTCAACTGTAATGTTCGTAGCAGTCTGGTGATATTGTTACTTAATCACTTGCTTTTTGTTTGCTTATTAGTCGGATGTTTCTCTAGAAGCAAGCGTCTTTTGTGTTAGATTGACTATACTTGTCTTGCTTCGTTGACATGAGCCGGTTTGAAGATCTGCATTTTAATGTGAAGGAATAAAACAATCTTAGAAGAAGATCCGTGTGTATATGTAATCCAAAACAAACACCTAAACCTGATATTTAAATTCAGCTTTTTTCCAAGGATGCTATGCAAAGATTGAAATAAAAAAAATTCCCTGGTCCTAAACAACCCTTTCTTCGAAGCCATTCAAACGTTTGATTTTCTCAAAAATGAATATACAGATTTGGGTTCAATTATCTCATGCTTTCGGTATTTTCAACAAAATTGTAATCGCTTTCAGAATATCTTTGTTATTATTTTATAAATATATGACTTCAAACATTTGCACTTATCCAAAATTGAGAAGGAAAACTCATTTATTTCTCCCCCCCCCCTTCTGACTTTAACTTCCTTGGCCATCCAAACAAAACGAATTTCAAAGCCATCATATAGCGGCCCACTTTAAAAAGATGTGAGTATTGCTTGAAGCGTGCTATATCCCCCTGTTCCGCTTTCACTACAAGAAAGAACGGAATGAAGCAATTTCTGAAAATGCTTACCTCAGTTAACATAACGCACATAAAAACTAACCATCATCATACAAACAAATTCCAACCATGAGTGATGTGTAACTTAAAGCTCTTTGGGAAATCATATTATGTTCCATTCTGCATACATGGTTGTACCATCTTTTCCTGTACTCTGCTATTTTGACTCTTAGTTTAAATATTCCCAACTGTTATCAAATATCTACACTCTTCTGTTTTTCCATTAAAGTATAACCTACAACAACCTTCAGGAACATAATTTCCGCAACTTTTAACCGTTTTAAAGTATCTTTATTTAGAGTCTAACACTCATACCCGTGCTAAAATTTTATAATATTTCATTAGGATTTCTTTGCAAACTTTCTTTAATAAAGTTCTTCTAATTGTTGCACATGTGTTGAAATAAATTAAGTGTTCCATCTATGTATTTTGTTTTATTCTTGTCAATGAAAACTCCTAAACACTTAAAATACATAACGTGTTCTATGGGTACATTATCAACAACAATTTTAGCTCTGACAAGCTCTTTTCCATAAAATGTCATTTCTTTTTCAACTGTATTTTTCAAATTCAGTAGGCACTAAACTTAAATTATACATAGCTCTTTGCATATTGTCTTCCGTAGATGCTGTAACAACTTGGTCGTATACAAAAGCTAATGTGTCCATGTTTACATTATTCATTTTAAAGTTTATAGTTTTACAAATGACATCGTCTAAATAAATATTAAATAATGCGTATGAAAGCGGACACCCACTTGTCGGACACCTTCATTTATTTCGATGTCTTCCCCTAACGGTTTACTTCCACTTTTGCTCTTATCCTTGTTTCCCAATATAGACATTGTATTGCATGTATTACAAGGTTAGTAAAACCTCTATCCTTCATTATTTACCACATTTTACAGTGCGATCCATATATACCTGAACCACTTCAATAGACCATAACTGTTGAACCAATATTAGGACACATGTGCAACTTTGGGAGAATATAATACACAATTGGGAGATTACATTACACTGTTTACAACTCAGATAAAATGTTGGAAGTGTCCTCCACCAGCATCTACACATGTTTGCAACCAACTCGCCATATTCTCTGAAGTTTTACGGAGAGTATCCTCGCCAATGTTACTTATTTCGGTTCGAATGGATTCCCTGAGAACATCAATTGTCCGTGGCCTATTCCTGTGCACTCTATTTTTAGATACCCCCACAAGAAAAAATCCGGTGAGGTTAGGTCAGGGCATCTCGTGGTCCACAGTGCTTCTGAGATTATTCGATTATCAAAGAAACTGGTTACAAGCTCCATGGTAACATTATAAGTATGACGTGTTGCTCCATCTTGATGGAAATAACCTACTCTAAATTCGATGTCCTCTCCATAAAACTTCAGAGAATATGGTGAGACGAGTGCAAACATGTATAGATACTGGTAGAGGACACTTCCAACATTTCCTCTGAGATCTAAATAGTGCAATGTAATCTCCCAATTGTGTATTATATTCTCCGAAAGTTGCACTTATGTTCTATTATTGGTTCAAAAGTTATGGCATATTGAAATTGTTCAGGTGTATATGGATCGCACTGTATTTCCATTTGCTTTGTCAAATGCTTTGACATAATCTGTGCAGGCTAATTAAACTGGAAGATTACACTCCTTTCCATTTTGGAAGCAGTTATGCTAATGTAAAAATGCAATGTAGGCAGGATCTACCCTATCCGAAATCATGTTGATTTTGCAAGATAATTGCTTCATTTATAATTTTTTAAATTCCATTTGCTCTCAGAGTCAGGTTTGAATATTTGAATTACCACATCAAATTTCCAGTTATCAAGTATGCTTCCTGGCCTCCAACATCCATTTAAAGTTGTAAAATTGTATCTTGAAAGCAATTGAAGCTGCATTTAATTAACTCCATATTTATTTGATCTAAACCTGGTGATTTATTTTTAAAGCTACCCAGTGCAATTTCTAACCACTCTTTCGCTATAAGATCAATCTGAGGGTGACAAAACTAAAGTCATGTGAATATAACAATCTATTTTTTATAAAAAGTTTATTCTGTGGAACTGTATGTAAGTATGAGAACAGCAAACTACAAAAAGGAAAGCTTCGTTTAAATAGGAAACTCCGTTTTTAAATTCATGAACCTCCTACATTTGACAGATTTTAAGAAAATATTCTGAACTTAAAGTACCTTTAAAATAAATTATTTTATGGTATTTTATGTGGTCTTAATTTTTTAGAGCTTCATCAAAATACATATTTTTAAGATATTCACGTGACAAACTGTGCACGTTCAAACATGTGACGTACTCTTCACTTTGAATAACTTTTGTATACCTATTAGGTATAAATCTCGTTAAAGCATGCAATATGTGAAGAATCACTTCTCTGCTCTCAAACTTCTCTGAGATATTCTTTCTCATTGTTTGAATTTTCGAATACCTAAATCTTTTTCCAATTGACAATCGTTAGTTGCTTGTTTTCGTGGCTATGTAAGTAGTGAAGTGCATAATGTAAGTTTATCTCCATTAACAGGAAGCGGCTCAAAGTTTATGCTTTATAAAAATAGATTAAAGAATGAGTAGAAAAATATATGCAAATGCAATACAGATCAAATATTACCTGGCAAGGTGCAGTAATAAAATACTATGGAATATAGTAGGCAATATCATTTGGGAAGGTTTCTTTTAAATATTATTCTTTTATATAAATGCGCATATTTATTTGGATAAGGAGCAATACTTGTGATAAGCAGACGTCTGTATCCATACAGAACGTTACGCAGGCGCCTGATAAATATCTACAAATGGTATAAAACCTGAGGTTCATGAATAATGTACAGCGAAGCTTTCACAGTGCATACACATTGCATAAATGAAATGTAAAATCACGTGCTACCATAACCAAATACGCTACTCTTTTTATTTTCGTGGATACGGTTACAAAAACATTGCTTGCATGTTATAATTTATCGTTTTGTCAGAAAACAGGGCGACATAGCAATAGGCTGAATACCAATATTAGAAAGGGGAAGTACATAAAACGGGGAAGAGCAGGCGTATATACGTGTTTGCAGATACTGAATATGTCTTGCTATTCGAAAATAGCACATTATCGGACGTAGTATTATCACCTGGTTCAGTATGTTAATTGTAGGTATTTCGAAGGTGTTTGAAACTGCTCGTATATATTTGTTGCTATTAGATCAATTTTATACCAGTGACATAAAAGGAAATATTTGTAAGGACTTGGGAGTTTCTGAAAGTGAGTTGTGGAGGAAAAGATGAGATGATGAACCTCGTTGAAGATCTAGTTGCTAGATTCTAGTAGTTGCACGGCTGCTCCGGTATTCCCATTAGCTCTTATTTTCAGGGGCGGTCTCAGGTGGGAAGTGATAATTTAGTTATAAATTAAATAAAATGGTAGTTCCTCCTTGTTTCTATAAAAATTGGTATTTTAATTAAAATTAATATTTTCCAACACTTTTCAATGCTTAGTGGACGTTGATAGTATACTAGCTTATGCAATCCTTTACAACATTCCACTTTCCAATGCAAGCACAAACACTACAGAAATGCATAGACACGCAAAATACCTACGCGCCTTCACGTCCATTTGCAGAAGAAAATTGGCTTCGTGCCCCTCAGCTTTTATAGTCCTTTCGTTGCCATAACGACAAGTAACATCTTTCAACTTTTCTACACTAAATTGTCATTCTTTTTTAAGAAATTTAGCTTAACGTAATTTTAACAATTAATTAATAATTACTTTACTAATTTTAATAAAAAATAAACTAAAAATAACTACTTAAATCGTTTCATATTACATTTCCAATAAAAACTGCATTATATACATACTAGTTTATCATTTTAATTCTTTAGCATCACGCAGTCTCTGAAATAAAGTTCATACTAAACCAACGTTAGCTAAGGTTTCTTAACATTATTTTCATTTAATTAACTGATGTATATCACCAATACTCTGGAGTTGACAGTGAAGTCATTCTCTTTCTGGCTTCAGTATGTCAATTCTATGAAGATGTTTTCCTACGCAATCATGTCCTGTAGGAAGGCTCATCATGGCAACAACGGTTTTGGTTGAAATTCCGTAATTATAGAGGTATTTTCAGAAGTATTTTCATATTTCGGTTACCAATCTTTTCAGTGAAATGTGAAATGTGTAGTGTTTAACGCCCACTTTTATTACATACGGCACCGCAGGCGGTGACACTGATGATACATGAGATCAAGATGGAGCACCGGTGGAAAGAGATGGCGGGGGAAACCGGAGGTCCCGAAAAAAACTGCCCCAACGCCGTGTTGTCCACTACAAGTCTCACTTTGAGGTCGCCTGGGATCGAACCCGGGTCGCCTTGGTGAGAGCCAAGCGGTCTAACCACTGAGCCACGGCGCGGCCAATCTTTTCAGTGAGATTTGTAATTATTATAGTTTCTTTCCTGTATAATCCTTTCAATTGTTTCATATAAAAGGGCTTTTGTTTCTTTCTGTTTAATTTTTTTTTCAATATATCAGCCCCTTCATTCCCCTTAAATCCACAATGGGCCATTGCAAAACTATGTTTTCAAAGTATTTTTAATGGTCTGGATTATATTATGTCTTTCTATAATTTCTTCCATCTTTGGTTAGGATGTGGATCCTATAGCCTGAATTGCTGCTTTAGAATATGACAAAATGGCAATATTTTTGAATCGTTGCAGCCAAATAAGAATGTTTTGGAGCGAAATATAAATAGCTAAAACTTCACAATCAAAATTTGTAGTATTTATTGCAGCATGTTTGTAGAAATAGAAAAATTGGCACGTTCCACCAGCACCAGCTCCATGTTCATCTCAGAGCATGCTTTTTTGTGTAAGTTACGTCACATCGGACGATGAATGGAATGGGTGAAAATAATGCTCAAATGAGCTCGGGGTCCATAGAGCTTAGGGTTACCGACATTCGTCATAAATAATGTTTGTTGGTCAAGCTCTGTTATAACTGGTTTCTTAGAAGTGACAATATGTAGAGGTTCACTTGGTGTAGTTTTCGTTGCTCCAGTCATTAAGCGCAGAGCTTGCTTTTGAGTTTGTTTCTTCAATTTAGCTAAATTAGTAACATAAATAAGTCCAATCTTTTCAAACTTAGCCCTTCCAAAGTATGAATTGTCCGCGGTCCTTTACCTTGAGATAGAACATCAGGTATTTCGACAGGGTCAATTCATTCTGAAAGACTTAATTGCTACATTATCTGCATACGTAAATGCACCTAAAAAGACCTGCAGCTACTATCTCTCTCTCACACACACAATCACTCACACACACACACACACACACACACACACACACACACACACACACACACACACACACACACACACACACACATAAAATAACTTACTTTGGAGCAAAATATATACTTGGGAAAACTCATGCTCTGTGTTATTTTTCATTATTTTGTTTAGCTAACGTATGTTATGACTAGGGAGTAGATTTATAGGCACTAAAATGTGTGAAATAGGCAGGCAAAAAGGCCCTAAAAATGAGCAAATTAGACACTAAAAATTTGTTAAGTAGATACTTAAAAATACACAATCTTGGTAAAATGGCTCTTAAAATGCACTATAAATGCATTACAACAAAATAACAATCATCGCAACATATGCCGCAACAAATTCGCTAAACACATATTATTTTCCGATTCCCTAGGGGAAATAGTTCTACTTTTATTCCAAATTTCATAAGTGGCTCCACAGAAAGTTAAAAAGCAGATATTGTGGTATAATTAAAATAAATATAAATCCAGTTCACTAAGTAAGAACCATAATAGGCAGAAAGGTGTGAGGTAATTAATTACGTCAAAAAAACATACATGGATTTTTGGGGGTGAAAATGGAAATATATGAAGCTTTTGTTAGATTTGTTTCAAATTTATAGCATTTATTTTTGTGATCGATCAAGAATGGAGTAATACCACGTTTCAGCTTTCTAGTTACAACAGTTTCTGAGGAATTAAAAGTTTATATCGAAATTACAGACGATTTTCAGAATGTTCCAACTTTATTTTAATTTTAAAAATTAATGCTTGGGGTATAAGTTTCTGCACCTATTTTAACCTATTAGTGACCTGTACCTATGTGAAATATTTGTCTTCGCCATATCATCAAAGGGAAAAAATATCATACCTATTTAACAATTTTTATTTTCCTAAGCGTTTCCAGTAAGAAGTAAGCAGTATAATCCTTTTCAATACAAATAACAAAAACAAAAAATGTAAATGGGTAAAATTAATATGCAGTTGCCCTTACAGGCATGTTTAGAATTTCATACAGATTAATAGAAAACTACATCTGTGGAACATTTTAAAGTTAGGAAAATGTAGAAAATATGGAATCTGAGAAATCTTAGATTAAAATTACGTAATAGCAGCTACGATACATATGTAGGGTTATTTAAATGGTCATGTGATGTTTTCTGTAGTGCCGCTAGAAAACAAAACAACTTTATGTTATTGAAGTATGTCTATATTAATTTTAAGACAAAAAAAACTAAATTTAGGATGTCTGTAAGTTTTGGGTCAATTTGCACAGATATGTCTACTTAATATCCCATTTTTGTATATTCAATGTGCCGCAGTAAGAAATTTCTCTTCCCCGAAAAATTCACATTGAAACCAACAAATGCAAAAGCTGTTGTCACAAATTACAAGCAAAATAAATTGGTTAAAAAGGCAGTTTTAGGCACTAATTAGCAGAAAAGGCACAAACGTATGAAATAGGCATTTATAGGCACTATAAAACTAAGGAATTAAGCTAATAATCGTAGGAAACGTGCTTATAACTTAAAAGCCTACGTTTCTGAACAAAAGAATAAAATAGGCAAAAGGGCAAAATCCGCCACCTAGTTATGACATTTATAAATTAATTGAGGACTCTTAAATGTTATAACGGAATGGCTCTTTGAAGACTAAATTTCACCTAACAATACATGGAATGTTCGCCTCCAGCGAAAGTGATAGTGCCTGCCTCATATTCAAGAAGTCCCGAGTTCAAATCTTGATCAGGGTGAGTTAACTGTATAAAAGTTTCTCCGGGGTGTTCCCTCATCCTGAAAGACGCATGTTAGGCGCACTCTGAGCTCAATAGACCCTGGGTGCATTTGAGTATCATTACACACATTTCATCTATTGGGGATGAGACTTAACGTTGCTGGATATAAATTAAAATAAAGTACAACCGCACTTCAGTTTTTAAATTTGTTATTAGGAATTGGGTTGTATAATAATAAATTCTATTGTAAGTTATTAAAACGTAATTTTAAATAAACACTTGGAATGCAGTTATTCCTTTTTCTGCATTTAATTTCCATTTTCTTTTACCTTACTTTGTGTGAAAAGCCTTCAACACTTTGAATTTGAAACTGCAACAATTTTCACTAAATAGCATCTTTTAAGATTCCGATTCATTTTGGGTACAATTCTGAGCACCGACCGTTAATTACAGTAATGCTAACATTATTCTTTTTGCTTTGGTGTTTTTATTGTAGTGTTTTAATTACTTCTTACAAGTATTGACAAAAGCCAAATTTTGTTTTGTGCCCACTACTTTCCCAGCAGCAATTTGCATTGAGTGACAATGATTAGAGATGTTAGGAGGACTATGCCAATTAAGCAAATATATTTTTGCTTCATGACTAACGTTCACAATTGACTTGCGTTTCAGTGTGTATGCTATTTGGTGTTTACCTCACAGGAGAATGGATCTGGCTACTTCACATTAGAGTGTAATTATCGTAATTTATAACGTCATTCTTGTATGATAAGATCAAGAGCGGAATGGTTAATGGATTAGCTCGTTCATAAATTATACGATGGACCGGTATTGTTAATGAGCACATTTATCATTGGACAGAGTTTCAAAACGTTAAAGATAAGGCACCTCCCTCACACGGAAGAGCTGTTAAATCATGGTCACCACCCTTGTTTGATCTGGTTGACATTCTCGCCAATACAGGGTTACACATGGCAACCATGCATTTTTTAAATGAGCAGTACTCAATTGAATTTCAAGGAATGCTACATTATTTTTTCTAACTTTAAGAAAAATGTCCATTATTTAATGTACCATAGTCAGATGTAAAATATTTTGCCACTCAAGTGGTAGGCAATCGTTTACATTGATGTCATGAGGATGTTGGAGGATATGGAAATGATTTTTACTGCATCTTTTAAGTGAAAATGTGTTTATGACTCATCGTAACTTCTCACATGGGCACTGTTTCATTACACTTTAACAGGTACAGCGAAATCTTCTCGAGCTGCATAGTCCCCAAGTTTGATTTACTAAACCACTAACCTTTTGTACCTGGTATAGGTTAGAGCTCTAAGAGAGCGTCCCTGATACTCTACCGATATTTTAAGCTCCTTAAGTTCTTATTGGGCCTCAAGACATTTTCTTCATAACATTTCGTGTTGCTCTGTACGACTCCTAAAAGCCGGATTCAGTTCATTTTAAAAGGGTCTAATTTCCGTATTGTCACCCTGAATTATTATTCAAACATATATTCTAAAACAGCTTTGTTTGCTGATATGTGTAATGGACTATGTTTTTAAGCAGTGGCATCAAGAGTTAAATTTAACAAAGAGCATTAATCTCCTATTCGTACCTTAGTCATTACACTTATAGCAAAGTCACGAAAGCTATGCTCCTACCTTCAAGAGAGAGAACAACTTTTCGTTAAATAGTGAAGCGCGAGTGGAAACAGTTCATTACTATATTGGATGTATTATCGCTTCTTTAATACATTAATGTAATGAAAGGCGTAGAAAAGTGCCGTAATTCAACCTCCAAAACATTTAAACAACAGTTGCAGCGAAAAATTTGACGGCTACGATAAGAGCCAGGCGTAAACAGCTGACCGTAGAAAACGTCAACATGTGTTTGTTTGGCGGAGTAACATTGCTTATGTGCTTCCCTGTTCGATAGGAACTGCAGTGAAAGTTGAATTCATAATAATCTGACGCACTCCTATGGCACAGGATTGTTGAGTGGTCAATCTGATCATTCGAAGCGTAAACAGAAAAGCAACATTAATTGATGTAAATTAATCATTTCTCACACTAGCCGCTTATAGGCTCTAACCCATTGAGCGACTGGACGGAAACCAGGAGATCCATGGTTCAAGTCCCGGCCATGGCATTGAATTTTTCATGTTGACTATCAATCAAAAACCCTAGCCTATAAACGGCTAATGTGGAGAAATTATTAATTTCCACCAATTAACTAAAATAATAAGAGTTAAATGGTGAAGCCTGGGACTCAAGTACTTACGATAGTAAGTCGCCACAAACGGTGTATCTCAGATGCGAGAGCCCCTAGTGGTTTACCGGGGAAATATACAAGTCAAATGAAGACTTTAATGTCAGGACGGCACGTTGGCCATGGTAGCTAAATGGGTTAGAGTGACTGCATGGAAACCAGGAGATCCGTGTTTCAAATCCCGGCCATGGCATTGAATTTTTCATGTTGACTCTATCCATTAGAAAAATCAACGTGTTTGTCCAGCGTAAACACAACAAACGCTATTCACAAATAACCAGAAACGTCTACAATGTTTGCTTTCTAAAACATTCTGGGACTGTGTGGAAAGTTCCAACGGATATATAAGTGAGCAGGAGCAAGCTAATCCGCAAGTTAGTAAGTGTATTTCTGATGTGGCGAAAACCACAAGCATATTTATGACACGGTGATGATATACGCTAAGTGCTGTTTCTGCAATAGAGTAGAACGTCTGGGGTTAGTACTACTACAGTACTTTTCTCGTTCAGATTTTATCAACCTTTACATTCACTGATAAATATGCTGACTCTGTGGAATTTAGCATGTGCTAATTTTGCTCATCGGTTTTCTATGAATGAGGCACTGATCTCAAATCACTTACTCAATAACTTCGAACCAAGTAGGAGTATGAGTCTGCACCAGAAGAGAGCTAGTTCCACCAAGTATGCAACACTCACGTTCAAGAGGTCCCGAGTTCGAATCTCGGTTAGGGTGAGTTACCTACATTAGGTTTCTTCCGGGGTTTTCTCTTATCCTGATGTATGTCGGGTAGCTCTAAGCTCAATGGAACCCGGACTCATTTGAGCATCATTTCACCCAGTTCATTCATTATCCGATATGACTTAACGTTGGAAGACGTAAATTAATGTAACAGGATAAGGCTGGACTGAGGTGTTGGGTTGGTCTGCTCTGAACTGGAATCTTTCAGAGACCCAAAATTAATATCTCTCTCTAGAAGGATACTAATCTTGCTGTATGAAGTAACCGTTGGGATTTGCATAAAAAAGAAAATTATTATTGCGCTAAGGAACAAAAGAAGGAAATAATTTTCTGAGATTTGTCTACAGTTGAATGACAGAACAGACAGCAAAGAAAGGAGAACGTGACAGTTTCAAATTAATTTTAAATTGTCTTTCACGCTCTTCACGTGGACTGCATTGTATCTCACAAAGAATTTATTATTTCTATGAAGAAACCATTTCGGGTGTTTTGAATTATTAACAAGTTTGCTCCACCTCTTTCTCTTTTTCAAAGTGAGAACAGCTCCTGAGAAATGGAAAGGCTGGGTGTGAGCGTATTCGTAGAACCATACATATTTCGTGGGCGCGTATGAGGAAAGGGGAAGCTAACAGTGCGTGTGTGCCTAAAATACATTTAAAATTCATCAGAGTTTATGCCGGGATCACAAGAGTTTCCTCGGGGAAAGGAACAATTTCAAAATGGAACAGGTAACTCCAAGGTGCTGACGGAAATTTCTCCGAGGTTTTAGGCGAATGTATACCTGAGACCAGTGGAATCTCTTTCTATTGTTATAATACCACTAGTGCTACTAAAAATATTAAAATTTAAGCTTAAATTACGTCAGCACCCGGCATATGTTTTAGAAGAAATAGCTGAAAGATTTATTACACATGTGCGTTCAAGCCTTTCCATTAAATGTACCCATAGACTTCATTATACTAAGCGGAATTTAAAATCGACAAACTGCCTTCAAATTTTTGTACATTTTATTTACTTGTACGAAAAACCGTTCGAGAACACGAAGGAAAGGTGTAAAACGGATCAAAGTGCTCAGCTTCCAGAAGTTAATTTTCTAACTGTAATGAAAACACAATTTACAATTGTATTAATAGGTTTAATACTTAGAAAATCTTGTTTGCTGTGGTTTCCTAGATGAGTACGAGGGTCACTAAGCATTACGTACATAAAAATGATAAGATTTAAAAAAACAGTAGGTTTTGAGATGAAAGTATCGTAAGTTTTAAATGTGTCGGCATGTTACCATCTCACCTAAGTGGTTAGAGCAAGATCCATAGGTCAAAATCTTGCTGTAGCACTGGATTCTTCAGTATGATTATATTTGCCCATAATACTTTTATATAATTTACAGTGTGGAATAAAGATTAATTTCTATTACTCTTTAAATATTTTGAAAATCTTGACTAAATTAAGCTATCAGTAACCTTAAAAGGACTGATTCACCGTTCAGTCACGATTAGCGCTGTCATTTCAAATAGCAGCGTTTTTTTTTTTTTTTTTTTTTTTTTTTTTTTTTTTTTTTTTTTTTTTTTTTTTTTTTAACTCTATGATCCCAAGATCACAGGTTCCAATCTAACCCACCGGGACAGAGTTTTGGTTTTGAAACCGGCATTTGACAGCATTATTAATAAGTAAAATAATTATTTTCCCTAAATTTGAATATAAAGAATGGCAAACTTAAAATTGATGTTTCTGAACTGCAATTTGTTGCAGGACTCATCGGTACATCATCGAATCTTTCGTACGCTGATCTTATCTCCCTCTCCTCTTGTCTCTCCTCATATTCTTCACTTCAGGTATAACGTTTTCAAAATATTACTGTACTACGTTGTTTTCATTTTAATGGTCCTAAACCTGGTTATAACTGCAGATATGTTAAGAATTTTATAATATATTGTAACTTATACCAGCATATTTCGCACATGTTGGCAGCACTACAGTTTTTTACTTGTTCCATTTATATCCCACCTTTATCTGCAATGGTCATATCGGCGGCCGTTCTCCTTTGGAACATATCGAAGGTGTTAACTCGTATTCGTTAGGTTTTATTCATTAGATCACGCACACAACTCTTTCATATTTCCAGACCTTGGGGAAGCTGAATTATCTTGGTCGGAGAAGAATCCCCACCCCCACCGCCGGGAATCGAACCCGGAACCCCTAGCACGGCAGGAAGGTGCTCTCCGGACTGTGCTACGGGGTTAGCCAACTACAACTTCTTAAGCAAATAATATCGTATTTATCAATCCTTTCATGTCCATTAGTTAAAACCATACTTTAGGGGGCCTGTACACAAATATTAAATAAAAAGGTGGAATTCAATATCTTGTTAAATTCGTTGACTTATCAAAATATATTTTTTCATTATTTTAAGTCAATTGATGGTCAATATAAATATATGCTTCATAAAACATGTTCTTAACAGTATTTACAATCGGTATGTGGAGACCTTTATGTTTTAGACAGCTACAAAGTATTTCTGTGGTTACTTTGCACTCTTACTCCGTGTGCTTAAATTAGCATACGGGGTGTCGGCAAAACCAATGCATAAGAGCACTGTATAACAAATTGTCACGAACCCAAATTGGGGTGTACTGGGTTTAATCACAAATGCTTGCCACACACAATATCCATAATCACATCATAATACACATTTTACGAAAAACTTAATAAATTTTAATAATTACGTTTCCAAATGAGTTTATATAAATTATATAAATATTAAAGAGGATAAAACATATCATTTCAATATGTTATAACTTTGTAACATTTAACCCGATCACTACAGTTCTTCATCTCATACTGAACTGGTCAACACTACTATTAAATAGCTCCTGAGTGACAAGAAATAATTTCCTCAAGAAATAAGTAGAACTAGATAAATTATAAACTAACAATTTAAATAGTGATTAGGATTAGGATTCCACTGCGGAGGGATTTCGGTACGTGGGCCACCATGCTGAGCCCATTGTTTCTATGCCCCACTTAGGGAGGAAGGATGAGGCGAGAGCAGAGAGAGGCCGTCCCGAGGAGCCACGACAGTGTAGAGGGGAGGGTCCCTACGGTTTACTTAGAGACTTCCCCCGATAAGCCAGGACAACGGACTCGCTCCCCTACTGTGGGATGGCAACGAGCCCAGCAGCCGAGCCCTAATGGTCTCAGGCAGGCGATCCGAGCCCCAAAGATCCCTGGCGGGCGGTCACGCAATGGTCCCAGCAGAGGAGCGGAGACCGACAACCGACCTACCTGAGGAGAAAGTAGTTTTCCTCAGAGCATATCATCGAGCCAAGCACCGCCGAGACACCTGCCGACACTTCTACCCTGAAAGAGACCAATAAATGAGAGATGATGTGAAATGATAAAGGAGATGAAATGAAGGGACAAGAAATTCGGGGGATGTAATTCACCTACTAGCATTCGCCTAGCGACCCGGGAGAACCCCAGAGAAACCCCATGGGTCAGGTAGGTCGGCCACGGGAATCGAACCCGGGCCTCCCGAATGCGGGCCACAGACGAAACCGCCTGAGCCATCCCGCTCGGTAACAACAACAATTTAGGTAAACTCTAAATATAATAATTATTAAACTATAAAAACTAACAACTTAAAGTTTAACAAGAAGCGCTAAGTATGTAAAACATTGAAATATCGTGTACGGGATAAGGAATTTTACACACCACATATACAAATAAAATGAGTATCTTGCCCGCCCGGTAGCGTAGATGGCAGCATGTCTGCCTCAAGTTGAAGAGGTCCCGAGTTCGAATCTCGGTCAGGGCGAGTTACCTGGATAAGCTTTTTCCCTTATCCTGTTAGGCGAATGTCGGGTAACCCTAGGTTCCATGGACCCCGGACTCATTTAAGCATCATTTCACCCATTTCATTCACCGTCCGATATGACTTAACGTTGAAGGACGTAAATTGCAATCAAAAAAGGGAGTATGTTGAAAAAAATCACAACTATACAGATAAACATAAATCACGCCCATTGCTCCATCAAATGTAACTGCATTTAATGTCAGTATATATGCTCGGCGAAAAAAGGAACGGACAAACAAGGATGAAAAATCCCGTCAGAAAATCGCTTTTCCAATTGAAACGGTTGGCTTACAAATTCAGAAATAGGAATATCCGTGCATATTCTGCTAAAAAATTAGAATTATCCGAACAAGATCAACTTTATCCAAGATAATACACTCCTTTCCAACAATGGTGGACATGTTAAATATGGTATATAATAGAAATGCATTTGTTAAACAACTCTGCTCAATGGAAACTAAAGAAATTATTTTGAATTCGTTAGCTAAAAAGACTCAAAAGAATGAAAATTATATTAGTTGTGATTATCAGGACTGTATAATTTTTTTCCCATTGTCATTAATAACTGTGCTTCTGAAATTATCTCTTCTCCTTTATCAATATGCGATTTAGGATAAATACTCCATCGCCACAAGATCTTCCTTTAAGAAACGTATTTTGTTCTGCTTACTTTTAAAACAGGCTACAAAAATTAACCTGTTAGAAATTAATCTAACATTTCTTTCTCACTATTCTTAATTAGAGAGTTGTGAACTTTACTGCGCATCTGAAATGTTTTATCCTGTACTGGGATAGCGTCTTAGTAGCAGAAGAGCTAGTCTGTCGCCTATGGCATTTATATTCAAGCATTAAAAATTGCTGCTTCATGCATTGTGTACATACATGCACTCTTGTGTATGCGCCTGTCACTTGGCAACTTTACCGCAATTTATTGTCTTCCACTTCACGGAGACTCAAGTAGGATATTTCAATTAATTTTAATTAAAGCGCGGCGGCAGCACGAGCTCTACGCCAACTTGCGATAAAGACAGCGGATGTTATCTGAACTCGCTGTCTCTGTACTGCTTTAAAAAACTATAGCTTCATATTAACCTATCTTGTTTCTTCATTGGAAGATCATCAGGAAATCTAACTGTAGTTTCCGCAAGACAATTCGGGAGATCTCGTTGACTGCCCACTCTATCCCTGGTATTGGGCAGGTTTCTGTTACAGGCGAATGCTGTAGTGGACATACCTACCATTTCCTTTCCAACACATTCCCTTTAATCAATTCCTTATTTTTCAAATGAAGCTTAGATTTCGTGGCAGCGTATGCCACTGCTGGATAGATGGCATGTGAGCTAGCAGAAAGGAGAGAATGAACACTTGAGGGCTACTTATTTAACGTTATATGACCTATATTGCAGGCTTTTGAAGCTGTAAGAATAGGCAATTAGATTAATATTATTTTTAGTGGGAATAAGTGCATCTCCCCTTTATGAGTCAAACCGATATTTTCTGTAAAGTTTAAGAGTAACACGGATTTGTAAAGCATATATTTTAACAAACATTTAAAATGTTTACAATTGTTTTAAATATGTACACTAATATCAGCATGAAATTCATATAATGTAATAAATTAATGTCATTGCATGTAATATGGAACGTATTCTCACTGTCTTTTACAATAGAAGTTAGACTTCTTTCGATAAGCTACGAGGGCTGTTCAATAAAACTGACAACATACCTTTACCCATCCTCATAATTTTGATGGTCCTTCTCAAAATAGTCTAATAGTCTCCCTTGAATGCGATGCACTTGTCCCAGCGTTTCTGCCAGTCTTCAAGGACATGCTCGAAACCATTTTTGAGAGATCTTTCTAAATCGCCTCCGCAGCCTTCACCACTGCATCTGAAGATGGATAATGCCTCCCACGAAGGCGTTTCTTCAAGTTAAGGAATAGAAAAACGTCACATGGGGCTAAATCCGGATTATAAGGAGGGTGAGGGATACACTTCAAGTTGATTTTTGAAAGATATTCAGCAACAACATTGGCAATATGCGGTCGCACATTATCATGGTGCAACATCCAGCCTGCTTCACGGAAATGTGGTCTTTTGCGCCTGATATGGACTTGCAATGTTTTTAGGACATCCCTGTAGTATTGGCTAGTTACTAATGTGTGTGCAGGTACAACATGCTGATAAACCATTCCATGAATATCAAAGAATGAGATGACCATAACTTTCCCAGCAGAAGCAACCACTTTTCCTTTTTGGTGGGTTGGTGATGAAGAAGATTTCCACACTGAGCTTTGCTGTTTGCTCTCAGGACCAAAAATATGTAGTGAAGTTTCCTCAGCAGTGATTACGTTTGAAAGAAACTCCGGATCTTCCTCTAACATCAACTTTA
>CM060957.1:100402740-100462740 GCA_030765055.1 Mantis religiosa
ATCACAATAACAATCACAATAACAATCACAATAACAATCACAATAACAATCACAATAACAATCACAATCACAATAACAATCACAATCACAATCACAATCACAATCACAATCACAATCACAATCACAATCACAATCACAATCACAATCACAATCACAATCACAATCACAATCACAATCACAATCACAATCACAATCACAATCACAATCACAATCACAATCACAATCACAATCACAATAATAATAACAATAATAATAATAATAATAATAATAATAATAATAATAATAATAATAATAATAATAATAATAATAATAATAATAATAATAATAATAATAATAATAATAATAATAATAATAATAATAATAATAATAATAATAATAATAATAATAATAATAATAATAATAATAATAATAATAATAATAATAATAATAATAATAATAATAATAATAATAATAATAATAATAATAATAATAATAATAATAATAATAATAATAATAATAATAATAATAATAATAATAATTCCACTAACTATGATGTCCGGGCTTGTAGGCCGTGGTCCATTTTTTCTACCTTCCAACGTTTCGCCGAAGACTGCGTTCGGCATCATCAGGGTTCTAAGTATATAGACCCGGAGACCCGGACTCCGGGTCTATATACTTAGAACCCTGATGATGCCGAACGCAGTCTTCGGCGAAACGTTGGAAGGTAGAAAAAATGGACCACGGCCTACAAGCCCGGACATCATAGTTAGTGGAGTTAACGACGCCGGCCGTGAAAGCCTCAGTATTTATGTAAAAATAATAATAATAATAATGATAATGATAATGATAATGATAATGATAATGATAATGATAATGATAATGATAATGATAATGATAATGATAATGATAATGATGATGATGATGATGATGATGATGATGATGATGATGATGATGATGATGATGATGATGATGATGATGATGATGATGATGATGATGATGATGATGATGATGATGATGATGATGATGATGATGATGATGATGATGATGATGATGATGATGATGATGATGATGATGATGATGATGATGATGATGATGATGATGATGATGATGATGATGATGATGATGATGATGATGATGATGATGATGATGATGATGATGATGATGATGATGATGATGATGATGATGATGATGATGATGATGATGATGATGATGATGATGATAATGATAATGATAATAATAATAATAATAATAATAATAATAATAATAATAATAATAATAATAATAATAATAATAATAATAATA
Source organism: Mantis religiosa (assembly GCA_030765055.1). Lineage (NCBI taxonomy): Eukaryota > Metazoa > Arthropoda > Insecta > Mantodea > Mantidae > Mantis > Mantis religiosa. The sequence goes on from CM060957.1 coordinate 100,404,022, forward strand.
ATAATAATAATAATAATAATAATAATAATAATAATAATAATAAGCACATTCCTAAGCTTAGCTTAATATTTGCACCGTAAATTTACTGCTCTTTGACCTTTGCACACGAGGTGAAGAGCAGTCCCTTTTTAATCTCCAACATTAGTCCGCCATAAGATCACTCTACTTTCATTGATACCTCATTTGCATATTTTTTATATTGGTGAGATATTTCACCCTCTTCCCCACTAAAACTCTTCTAAATAATCAGGGAAATAATGTATATGGGAATGAAAACTGTACATTGACACTCATGATGCAACCAATCTATTTAAGATTTATAATGTCACTTTTACTATGTTTAGATAATTTGGTGCTTTTTTATTTACAAAAAGTTTATAAACATTTCTGAAAGCATCCTTCACTTCTCGACTCATAGTTTTCTCGATCTCATCATATGTTTTCAAATTTGTGTGCTAACGAATAAACGAGCTTAACTTTTTTCATAGGATAATGAAGGAAATGTAACAAAGCTGAAGCACTCATTCTCTTTATCTAGAATTTTCGCAAATTGTTTCATTATGCCTAATTTTAGATGTACAGGAGGCAACACTCTTTTTGAGAGGACAATAAGAGGTTCACTTTTATATTTTTCATTCGGTGTTAAATCAATCCTACGTGGCCAATGTTCCCTTTAGCAGTGATCTGATCTAACTCTGTTATTCCATTCTCATAAGAAACAAGGTTATTTTGTGAAACCAGCCTGTTGACAACGTTATAGATCAATGATATTGAAATCCCTATAGACTTGGCACAGATGGTTTTCATACTGTAGTTTTTGTGGGCTACAGGAATGAAAGGTTGAATGTCTCCATTATAAGGCAAAATACCTTTAAGAATCTTTTGAGAACAATATATGAATGACCTCCACTCTTTGGAATTATTAACTTTAAGAAGACAATTTTTGTATGTTCCTTAGGGCGGCTGTAGTTAGTAGATTTTAATAAACATAAATATATACCTAAAATATAAACAAAATAATACTCATTATTTCACATTACGGGTAATAAAGTTGAAATTATAAGCACCGGAGCATTTCTAACAAACAAAAAGCACTCATAATTTACTACTGTACGCACATTACTAAAATTATTCAAAACATAAAATGTTGAATTGCTAAAAATTCTGTCGTGGTACGCAAAAATGGATTTCAGTTGTATAATTAGTGTGAAAATGTGACTCAGAAACGCTCATTTATTAAACAAAATCCACGCGCAATGGTTGTAATTCGATATGAATTATATTGTGTTTCTAATATTAGAACACAAGAACGCTCCGTTTATGAGTTTTGCAATATACTAACACTGCTTAAGATGACAATTAAATGGATGCTCAAAAAAGGGACAACTGTATTTTTATTGAGCAAAAAAACTTTATAAATGTCAATAAACAAAATGCTCATCGTTTCCTGTATTGTTATAAATAAAATAGTTATGCAAGGCCTTCTTTCTACAGTTCCAAGGGAGTCTAATTTTGATATAACAAAACGAAACAGAAAAATTTAAATTAACTATCATAAAATTAAAAACTTTGTAACTCATCATACAGTTAAATTAAAACCAGCTATTTCAAAGCAGATGTATTACATTTCCAGTAAACTGTAGCAAATAACTGATAATTATGTTTTCCAACTGGAGAATCTGGCTATACCCTTTCATAGTGCATCCTACACACGGCTAGTATAAAATAACAATTAATTTCAATTAATTGTACCTAATAGTGGTTCGAACTATGAAGCCCGGGCCTTAAAGTACTTAAAGCATAGTAAGTCGCCATTAAGGTAGTTGTCTCATGTGCTTATGAGAACTCCTAGTGGTTTACCGGGAGAAACACGAGTCAGTTGGAGAATTTATTGTATTGTTGGCACGTCGGCCATAGTACCTCAATGGTTTAAAGCGTCTGGACGGAGACCAGAAGATCTGTGGTTCAAATCTTAGCTATGGCATTGAATTTTTCAGTCTGGCTCTACCCTTTCATAATAATTATCTTTTCCAACTGGAGAATCTGGTTCTACCCTTTCATAGTGCGTCCTACACACGGCTAGTGTGAAAGAACAATTAATTTCCATTAATTGTACCTAATAGTGGTCCGAACTATAAAGCCCGGGCCTTAAAGTGCTTACAGCATAGTAAGTCGCCATTAAGGTAGATGTCTCATGTGTTTTTGAGAACTCCTAGTGGTTTACCGGGAGAAACACGAGTCAGATGTAGAATTTAATGGCATTTCGGCACATTGGCCATAGTAGTCCAATGGTTAGAGCGCCTGGACGGAGACCAGAAGATCCGTGGTTCAAATCCCGGCTGTGGCATTGAATTTTTCAGTCTTGCTCTACCCTTTCGTAGTGCGTCCTGCACACGGCTAGTGTGAAAGAACAATTAATTTTCATTAATTGTACCTAATAGTGGTCCGAACTATAAAGCCCGGGTCTTAAAGTACTTACAGCAAAGTAAGTTGTCATTGTCTCATGTGTTTATGAGAAATCCTAGTGGTTTACCGGGGAAAAAAAGTCAGTTGGAGAATTTAATGTCATGTTGGCACATTGGCCATAGTAGCTAAATGGTTAGAGCGGCTGGACGGAAACCAGAAGATCTGTGGTTCAAATCCCTGCTATGGCACTGAATTTTTCAATCTGGCTCTACCCTTTCATAATAATTATCTTATTTTAAAGAGACTTTCAATTTATTTATTACTACTAATTAATAGTTATCTCTGCATTTAATGAGAATGTTAATATTTCTATGCCATGTACACAATAGGAAGAAAAGGGTACTTAGTTCAACCCAAACAGTATCTTTCACGAACATTTTGTACTACATCCCCTTCTCTGATCAACATTTAAATGTGACACTTTTCCAAAAAATCTTACTACTGCAACAATTGTGATTGAAATTATATGTATTTAAAACATTCTTATGGAAAACGAAATGTATATATTGAATATTCTAGGGATATCCAAACTGAAGCTCTTCCTACTCTGGATGGTCTCTGCATAACTGGTACATCCGAAGAAATAGATAAAATCCTACTGCACAAAAAATTAACACTTCGTTAAACCATACAATTTATGTGGAATATTTTTAGGAGTTCATCGTCTTATTTATATTTATTGTTATTGGTTTGACTTTTCAAAAACTTATACTTTTCTAAATATAAAATATTTATTGTTTCTAAGAAAAGAGAACCGATTATCACTTAGTGACCAACTCATATAATATTTGCTATGGCTTTTTCCTACTCTATTCCTCTATTCCCACTGTAGTTGTAACGAAGTACAAAATACAAACGTTTCTGCAAAACTTTATCTTGCTTGGCGTGAATTAGAGAAATAACTACCTGTAAGAATAGCCGATACAAGACTGAGTAGAAAAAACCTCATGCGAGTGCCCACATCAGGTTTTGTTAAATAAAATTACATAAATGAAAGTGAGAAAATTCTTCTATTTTATGCTACCTTTGTACTCAAAACTCATGCAGTAACGAAACGGGAAATGTAGACAGTTTAGACATGTCTGCTAGAGAAGCAATCAACTTTCCTATAATCTGGTTAAGCGGATGTTGAGAGAGATGTAAGGCAGTTAAATGTTAATATGTGATTCCTTTATAGATCCGTAGTTCTCACACAAAGTTAAGCTCAGCCTTTGAAGTCGCGCGTCGAGAAACTGGAAACGTACATAGATTAATATGGCTTCATTCTGCACTTTAATGCACAACGTTTAAACTTAATACGTCGATATAATTGCTCTTAGTTTGTTTCCAGTTGATTTTGCAGGTGAGTTTACTCTCCGACTCAGTGAGATGATAACCAACTGGCAGTTCATCGGTTCGTAGGTACAACAGTGATGGGAAAGTTTGATACGACAGCTGAGTTTTACTCCTATTGTTGCGTTGGGTGTTGCAGTATTCGACTACAGCATTAGAATGCGTTTCTTTAGTTTAAACTAGGAACGTGAATTTCTAAGTATTAATGACAAAAGAAGGCTCTACATACCAATAACATCGCAGACAACAAAACACCCCTATTCTTCCTACAGTTTACATCTTTCTTTACATGTTCAAAAAGTGCTTAACACACATCACACCTGTTTATCTGCCAATGATCCTTGACTACTGTTGTTTACATAATTTACTAACGATCAGCAGCAAACTTCTTAAGAATTCCTATGCCTAGTGAGTTTAGCTTATGATAACGTTAACTTTCCCAAACATTTACTTATATAATAGTGTAGGAAGCAATGTATTCCATTTAGAAATTTAGTATTCAGATTACATATTCTGAGTCTTCATGAATGAAAACAAAGCATTTTGAAATAAAGCATTTGTGTAAATTACTGTGAAGATCATAATTAAAAGATGAGATATCCGGTAGCTATTCCGGTAGCTATTATCTTAGTAGAGCATCGTCTCCACCAATTATAACACAAATATATTCATGAAATGTCCCCATTACAGGTTACGCCTTACATGGAGCATTTTCCCCACACTTTTTATTTTATTAAAAATGGGTCCAACGATTTGAACTAAAATATCATATAGCCATACATACACGATATAAATGGACAAATATAAATACAACGTATATGCCCAGTCTTCTGCAAATGTCCTGTGAAACTGAGTTCATTCCGAAACAACTTAAACAGACTTAGTAAGCCATTAAAAACAGACTAAAACTTCCAAAAGTAAAACATAGTTTTCCAGTGAGTTATTAGACTGCTCCGCTCCCAGAAAGGCGGTCTGTGTTCGATCCCATGCCACCACAAAGTAAGATTTGTGGTGAAAAACATGGTGCTGGGACGAATTTCTGCGGGTACTTCGGTTTCCCCCGTCAGAATTCCACCAATTACTCCATCATCTTTCCTATTTTCGCTCTCGCCCAATTCACCTTCACGCCAGGCATTGAGCTGATCACCTATGTTGTTGGTTCTCTATCGGATACAAAGCTTCGGTTCCTCAGGCTCGACCTTAAAAGGGATACAGGAATAAGAATCCCCTAATACCACGATAGTGGTACAACTAGGGAAGTTCAATAAAGAACAAGAAGAAGAAGAATAAAAAGAAGAATCGTCATTGCAACTAAGGTTACAAGCAATGTAGATTTATTTTTAAAAAAGAGGCTTTTGCTGCATCAGCCATTTCTGGTTGGTATGTCGTCATTTTTAAAGTGATGTCGCCATTCGTATGTTTCTCACTTAAATATGATTTCTATTTGTTATTCTTTGTTTCTGATATGAAGTCATTTTATAATAAAATAGTTTTTTCTATAGAATATCCAGAAAGAGCGACATATTATATTAATTTTCGCTTAATAATAGCAAATTATTATAAAGAAAAACAAGGAAGAAAAGTAAATGGAGAAGTACTGTAGTATCGACAAGTATGAACTTATAAACTCTACAATCATGCTGTAAGGACAAAGCAGCAGTCGATGTGTACTTTCTTTTTATGTGCAGAGTGCAAAGTTTCCTTGTTGTCGTAGCCTACTATGAGTTCAGTATTTTTAGGTTATCGCTTACGAAATATACAAAAGGATACAAGCGGACAGCATCATTCTTCTGAACATGTTTATGTCATCCTCAGACTGTCCATTATGTAACAATGCAATTTTACCAAGCCATATGACTCATGTGTCATGATCTCAAGTTCAAATACCGTACACTGGTCAACCTGGCTGGAGTTATAGATTTCAAGCTTCAGAGAAATACAGTTGAACCTTCTCCAGATACAATTAGCATGTTCGAAATATTTCCATTTTGGCAATGTTTTCATGTTAATCAGATATTTCAGAAAGTTTTCCTATGTATCTGCTATCGTAGCTTCTAGCCAGTCCTTTCAGTAACTTGCGTTTCATTATAAATTATTTACTTCAGTACACCTGTAGCCTTTTGGATGTCATTCTGTTTTCTTTTTCCTCGTGCTTCGATGTAAAACATTTCGTTTGTTAACGACGCTGCTGATTGTTAGGTTTATACAAGTGGCGACGGTGTGAAAGAATTTTGTCCTGTAGGATATCCTTTACATGCCAATAAATCTACTGACATGGACCTGTCACATTTAATGTTGGGATGAGTAAGCCGGCGCCTAACTGAGCCACTCAGAACGAGCTTTTAAGTTTCGTGGTGTGTGGCTGTGCTGAAAAGGTGACGCGGGTGTACAAAGGTCCTGGTTGCTGGGATCGTTCATCGTCCTCTCGCTGCAACTCCACTAATAGGACTACTCTCTGAGCTAGGAACCGTTAAGACTAACGCAGATCTGTGACCTGTCTGCCTGTGGTCTATAGTCTGTAGCCTTCTGTAGTTCGTTCATGTTATCCTTTTTTAATAGTTGTCGGTTTGCGATTTGCTACATTTCTTCAACTGTAGTATTAGTTCTTCCCAGCGTGTTTGTGTGTGAGTGACTTTGTTTTTTTCCAAATAATAAAATAGCAACAGTTGCATCGGTATCCTGTAAACAAAATTCACAGCCTTTTTACGCTATACGATCCAACGAAGAGTCAATTCTGGAATAAAATATATTTACAACTGTAAACTCTTTCCTTCGTTCCTGACGTTGTCTCCGGTCAAATATGTGTTTAAAAAGAAATTTCATTTAGCTTAATCACCTAAGCGTAGAGTTTCCTTGGAAACCGTAGTTGTTCCAAAATAAAATAAGAAACACTTTCAGTTTCCTTGGAAGTACAGATTATTGCAAAGAAATAAGGTTTAATACTATAGATTTCGTGTTACTCAGGAAAAAATATACTTCATTTCTGATTGTTATTAAAACTGAAACGTTTCTGTGAAGTAGACAAGATTCGAGCGTATTCATTCATTTTAGTATGTGTTGCTATGTTAGATTGGTTAGGGAAGCCCGTCTCTGTAGTGTAGATGATAGAATGCCTGCCTCACGTTCAAGAGGTCGTGAACTCGAATGTCGAATACGTTGAGTTACCTAGGTTTCTTCCAAGGTTTTCCCTTATGCAGAAAAAAATAATTCTCGGGTAAATCTAAGCTCTACGCATTCTGGGCAAATTTTAGCATAATTTCATTCATTTCATTCATCGTCCGATGTGATGATGTAAATAAAAAATATACATGTTCATGCCTCTAAAATTAAAAGGGAACTATTACTATGCTCATACCTGCTCTGTGCGGGGCCTGTATACAATTGGCTACCCTTGATGGGTAGCAGCCTACACATGGTATATGAAAGGAGCGCCGTCCTCACACCCGGCACATAGCTGACGAGGGATGTACAGCAGCTACTTGCAAGAGCACGCGGCACTTTCCAGGCTTCAGCTTTGGGCGTTCTAATTCGCAGCAGATGGTTTATATACAGCAGGCATACCATCAAATGTTCAAGTGCGTAGCGAAGTGAGCACACTTATAGTTCCCTTGTTAGATGGATCCGAAATACTCGTACCAAGGCATAGTGTTGAAGACAAGAGAAATTTTCTGGTAATCAAAAAGTAGCCTTCTTTATTTTTGAACAAATGCCCATTACCAAGTTACATTGACCATAAAACCGGGATATTTTGGGTTTGACATCTGGTTAAGGAAAATAAAAACATCTTTTGTTTTGGCTTCAGGAAATTGAACCAGATATGTGATTTGGAACAACGATTTCGAATGTAGCATTTTCCATAATGTATCAGCTTCCAATAACGTTGCAGAGAGTAAAAAAGTAGAGAAAAACGTTTAACTTACACAGAATAAATCTTCCAAATAGTAAGATTAGAGTTGAATAATAATGTACATGACCTGCATTGAATTCCCCAGCTTTGCTAAACAACATTATTCTCTTGCTTTGGAAACAAAAGAACACCGGAAGCAAAACATGGATTTGTAGTTGTGGCGGTAACACGGGATAGAAGTTAACAAACTAAATGCTGCTGCACTGTGGCATATTGGTTGTTCCGCAGTGAACAGAACCCAAATAATACTGCAGAACTTTACGTTTATATTTTGCCGTTGCAACATGAGTTACGGTGGCAGTAAATAGCAAAGGGGAGGTGCTTTCTTGCTACTTGCTTGCAAGTCGCGCTTAAACAGAAATGTTACAGCTCCATGTTACAACTGGTAGTAAAGGAACGTACACGTTTATTTGTGTTACGTTAATTATGCCAATTCGTTTTGTTACAGTCTTATGGAGAGAAGCTGTTGTAGACAGCAAACAAACAAAAAATCTTATGTTTACATTCATACAACTGTCTCTGTAAATAGTTCTACAAACTATTGTTACGAAAGTTTGTTCTCTCTTCTTGTCAAGATAAACATTTGTAGTGATAGTTTATTACACGTTTCGTTGTAGTATAAGCGAAACACAACTGACTTGAGTGATAAATCACTTCCATCGTTATATGAAGCCTTTCAAACGCTTTGCATGACCGTTAGAAAAGAGTATACTTATGTGTACCCAGATTTTTCTCCAACTTAAACTTTACTAATTATGCCAAAGTTACACAGGACAGAGAGCACATCAAAGACTACTTGCAGAAAATTCCAAATATGTGTCTTATTTTTCATAGAATTAAATTAAACAAAGGATATTTTAATCAAAATTTTGATCCATTTTCGAGAAAATGAAAATAAAATTTTAAATATAAAGGGGTGTTTCTGGTAGGAAGATTCTCGGAAAATGAGAAACTTAAATCTTAACTGTTAAACAGAGCTTTCATTTTGAGTTTATGCTGTTGACGGAAAGACAGATCACTTTTCTATAAGAATGATTTATTTGGATTCAGGGTATCTAGAAACATGTATAGTGTGTTAATGAACTATACTGAAATAGATGCAAATAATCATTCCTTCCACCCTAGCCGAGTGTAGGCTAAGGTTAGAATGAATAGAGCCAGACTGAAAAATGCAATGCCATAGCCGCGATTTGAACCACGGATGATCTCCGTGTGGTTGCTCTAAACCACTAAGCTAATATGTTCTTTTTTTTTTCAATTTACGTCCTCTAACATTAAGTTATATCGGACGATGAATTAATTGGGTGAAATGATGCTCAAATGAGTCCGGGGTCTATGGAGCTTAGAGTTACCCGACATTCGCCTATCAGGATAAGGGAAAACCCCGGAAAAAACCTTATCCAGGTAACTCACCCTGACCGAGATTCGAACTCGGGACCTCTTGAACCTGAGGCAGACACGCTAGCATCTACGCTACCGAGGCAGGCTGAGCTACTATGGCCAACATCCTGACATGACGTTAAATTCTCCAACTGACTCATATTTCCCAGTAGACTACTAGGAGTTCTCATATGCTATGAGACACGCACCTTTTGTGGTGACTTATTATGCTGTAAGTACTTAAGTCCCAGGCTTAATAGCTAAACCATTATGTTATTCAGGTAAATTGATGGAAATAATCATTTCTTTCACACTAGCCGAGTGCAGGCTAAGGTTTGAATGAATCGAGCCAGACTGAAAAATTCAATGTCATAGCCGGGATTTGAACCACGGATCTCCCGCTCTCCGTGCGGTTGCCAGAAGCGTGTAAAACATGGAGGACATCCTGAATGTGCTGCACAATAGGGTGGTAGTTGTACAGCTGCGGAAAGCAGTCTCCCATCTTTCAGTCTCCATCTTGGATATCCCCTTGTAGCTCAGATGCAGCGTGCCGATTGTCTAGTAGTACCTAGTCTTTGTAGCACCGTACTCCAGCAAGCTAACCCACTCAGCCATCCGTCCCGTATTCTCTGTCCCTCTTTGGGAAAGAATATGCATGAAAAGACATCGTTTATTTAAGCCTTTCGCAAATTCTTGGTGCTCATTCAGGACTGTAAGTGTTAATGCTACGTAAGTATAGTACTGAATAGAAGCACAGAGCTGCAATAACAACTTTTATGCTAAAAGGGTCAATGTTTTCAAATTATAATATAAACTGCAGGTTGTATAGGTAAGAATAAATTGGGGGAGCTGACTCACTTGGTAAATCCCATTTTATACGACGGTACAAAAAGAAAACTGATTATTATTTTGAAAACCTGTTGTGGTTAATGGCCACAGAAATTGTATTTCTCCATGCCGTTATATTGGTATATGAGAAAAATTGTTGAATTTCTATTCGAGCAATTACAGTCCTAATTTCCCACAGCTTTGTATCATCAACAAAATACAAAACTACTTTGTAACAAGCAGTTGTATTTACCATCCTTCCACAACTTATTCAGAGATGTGCCCCAAATCCAGCATTGTAGCTTTGCTCAAAGAAAATTATTCTACACAACGGTTTGTGCAAGTCTGTCTTTCCAGTGTGATAGCCTTAATGAATGGGAGGGATGCTTTACAGTTTCATTTCAGAGCACGTCATGTCTGTGTGATCTTTAATACTGCCGCAACATATACTTCCTACGCGATTTCTCTCTTGTCTCATCTCGCTGTTACCCTTAGGCTCCTCACAACAGGCGTACAAAACAGTGGCGAACTCTGTCTCCGTGACAAATACAGCTAAACAACTGTCGCTCTGAAGATGACTATTTCAAATAAGAAAACCTCGAGACATTCTCCACCTAGTGCGGTTATTTTTATATCACTTCTGCAACAATTCTAGCACAACGTTTCTCTTTTATGTACTTCGTGTTAAATGAAAGAAATGGTGGATGAGAGCGGGGTTTTATGGAATACCGTTTACATTTCTGCAAATAACTCAACTAGTTTTTAAATAAAAATTGCCAAATCATGAGTACATACAACGGGGTCAGTAAATTTTTTGGAAAAATGCTTGTAACTTTGTTTATATAGATTTATGAAGTGATACCTTTTTTAGAAAATCTGTAAAATATCAACATGCTTTCATATTATGATTGTGACTCTTGGAAAGGTAGAGTCAGACTGAAAAATTCAATGCCATAGTCGGGATATGAACCACGGATCTTCTGGTCTCCGCCCAGCCGCTCTAACCACTGAGCTACTATGGCCAACGTACCGATATGACATTAAATTCTCCAACTGACTCGTATTTTTTCGGTAGACCACCTAGGAGTTCTCATAAACAAATGAGACGGCTACCTTAATGGAGACTTACAACATGTAAAGTACTTTAAGGCCTGGGCTTTATAGTTAACCAGTATTAGGTTAATTAATGGAAATAAATTATTCTTTCACACTGGCCGGACAACCACCTTAATGGCGACTTACAACCTGCAAGTACTTTAAGGCCCGGGCTTTATAGTTCGGACCACTAGTTCGGACATAAATTACTATTCCAATAATGGAAATTAATTGTTTTTTCACACTGGCCGTGTGTAGGCTAAAGTATCGAAACGTAGAGTCATACTGAAAAAATCGGTCAGTTCGAGAATTTAATGCCATATCGGCACGTTGGCCATAGTAGCTCAATGGTTAGATCGGCTGGACGGAGACCAGAAGATCCGTGGTTCAAATCCCGGTTATGAAATTGAATTTTTCAGTCTGACTTTACCTTTCCATACTTTAGACTACATACGGCCAGTGTGAAAGAACAATTAATTTCTATTGTGACTCTTCTTAATGGCAATTTTTTTAGTTTGTTTTAACTGTGATTTAAATTTATTAGGAAGTATTACCTACAACACATGAAATTTAAACCAAGAAAACACATTCATAATAAAATTAGTGGTGTTGTTCTGTAACACATGAAGAATAAACTTCAGATGGTGTTCAAAATGGCTTGCATTTACTGCCAAACAATGCCAAAGTCTGTCTTTGAAATTAGTTGTTTCCAGCAACATTGGAAGGCCGATCATTATTAATATTTCAATTCGTTATCTTTCTGTAAGTTGTACCACGAATAATTACTTTCAGGAAGATTTTGCAATGAAGTAAGCATTGTTGTCCTTATTAGATTTGCTTTTGTCTGTATTAGTTCAATCCAAAGCCACATAGTGAAGTAGTCTACTGTACTTTCTAATTTACAACCTACTCAGTTTGAAGTAATGATGCGTTTTCTTTGCTCAATACACATGTAGTAATGCCCTAATAAATTTAAATTGCTGCTTCAAATGGTATTTGTATGTTCTTAGACTTGAGGACTGGAGGAATGCAGTAAAAGGAAATGTCATTTACACAAAAAACACACCCTTCATTTGCAATCAGCGGGGTTACAGCCATTGTTCCATACCTTTTACTCACCCGGTATAAGAAAGTGTGATGAAGTTGGCACTAAAAACTGCTATTCATTTTGTTGAGAAAACAATGCACTTATGTCCGATTTCACAAACAGATGCTAAGACTTAACACGAGTTTAGCAATAGTTAAAATAAAAGTTGCATTTCAACAAAAAGTGTTAGCGGAACACTCTTGTTAAACTAACAAGCCAAATTTCTGTTGTTAAGTCCTTAGCAATTGTAAATAGTCAAGATAGCGAGCATGAACTCAACTGTTGATGTTGATTTCCTATATTCAAGACCGTCTAAATGGCATTGGTAATAGAGTACGGCCTATAAGGAGAAATGATTTTGAGGAGATATCCGAAGAACATTTTTTACGGAGGTACAGACTGTCGAAACAAGTTGCTATGAAGGTTACTGCGGAAGTACAAGAGAGGTTAGAACATGCATCGAAAGGAATATGGCGATCTCGCCTTTGTTTCAAGTATTAATAACTTTGCGATTTTATAATTTACTGAATTATGTGGATAAACACTGTCCACCTCCCGTCTTGAAACGTTTAAGGTACTTGTCCTTCGCAACTCGTTTTAAATTTACATAATACTCACAAGCTGTTTGGTGCTTGTAGTAGTGACACAGGCATATGAATTAAATTCGTTTCCAATATTTTTCCCGTGACATCTTTCTCTTTTACATTCACCGCATCCGTCTTCTTATTTTCCACGATACCATTACACTTCATCACCAATTCAATTAACAAGTCTTTCTCCATCGATGAGAAATATTTCTCAGGGCTGTATTTATGATTTTGTTCATCCGCCATTTTTCAGCTTGTGAAGACGAAAATGAAAACAACAGCACATCGCAGTACGTTCAGAAAATAGTACGACTCACACATATACTTCTATATTTGTGACATTTACAAGTTCCTTCGCGTTAAAACAGTTTGTTAACATTTTCAGAAAACAGGTTGGTGAAATGCAAGAAATTTAATATTAGTGTTAGCGCTGTGACAATTGTTACGTTACATTCGCTAACGTCGATTTTAACATCTCTTGGTGAAATCGGGCACTAGTCAAATGTTACAATGGAGGTTAATATAAAATAGTCGGCTATTATGGAATAGTTGGTTTAAAACATCGAAAAATTAATTTGATTTCATAAAACATGAAATATGACTGGCTTAAAATAGACAAAAAGGTCTCTAAGCAATTGTATGTAAGCCTAGACCATAGATCAAGTCTAGAATAACAGAAAAATAGGTTTCGTTTGCATTTCAATACATTTAATATTTTAAAAAATATACTTTGGATTTACATTAGGCTATACTTTATTTATATTAATTAATAATAAAAATAATAATAAAATGATGATAACAATAATAATACAAGGGTCGTCCAGAAAGTACGTCCTGTTTCAATTTATCTCCGCTGCAGCGCTGCGATCGCAATTCCGCAAATGCGCGGTAGACGCTCTGTATCAAGGAGAAGAAATGTCCGCCATTGTGAGATCGCTGTCAGCAACGTACGCTTTGTTGTACTTGTTTACAATGTCGGTGTTGATTGAAAATCCCGCCGCTTTTGAAATCAGATCTGTGATTCGTTTTCTGAATGCCAGGAAAGTGAAACCAATTGAAATGTATCGGCTGTCAAAAGGTGTTGTGTTTCTTCATGACAGCGCAGGACCACACACTGCAAATGCGACGAAAAACATCCTACAGGGATTTGGCTGGGACGTGTTTGACTACGCCCTTTACAGCCCTGACTTCGCTCCTAGCGACTTTCATCTGTTTTTGCATCTCAAATTTTTCCTTGGCGGTCAACACTTCAACAATGACGAAGAGCTGAAAGAAAATGTTTCCTACTGACTGAAGACACAGGCGACAAACTTCTATGAAATGAAATGAAATGCAATGTGTAGTGTTTTACGCCCGCTTTTACTACATACGGCACCACAGGCGATGAAACTGGTGATATATGAGATGAAGATTAAGCACCGATGGAATGAGATGGCGGGGGAAACCGGAGATCCTGGAGAAAACCCACCCCAGCGCCGTGTTATCCAGCACAAATCTCACTTCGCGGTCGCCTGGAATCGAACCCGAGCCGCCTTGGTGAGAGCCAAGCGGTCTAATCTCTGAGCCACGGCGCGACCTCAAACCTCTATGAAGAATGTATACAAAAACTTGTGCCTCGCTATGACAAATGCCTGCAAAATTTCGGCAGTTATGTGGAAAAGTAGCTTAAATGTTGTAGAATTTTGTGCAATAAATAATTTTTCTGGATCTATACACAATTTAATTTTATTACCAAGCAGAACTTACTTTCTGGACGAACCTCGTAATAAAAACAGTAATAATTTAGCTACTAAAAACTTATTTTTAAGTTTATTCTTATTCAGTATATTTTGTACGGTTTTATGGATCATTATACTTTCATGTCTAGTATTACGAAATAACCTGTAATTCCATAATAACCGACACGGCATTTTGGACGCTGAGAAACCGAAGTAGTTAAACCGCATCTTAAATAAAGCTCAATTTCAATAAAAAACGGCGTTTTCTTTTAATGATCACAGCAGAAATGAGAGTATTTGAATTTGAAACCAATAAGTAATATAATGGTTGCTGTAATGTAATGAGTATTAAAAGAAATTGTTAAAATTCAGTAGGTCATGTGACGACGAAACATGTAAGTGATATGATGTGAATGTTTTAGGATTAGTAGTTCAAAAAATGAGATTATGTAATGTGTGACGTGGACCAGTAAAAATTAACTTTGATTGGTAGTGATGGCAACTAGGGAATGAAAAATCAGTAATTTTGTTAGAACAGCTACGGAAGAAAACCTCTTTTGATGGAAGATCGTTATGGTGAGCAGACGTAAATTCAGTGCCGCGACGAAACCTTCTAAAAAGTTAATATCAGTTTTTTGTCAATTGTACTCAAGGTATAGTGCATTATTGTCAAGTTTGATACGAAAAATTGTATAAATAATACAAATTCAATTGAACATCTTGATCTTTTTAAAGTAAAAGGAATTTATTTGTATCGAAGTTTAATTAGAAAATGTATCATTTTCACTAGCGACCACGTCTAAAAATAAAAGAGCCCTCATAGCTCAGACTGAAGCCTATCCGGAGATTTTTATATACAGTTATATATCAAAGTGCCAGATTGGACCAAGAAGAATCAGCAAGTCGTGGCTTCGTCACCGTCTTCCCGGTGAGCAGTATACAACTCGCAACCCCAGACACAACGTAGGACATCAGGTGAAAATAATCCCGCTACACATGATCGCCGCTGACTCCGAAAGCATCATCTTCCGATCATCTGCACCGAAATCCCCGCTACAGTAAGGATACTTCGGAAATGTTTAAAATCACACAAACATTTGACAATGCTATGTCCTTTGTGTAGAAAACTTTGTTTTTTATATAATCAAATTATTTACAGTCCCCTATAGATGTATCACGGGATATATGCATTTGTTGCACAGTTTATATATTTTTATTCAAGTGTGCCGAATCCTGCAACCTTCACAGTGTTGAAATAGGTCTTCAAAACCACTGGTAGGGGTACTGAACTTGATACCGTTGGTCGATCTCTTGACTACAAGGTGCATTCTGAGGTTTCTGAGGTTTTCGAGGTGAGGCTTTTATGTTCATTTTATGGAGGTGATAACGGTGAAGACGGTAATGATTTTAAGAATTTGGGTTTCTATGTGATTGGGCCAAAGAGATAATATGAAATATTATGAATGAAAAGTATGGTATCCAAATCATTGGGTTTGGTATACGAGGCGTGTCCTTAAAATAAGGTCTCCAATATATAAAACATGTTTATTGTCAATAAATGTTACATTGATGGAAATGCGGAATTTACAGCTATTTTTCAACGTAATCACCATTGCGATCGATGCACTTTTGCATGCGCTGTGGCACATTTTGTATACCCTTGTCATAGCACTCTCCCGACAAGTTGCGCAGATAGCGCTAAACCTGGTTTTTCAAATCATCGTCGGTCTGGAAATGTATACGCCCAGGTGTGACTTCAACTCAGCAAACAGACAATAATCACTAAGTGCTAAGTCTGGACTGTAGGGGGACGGGTGAGGATGTCCCATCCCAACTGGGCCAGGAGATCAGTCGTTGCATGTGCAGTATGCGGACGAGCGTTGTCGTGATGCAAAATAATTCCCTTCGTCAGCATTCCTCTCCTTTGATTTTGAATGGCACGTAGAAATTTTTTTTCAACTCTCACATCAGATAGCGGCGTTTATTGTTGTGCCGGTAGGCATAAACTGCCACAACAATACACCTTTTCTGTCCCAGAACACACTGGCCATCACTTTGCCGGCAGAAAATGTCTGTTTGAACTTTCGCGGCATCGGTGAATTCGAATATCGCCACTGACGAGAACGTTCTTTAGTTTCTGGTGTTGTGTAGTGCACCCAGGTTTCATCGCCAGTGACAATTGAATCCAACAATTTCTCGCTCTGTTCTGCATATTGCTCCAGGAATCGGTGGGTAGCTTCAACACGTTGCCGTTTATGGTCTTTGGTGAGCATTTTGGGGACCCACCTCGCACACACCTTGCGATAATGCAAATGTTCGGTCAAAATCTTGTCAATCGTAGTCTTACTGACTTCAGGGATAAGTTCCCAGAGCTCGCGAACTGTCACACGCCGATCTTTAAGCATTTCTTGCTCCACTTTTGCAATTGTTTGGCTAAAACCGAAGGCCGACCAGAACGCTGTTCGTCATGGACGTCTATACGTCCGTCTTTGAACTCTGTGATACACGTTCGCACGTTTTTGCCATCCATACACTGTGGCCCATAGACTTCGCATAACTAATGATGAATTTCAGTGAGGGTAGTGCCCTTGGCACTCGAAAAACGGATCACTGCACGCAACTCGCTCTTTGAGGCGGAAGTGATAGGAAGCTGCATCGCAAACGGCTGCCCAGACCAGACTAATGGATGCAACGGGTTCGTTGTCACGGGGATTTGAAGGAGCGAAATCAAGCTACACGCCAGTGTTGCCAGATCTCGCGTAATAGCGTTCCTTACGGCTCCAGCGCCTTGGAGACCTTATTTTACGGACATACCTGGTAGACGAAATTCCAAATCGTAGCATAGTAGCCTTTTAATAGCTATTTGCTCCAGGTTAAGGAAATGGATTTGTAATCTAGTGTCGCCCTATAGCTGGCAGCAATTTTGGCGAGATAGTAGGCTCTTTCATTGCCATGTAGCCCTGCATGGCCCTTGACTCAGTGGAGAGTGATTCTATTTTCCCCATTGAGGGCGCTGATTTTTATCCTTGAGTTGAATAGCCGGAGGATGTGTTGAACTTCTATTAGCTGTAGCAAGGAGTGATGCCTTCGTATCTGCATATATGACATACTTAAAATACTTTTTAATACTCTTCTCAGCCATGGTGATACCCAAAAGTTCAGCCTGGAAGACTGAATATTGTAGGGCTGATCACTTCGATTTTTTCATGGCCACCACTTCAGTTCCAACATGATTTTCGTTTTTGGACCCATCTGTGAAGATGAGAACTTCTTATCGTTCCTGGACACTTAGAAAACTTTCCTGTGACTTTTACGTTCTCGAGTTATATGTAAATTTATTTTAAATGCAGAGGAGCACACAGACAATCCCCAATGATTTGAAATTTAACAAACAAAATCAAGATAAATTCAGATTTAGTTCACCTTGTAGTGCATAACTTAAATATAGCTTGTTTTAATAAAAATCTTTAGAGAAATATTGCCATGAGCATCCCATCCTTAGAAAACGGTGAATTCAAATGACAAATTTGTTAAGTAATCAAGATGAGTTATGCTGTTTACATGACACAAGAAATAGAACACATATCACATTCACACATTGAGACGTTCCCAACAAATATCTTTAATGTTGGTTCAGAAAGACTCAAAATGGTTATTTTTGGTCCAATTTCTATATTACATAATTATGTGGAATTTATACTTTTCTCTTCGTGATGTAGGTAACGTATATGTTGGTACTTTTCATATAAACAAAAATAGATGATTCTAAATATTTTTCCAGTGTGTTTATACACTTGTATTAGCGACAGCCATCAAAAAAGAATAGTAAACATATTACAACCACAATATTAATGTATCTACAGCTAGCATTACTTAGCTCTATATATTTTAAGCAAATATGGCATTAATTATGAGTAATAACTGTATATTTATCTAGAAATATTGACATACGTATCTGAAATTTGCACATGTAAATATCAACATTGCACGAAACAGTGGAAAACAAAGCACTGTCGCTGGAATTACAGAAATAAGTACGTCAGCGAGGTTTCTGGTCACTGCTTGATTTTAAAGTACCTTACAAGTGTATTATGGTCTCTATAAGGTTTATTTGGCATCTGAAGACTTCGCAGAGAACCAGGGGTAGTTTCGACAGTACGTTTTGTTACCTGTAGCATACTTGAATAGGAAATAGTCTTCTTTTCAGTAACTTTGATCGAACATTTAGTAAAGGAAGGTATAAAATTTAAAAAGTAATTCTGGTATAAATATTCCAATATACTTAGTTCATTCAATAACCAGAATACAAGTTGTTTTCCCTCCTCCTTGGTTAAGTACTTTGGAATCCTAAGTCTATTGCCACAGGCTGCCCACGGGAGTTAAACCAAGGATCACCTAATAAAGCCCACGGATGTTACTAACTCAGTGATCCTTTTTGGTACACCTGCAGTTATTTTTCTAGTCAAAACCAATATTAGTGCAGAATTTAAAAATGGGCTATACAGAAACTACTTAAATGTAACCACTTCCTTTATACGAAGTTAATTCAGAGAGAGTGGAAATATCATGGGACGTGAAGGAAAATATATGTGGGTATTGTTCACAATACATCGGAAGCCATATTGGGAATGGTTACCCAGATCTGTGGGTTGTCATTTGTTCGTAGTTGCTCAGTGATGTTTATTTGTTTCGGATATTTGAAAACCAGTCAGCCTTATAGGGGTTTAATAAACTTCGGAATTGTATGTGATAGAATTTTGAGTTTTGAAAGCTTCATCATAATATATTTGTGGTAAATAGCACATATTGTAAGTTAATTTCTATGCTGTTTTCTTGGTTCATTGTTTTATGACTAAAGAGAGCTCTCTAAATCATGAATATTCAAATATACTGAGTTAATAAACAATTATTATGTTATGTGTAGTGTTTAACGCCCGCTTTTACTACATACGGCACCGCAGGCGATGACACTGATGATACATGAGATGAAGATGGAGCACCGGTGGAATGAGATGGCGGGGGAAACCGGAGATCCCGGAGAAAACCCGCCCCAGCGCCGTGTTGTCCACCATAAATCTCACTTTGCGGTCGCTGAATAAACAATGTACGTGATTAACCGTAAATGACATTATCCGTAAATCATTAACCAGT
The DNA here is from genome assembly GCA_030765055.1 of Mantis religiosa. Lineage (NCBI taxonomy): Eukaryota > Metazoa > Arthropoda > Insecta > Mantodea > Mantidae > Mantis > Mantis religiosa. The sequence goes on from CM060957.1 coordinate 100,423,573, forward strand.
TTTTACCATTTACAAGTGACCAGTGCCTAATTGATGTTACAGATCTACTTGAGATATTCTTTGTGAAATTAAATCGAAAATAAGATTTATCTTAACTTTCTGTTACATGTTTGAGAAGAACAAAAATGCATTTACAAATTGCAATGACCACACAATAATATCATCTCGTTCATTATATATCAGTCTTAAATATATTAAAATGCATAATTTACAGAAATTATATTAGGATTTTCTTTTTCCTGCTGTTCCTCTTTCTTTTTTTTTCCTTTCCTTTTTGTAATCACCATCGGTCGTAATATAAATAAAAATACTGTTCTGATTTTTTATTCGCTACTGCAATATATCTATTATGCAGTCTTGCACATAGTTACGATTATTATCACATCACAGGCAGTTGACCTCACCTAAGTCATCTGTTACAACTTAAAGGTTGTATTTTTTTTTATTTCGAAGTATTTTCACTATAAAAATCGCAGAACAAACTGGGATCAGTTTTGAGAATCGTTTACTCGGATCAACGGGGATCAGGGCCGATCCGTCTTAACGAAGGTCCGGGTTATCCAGAGGATGAAGGAAACTCGATTAAAACATGTAAAACGTCACCAATATATTTTTAATTGAGTTTAGAAGTTACTATTGGAACACTTTCATCTAAAAGCACATACGTTGTATGTACTGTAATATCCTGTGTTTGCACTGAGCACAATTTAGCTACAAACTATCGCTAGTAAAACGGCAGTGAGCTTCTTCTGTTTCAGTTTAGGGTATTGTTAATGAGCAGAGTGATATCGTAACCGTTTTAGCATCAGAAGTTCATTTGACAATGTTTTGGCTTGACTCTCGAAATACATCATCAATTTCTCTGTGTTTGTTATTGTTTGTGCGTGGTTCATGACTACAGCTGGTTCATCAACACTATCTGAATCCGACTACTCTTCATTTTCATTTTCAGTAACACTGCATGATGCAATAATGTCTTTTTCTGTAATTGGTTTATAACCTGCGTCATTGCATTGCCTATTTGCAACCAAATACCTTCATAGAGCCATCGATATTTATAAAGATGTCTATAAAATCTTCTTGTCCACTTACTTTTCTTCTTCTTCTTCAGTCTTGTTGTCTGGCAAGACACACACACACATTTCACAATTTTTTCCATAACTTCATCTTTCTCTTCGAACCTGGTCCCAAACCAGTGAATGACTGCAATGAATTTGTTCGCTGGCAAGAGCACTCGACTAGTATACCGACTGAGAATAGCAATTTATCGTCTGTAAGACAGGTATTCATTTACTAAGCTTTTTTTATTTAAAAACTGGTCCTGGTTTAAGAGGTCGCGTTAACGAGGTTTTATGTATCAAATATCTGAAGAATAAAGCTGGCAAATTAACGTCACGGCATACGTTTCACCAAGATGCAGTTAGTGCTCGAAGCACTGTCACTTTAAACAAAGTCGCATCTGTGTTCAGTCTTCTAGAAGCTCCGATTGAAAGACGAGAACGTAATTGAGTTGGGAGATAACAGGCTGTAACAGATTAGGACACTCTCCTGAACTTCCACAGCCAACTAGTCTGGGGAATTTCTGTCTCACAGTTCGTCGTAGTCAAATTCACAAGCGCAAACACAGCTCTTTAAAAACCGCGATGAAATATAACTAAGCATATCTTCAGAACATAAAAAGACTGCACGCTTGGAACAAAAGGGCAAAATAAAATCATGAAAAAGGAGATAAAATTAACAATTCTCAAGGAACTTGAAATAAAACCACAGAAATAAAAGTTAGTTTGTGTATAGTTTTTAGGGAATGACATATGTTCTTCTAGTGCTCTGCTTGGTTTGTTTTCATAAGTCCTTTCTTTGTATTAAGAAAGTAATAAATAATTAAATTATTTTTAAACAAATATGCACGTTTTTTGTCTGTAAAATACATTTACAGTAAAATTAAATGTGGGGATTTTCCTCTTCATTATTGATTATTATCACAAAGGTGCAGTAAGCAGAGGAACTCTTTCATTCCATACAAAAATTCATAGCGAGATTTTAAAACATACTTTGCGACTCTGAATCCAAAAATTATGTCTAGAAAATGTCTGGGATATGTATACAGTTCTTTGAACTGTATGTATAATGAAAAACTAAAATGTAAATAAATATCAAAATGTTATTAACGTTCTCTTAAAAAGATATGACAGGACGCCCAGAGTGGTTCAGAGTCATTGGTACGAGAAGATCTGTAGATTCGTTGTTTCCGCTACCACCCTAGCATCCATCATAACATACGTCATCTGGATGACTACTTCGAAAATGGGTCTAATTGTTAATGGGCAGAATGAGGTAAATCGAAGGTCATAGATCACATAAAGAGAGCTTTAGAGATTACAAAAACGATGAGAAAATTTTCCCTTGCAAACTTCGCTACACATGGAACATATTTGGAAACATTTTGTTTTATCGAGAATAATCCTATCGTACGTATTATAAATTTTCATAACTGGTGAACTGTAAGAGTTAGATAAAACCTTGCACACATATATGATAAATTTTATTTTTTTAAGTTCATTTTCGAATACCTGCACTTAACTGAATGGGAAACTATTTTTCATTTTTCTTAAGACTATGCAAATATCATGGTATTCCAAGACGATCACAAGCCACACGCTCTTTAAAAATGTAATATCACATTTTCTTGTACCTAATAACAAACGTGTAATTTGAATAGAAATTTTGTCTGGATATACAAGAAGTAGCTGGAATAGCATATTTTTGTAAGAATAGTTTGCCGAAGGGCAAAAAGAGAAAGACATGTTAATGTAAACATGCGATTTATTTTTCATTAATTTCTTTGCAACCTAACTATAGTAAAATAAGATCAAGTACTGAATCCTACTCCAGAAAGCATTTACAAATTGTTCCTTTATAAATGTTGTTATATCACAAAAGAGACCAATATTACACAAAGTTTCTTAGAACTGTTAATACTCAGTTCAATTTATATGTAGAAATGTTCGTTTCATAACAAGGTACCTTAAAATTATGTTTTAATGATAATGAAATTGAGATATTGGAATTGCAGATATGTGGACATTTTGAATACTTTGTGATTTTTCAGGTAGCATTAACCGCTTCCGAAATGTTCTCTCTCGTATTACTTTTACTTTCTAAATGTTAAACGCATAGATTTGTTGAAGGACTGTCACATTTTTACTTTCTACAGCACATAATAGTAGACAAGGTATTCACTCCATCAAGAAATGTGGTAGTAATTTTTCACTTGTAATATAAGTCCACTAAATCCAGGAAAAAAGATTAGAAAAGGACCATGTGTATGCGTATCCCAGTACAAGATAACTAAAACCGAATGGTGGATTAAATAAAAAAATTATATTTACGTGTTATTTTCATCTTTCAAGGATGCAACACAAGACTTGAGAAAGTCTCTTAACCCCAAGCTCCCTTTGTATAGAAAACCTTGATTCTGTCAAAACATGGATCAAGAATTTTCATTAATTTAACATATATTTTAGATCCTTTCATAGAAGATGAAATCTAAAACTTGAATTTTTGTAGAACAGCCTCACATGTCCTGTTTATTCTGGAAAACATTGCATAACTGGTAAACTGTAAGAGATAGACAATATCTGGCGACAGAAAAAATGAAGATCTACGAGGCAAGCTTTTTAAGCCAGTACTGTTCTGCGATTCCGCCGCCGCAATGCTAGGGTCGGCGTTCCGCGCATGCGCGCTGGTTACCTACATCTCTTGTATACGCATTGACGCCATTACAGTCTGATTCTTCATTGTATACGTTGGTTACTGAGTGTTTAAGATGCCTCCGACAATCGTGAGTCCCGCCGATTGTGAAGTACGGGATGTTATACGATTTCTTAGTGCTAAAGACGTAAAACCGATCTATATTCATCGTGAGATCTGTGAAGTTTACGGACAAAACATTATGAGTGATGGAATGGTAAGGAAATGCGTGAGAGCATTTAAAGATGGCCGCACAAATGTGCATGATGAAGAACGGAGTGTGCGTCCTTCGGTCGTTACTGAAGATTTGGTGCAGAAAGTGGACGAAAAGGTGAGAGAAAACAGACGCGCCCAGCGACTACCATTTGTTCCTGCACTTGAAGAAACATTTAGGCGGTCAGCGTCTTCAAGACGATAACGAAGTCAAAACAGCTGTGATACAGTGGTTAACACGTCAGGCGGCAGAATTTTATGAGGAGGGTATTAAAAAACTGGTGCCACGTTATGACAAGTGCCTCAATATTCACGGAAATTATGTAGAAAAGTAGATTAAGGTACAGGCTTTCATGTAAAAATAAAATTATTGCGATATCTATGCACGTCTTTTTTAAATTCCAAAACGGTACTGACTTAAAAAACATGCCTCGTATTTAAAGGACAGAATTTACGCCAAATACTTTCTTTTTGAAGCAGTCAGCTATTTATTAGGCGCTCTTTGTGGTTTTGAAGTTGTAAATAGTATTCTCAAATGCGTTACATTTTTCTTCTCTCTTTAAGATTAAGTGGATACAACAATATATGTATTTCATAATATTTCATACAAGTTATAGAGAAATTATGCGAGAGCAAATCATGGTTTTTAATATTTTCGTTCCCCGTGAAACTAAAAATTAAATCACTTACACAAACCATAATTTACTTAACGTTTTATTCCACATCAAACTACACAAATTCCAACGCTTCGAAGATATTACAGTAATTCTGCTCTGAAATTTTGGTGTTTTATTGGAGCAGAACTGCAGTATCTACACAAGTTTGGAATTATAATTCTTAAATAAATACCAACAAGTTTGTTTTATTATAAGCATCTTCCGGAAAACCGGACCGCTATATTAGGCCAATGGTAATCAATTTTACGGATGTAGACAGAAACAAAAAGCTATTTTAATTAAGCTGTGTAACAGTAACGAAAATAAATTAGAATGTGTAGACAGTGTTTGTAACACTACAATTTTTCCTAGCGTTATATTTGCATTTTGCTATATACATTTCTCTTCCCTACAGTTTACTTTTCTCATAGTTAATGTTTTGTTGTATCTTTTATCTGCAGCTTATTTTGCCTGTGGTATCCGTTACACTGAAAGCATAAATATTTGCACTACAAAGATAGTTATATGATATTTAAAATAAAACCCAAGTGACTAACATGAAGTTACAGTTGTGTTTACATCTCTACCCCCTAAAAAGCGCCTAGAGAAACTCTTTATGTGTGTAACTATAACATCCAGTAATACTCAACTATAATAGTCATGCTTTTTGAATCCCAGATGTACGAATGATACCGGCTGCTTCAGTATACATGGACGGCCAAAAACAAACTTATTCAAAACATTATATCAGATGAGTATGAAAATTGGTACCTAAGTTCAGTATCCTGTACAGATGCGATAGCAATTATGCCCAAGACAAGTCCACAAATTAAGCTTCATTTTACACTAAAAAAGAATACCTTCTTTCAACATGTTTTAAATTGTGAAAGCACATTTTGCCATATTAGTGATGTATAAAAATACAAAATGGATTGCCATGAAAACCTTAAAACTGCAATAATAATTTAAATCTTCGTAGTTCGCAGTGTTATCGCCAGGGCTAGAAAGTTCGTACCGATTTCCCTGAGCAGTATAAGAGCGCCCAGGCATGACTATACCAAGCAGCGCTACTAGCAAGGGCAAGGTTCTTCGTAGACTACAACTCATTTCTGTAGCTGGCATCCTAAACTAATACATATTACGTATTTAGCACATGCTTTACACCGAGTGGCTGAAACACTCAAATGTAGTTATGCAGGTGTAGACATCTTTATAGCTCACATGAAAAATATATTTTTGAAAACATTTTATAGGATTGCAAAGTTCAGATTGCACCAGACCTATCGCTATCACCACGGCCAGTTGTCACCAGAAGGGTAATTTGGCTAGAGACCGAACATTCTGACAAAATTGTTTCGATATTAGAAAATTTAGAAAGCAGTGGCAGTCCCAGCGTACAAACTGTCAACCGTCTAGTAACGAACAGTTTCGTAGAAATATATTATTTGATTGCACATTTGTTTAAAGAGTTACCCACAACTATCCCACTGATACAGCCCAGATGTATGGAGCTGGCTGAATCTTAGCGGCATGTAGAACTGTCAAAACGGATTTACTAAACCTCGAGCATTCTACCTGAAATAAAGATGGAAATGAAAATTCTAATTGAAAGAATGCAGGGTTCGGTGCGATTTACTGCATACGAGATGCACTTTTAGATCCCAACAAAAGCTATGATACTGATACAAAATTGATAAAATATTTCAAATATGCCCCGATCACATCGTGTGAGGTCGAAGGAACATTTTTACAGTATAAATCTTGTTTTACGGGACATAGCAGAGCTTTTCATTTGTAAGGCTTCAGAGGTACTTCATTGTTTGTAGTAATACGGCCGCAGATGAGTAAATATGTAGCAAAATTCCTGCTTTGGTATTTTCTTAGTAAGAGTCTTCAGATATTTAAGAAATTAATTTTACTACTTGGGTATTATTTTACATTCGATCAGGAAATACTACAACCTGGGTTATAATTGCTTGGGTGTTGCCACAATGCGCCTATTTAAATATTGAAATCAGCCAGAGACAAGCCCGAATGCACTATATAAGAATTTGTATGTTGTACATAATGATCTAAATAGGTGTGCATTTGCGAATGTCTCAAAGAACATTTTTGTTCTCTGGGCAACCGGTTTCAATGAACCTCCACCGTGCGCTCTTTTCTAGGACTCTTTGGATGCCGGAAGAAGGTCGGTCGCAACCTGTATAGGGAACGACAGGCGGTACGAACTTCCTAGCTCTGGTTATCACTAATGCTTTGAAAAATGCCCAGCTATTGGCAGCATTCTAAAGACAATCTAATTGCTGTCACACTACCTGTTTTAAATGGCTGTATGACTTGCGGCATGCATAAAAGAGGAATAACGCCGTGTCTTACGTTTTCTGATCAATGAAGGCATGAAATCTATTGAAATCATTTGGCCACTGAGGACCTAATATTGGGATACAGGTTTTCATAAGCAGACCTTCCTTCCAGAACAGGAAAATTGGATGTGACACTAGTCTACTGCAGAAGTTGAGGTCATTATGATAGAAAATGAATGTGTGACTGGATGAAATAGCTCAAATCTGAATATTACTCATGGCTCTGTACTTCAGTTTGTTTACGACGCGCTTAAGTTTCCCCAGGTGTGTGAAAGGTAGGTATTGAAACAGTTCATTTTAGAACTTCCACATCCATCACTCCCACCATACCTGCTCCAGACTAGTTAGCACACACTTTATCCCTCAAAAAGGCGATGGTAGAAAACGTTGGATTTCAACGAAGAAGTGGATCAGGCGTCACACGAGCGGGTGCGTACACATCATAAGGAAATGCTATATCAGGTGCTCCAAGTATTAAAGGAACTAATCAATTGCCAAATCCTCCAGCCTGTGTCACTTTAACCCTTGACGACGTATAATGAACATCGTTGAGAATTTTTTGTCCTTTTTCTTCAGTAGATCAAAAAATTATATTAGTTTTTAACGTCACTCCCCTCGTATATCTTTAACATTTTATGAATGAACTTCGAAGTGATTGTCTTCCACCAAGTGCTAACTGGACACATTCATTATTTGAAGATAGTCCTTTAACCTCCGATGCCAGAATAAGGCTAAGAAGATTTACAAGTTTCAACGTGGACTCTAACTCTGCTGTGCCTCGGGCTCTCATTAGCTAATTAGAGGTGTTGGCTGGCACGGACAGATCTGGCGTAAATTTGCCATCCCATACCTGAAAGCTGAACTACCTTCTCCAAGTACAAGAACTTTGAAAGAAACTACTGTCCTATTAAAATCCCAATGGCGTATCTGAACGTACTCATTCGGCTTATATAAATACCCTAATTTTAAAGCAAGTTTAGGTATGTACAAAGTATCATTACCTTTTGATAGATATGATACTATTCTAAAGGTAAAAGTTATATTCACTGACTTTCCAAAACAAAGAAAATGATTTTAATCTGGTGTGTACGTGGGAGCCACAGTCACGAAAAATAAAACTCTTATTGTTTCTTGCATATTCAGCTCTAAGAGATTATTCACATACTACTTGTCGTATTTCAAAGTAATGTTCAAAGAGATTTGTTACATTGAAGAGCGACCTTGTTTCCCATTATAAGCAGCAACAGCAGAAAAGTACAGCTTCCAAGAAAAAAATTATGTATACACTGACATTGCTTCCTCTATTCTGTTAAAAAGATACTTTAAACAAAGTTTACTCTTCTATCTGTTCCTTGGCAGCAATAGCCAGGTTAATATCTCTTTATATGTCAACGAGAACAGGAGAATACAATAGGCATAGATGATACTCAAACGTGATATCCGTGTGATATATTTTACATGCCAAACAGAAAACGTATAATTTTACATTTGAGTAAAGTATAAAAATTAGAACATTCAAAATTTTAGAAATTGTTTACTTCATACTAAAAATTATAGACACAAATTGTATACAGGATGTAAAGGTATATCAAAAATCTGAGAAAACATTTCTATCGGATGGAATATAAACTGCTATAAATTAACATAAGTCCAGAAATTGTTTATTTCCTTTTAAGAACACTTTTTCTACAGTTAAAGCCCATATAACACTCAATGGCAGAAGCATGGGAAGACGAGACATCATAGAAAATATTCAAAACAGCCTTCATTACCTCCAATGGGTCCGTCAATCCACCGTCGCATGGACTCCCTAATGTGCTGAATTTGGCCTGGAGAATTTCATACTGTCTGACAGCCTTCCAAAATACTAGCACGAAGAGTCTCTATATCTGAAACTCGAGTTGCATATACAAGAAACTTCAAATGTAGCCAAAAAATCTAGTAATTTAATTTATGAACATGGAGGCCACGAACTGGTCCACCTCTTCCTATTCAGAAATTGACGAACAGAAATCCCGAAATGAGGAGCAACTCCATCGTGCATGAACTGTGTGCTGGTACCTAACAAGCGGAACTACGCACTGCACTGTAGCACAATGACAAAAATGGTGAAGTGCATCATCCCCATCCAATTCAACCAGATGTAAAAAAAAACTAATGCTTACTTCTGTACAATTAAACCTCTGTTCTATTGTTGGATTATGGGCACAGAAAAGCTACGAATTAAACATCAGCTACGTTTAAGCAGAGCTGTGGTACAGAAATTATGCATTATTTGAATAAATGAATACCTATAATAACAATACATATTAATAGTTTGTGCATTTGTGTTAAATGTTAAGAAGCTGTAGGTTTGGCAAGGGATTGTGAATACGGTTTGACACGGTGTAAGAAGACATTAAGTAGCTAATTAGCGTGGGCTATTTCTCAGGCCAATTCGTAGAAGTAGTTCGGTAGGTTATGTGACAGAAGGCAAAGTCAGTATCCAAAGTTGACAGATTAGGAGATATGGAATATGTGAGAGTACATCTTAGAAATGTACAGAGAGACTTCAGGTTGGAAAGAAGCAGATTGCAGTAATATAGAAATAAAGCGGCAGCATAATATTAGAAGCCAGTAGCGGGGGTGGGGTTTTAGAGTCATTAGCAAAAGGGGAATTTATTAGTAGAATTTAGGTAGCTGAGTGACAGATTCTTGGAAGTTCTGATCGGATCGCCGGTGGATCCAGATGTAGCGTCATTCTTGCCTGAAGTATCGAACCACATGATAATAGGATTCAAATATAGTGATTCTGGATATTTATAATATCAGTTTATATTGATCTAGTAAAGTAAATATGATTTTTTAAACGTTTCAAAGTCGGAGCCGGTGTCATTATTACATTGATTACACACCCACGCATACCCTAAGATACGTCTACTCAAAACGCAGATGGCTACAAATTGAAGCAGCATCGCAGGGCACATAGCAGGTACAGTTGTACAAAAAGAGTTCTATCATGGAAATGAACTTGTTTCATTCGCCATATACCAGAAATATTTTCCCAAAGTTTTGTCACATCTTTTGTAACATTCTGTATTTTAATGAAATATACATTTTTGTGTGATAGGATTTTGAATATCTCTTGCGGTTTAACAAAGATCACAAAGAATATTATATATGTCAAATATCTAAAAGGAATGGTATTTTAGCCAAAATCGATAGTCATTTTAAAAAATATAAAATGTTCGGGAAATGCTCAATAAAAAGTGTAGCTTTAAGTGGGATTATTTTCTTCGTGTCTTATCATCGTAAGATTCTGTACTTAAATACCATTTTTGGTACACAACCGAATTTTCGTTTTTGAATTATGCTGTTTACAGACCTTTCACAAAAACACCGATATTTTTCTTCAAATAATTTTGTTTATTATTCAGGGAGTCTCAAAGCATGGATTTCCAATGAAATCTCATAGTCTAATATTTTAATACTTTCCCCGCTTACTGTATGTAGTAGGAAAAGTTTTATCTGTAAAGAAGTCAAAGGTATTTACAATAGCTCAAAGAAGAGCGAACAAATAGCAGTATCAAGATTCTCATTGTGGTATTACATTCAAGTGGTAACGAACACAACTATTTTCTCGCTTGACATATAAAATTGAATAGTTTTGTGCCCGTGTGAGCAGAAACAGAGTGTACTCTGTGTTTTCTTGCCCGAGAAGCCGACGAAAATCCTCGTGGGGAATTTTCCAGACGAAGTGCCGTGTCGTCCGGTTTTCCCTCCGTGAGAACTACGTCACCCGAAGTAACTCGTGCAGTTTCAAATCCAGTGAGAACGAATTCCTATCCTTCTGGGTCAAATTACTCCAAGATGTTTCCTTCAAGAGATCTCTCTCGTCAACACCATGGATGTGTGCACATAGAAACTAAAATATTTCCCTTGTACATTACAAGTACCTGATCAACAGTGTTCCTTCACTACATCGCTTCTGGCTAGAAAACTACAAACATAAATCGCCACCTCTTTCTAAGGACTTAAATGTAGTTTGCTCTAGGAAAAATATAAAACTACATTTCCTAAACAGTAATCATTATATACCTGGCAAATGAAACTGAAATATCCGTGAAGTTCGTAAGTGTGATACAGAAGGCACAAAAAGGTATACTAACAATTCTTACTTTCTCTACTAGGTACTTGCACTCATTAGAGAAAGTATATCATTCAAAAACAAAAAATAAACATGCCAAGATTTCACTGGTAACATATGAACTACTTGAACTACATAAACGAGGGTCTTTCTCATTCTCTCGCTCTCTCTGTGCCTGCGTATGAGTCTGTGTGGAATGTGTGTCTGTGTGTGTTTTGTTAACTTATTCCACATAGGTGTCATGAAGATCTTATAAATATTGCAATCCCAAACTATCCTTAACATAGAACATTGTAAAAGTTATTTTTAAATATTTCTAAGACTTTTTAAATTAATTTATTTAGAATCGCTTTAACAACGAGGTCATATCGCGACTATTTTGTATAATATAGTGTATACATGCAATAAATTGGTTACAATAATTTCAACAGAAACATACGAGAAAAGCAATAAGTAACAAATCAATATCACAAAAGTATTCAATATTTATAAATCAAAAGGATTAAGTTCTGAATAACAGTCAGTAGAACAGCAATATTTAGGCAATCAATTGGTTGCATAATAACTTATGTAAATAATCCTTAGAATTATATTTTCGTATAGACGTTTGTACTTTTGAGGAACAGCAGTACGTGTTTGAATTTTGATAGCGTTTCTAAGATGTTGTTTAAACCACCATACCATTAATTTTTTGTGGAAACGTAGAGTCATACTGAAAAATTCAATGCCATAGCCGGGATTTGAACCACAGATCTTCTGGTCTTCGTCCAACCACTCTAACCATTGAGCTACTATGGCCAACGTGCCGATATGACATTAAATTCTCCAACTGACTCGTAATTCTTCTGTAAATCACTTAGGAGTTCTCATAAACACATGAGACTTACAACATGCAAGTAAGGCCCGGGCTTTATAGTTAACCACTATTAGGTCAATTAATGGAAATTAATTGTTCTTTCTTACTGGCCGTGCGTAGGCTAAATTGTGGAAACGTAGAGTCAGACTTAAAAATTTAATGCCATAGCTGGGATTTGAACCACGTATTTATGAGAATTCCTAAGTGGTTTACCGGGAAAATTACGAGTCAGTTGGAGAATTTAATGTCATGTTGGCACGTTGGCCATAGCAGTTCAATGGTTAGAGAGGCTGGACGGAGACCAGAAGATCCGTGGTTCAAATCCCGGCTATGGCACTAAATTCTTCAGTCTAACTCTACGTTTCCACAATTTAGCCTACACACGGCTAGTGTGAAAGAACAATTAATTTCCTTTAATTATTGTCTTAAACACAATTGTATATATTGTTGCTAATTATTTATGGCATCTTATTACATATAAGACATAGATTTAACTGAAAAATGCAGATTATTTTAAACACATTTTTCTTGTGTTAGGTTCCGAGTCCGTATCTTGTTCAGAGTGATTTATCTGAATAAGATCTTTCCCTGGTTTTATCCCTTATCCTGGAAGATGAATGTCAGGTAGCTCTAAGCTCTGTGAACTGGTGACTAATTTGAACATCATTTGCCCATTTCATTCATTTTCCGATATAACTTCACGTTAGAGCACGTAAATAAAAAAATGCTCATTTTCTTCTAGTTATGAATTTTAGTTGTATAAAGTATCCTTTTCCTCAAATGGTAAAAAAGAAACATTATTGGTTTTCTTCTCTAGTCAGCAGAGACTCAGGCCTTTCAAAGATCCCTCATGCTGACGAGCTCTTAAAGGACTTTACTATTTCTGAACCCTACAGTGCTCCTATATTTGCATTGTACTTATAAACAAATTGGTAATGAATTCTACAAATGTTTATGTTGAATAACATGAACTGCTTAAAATAATGTGACAATATTGTAACAAAAATGTAAAAGATGAGATGAAGTTCACCTCATATTTCTTTATTTCTCACCAAAATTGCTAGTGCAATGGGTTTACACAAATTCACAGGTTCAACATGCATCTTTAATGTTTCTTTATATCTGTTTAACATGCACCAACTTGTGCTCCTAATAATATATCTGACGTACACAAGGTTCACATCGTAAACGAAGCTGCACGCCGAATTCGAATATATTTCGATATCCGCTCGTGAACTGCTGCATTGCCGGTTCAACTGCCCGCCATTCCGCCAAGCTTGAACAGACACGAACTCTAAGTAACAAATCCAGGTGTATATAATCCTACCGAACCGTTAAAATATTCTCGAATTAGATTCTAGAACGGTATCTGCGCAGGAAGTGTACAGCTGGACTCTAGATTCGTGACGTTAGCTTGGAGTTGTCATGAAGGCTGCCTCTTCTCCCGCCCCTCCGTTCAATAGACAACGGAGTGGGAGCGACTGCCCCATCCATACTCCACTCCTACCGCCAAACCCTCGATGGCGGCAACGTAACAGTATATAAGAATAATTTGTACTCATATATTAACTGTATAATATTAAACTTATATTGCTATATAATAGTAAATATTCCATAATAAGTGTACGAATTGTTTGAATAAAATCTAATGAAGGTTTGTGCAAGACTAGAGAAAGTCATTTCAACTCAGCGCACATTTTGTCAATTTTCTAATAGAACATTAAGTAGAGTAAAAATTAGTTCTGTCAAAATACTCTACGGCGTCTGTTTATGGAATTGAGTACTAGGGTACCTGAACTACAAAATATTACCTTTTAGGAAAACCTTGCATGTGAGAGCCTTTTTGGTTGGATATTCTTCAACAGAATAATTATGAAACTAAAAATTCGATAAATACCAAACTTTATTAGCTTATTTTATACTAAATATGCAACACCATTATTTTCAATTAAATCCTCCAACTCAAACTCCTCAATTCCTTAAATGAAATTTGTTGTTGTTGATTTTTCCAAAACTGCTAATGGCGATTTTCTTTGATATGCGATATGTATAATATACTTTCATGACAAACAAAATGTAGGTATATTCTGAATTTTCTCTAAATAGCCTCTGAAAGCCCTCTTCATTACTAATGTGTTTTGGTAACTAATTTACCTAAAAAGAAGGTGCAAATCTCGTTAAAGCAGTTTATTCCAAATAGAACTGTTTGAGGCATTAAACATTTTCGAGATTTTTTTTATTGTTTTAGTACTGAGACAGACACAGAAAGATGTGTTTTTTTATAGAAACATAGATGTTGATATCAGATTTTGGCCGGAGTGCAATACCTCCAATATTTGCTGTAGACGAGTAGTAAAGAAAAAGTACTAAATTATAGAAGAGCTTGAACCCATAATTCTGTACAGCTTGAACATAAGATCTTTGGTCAATAAACCAATATATTAATTTCACGAACTTCATTTCTGTCCGTTTCCTCATAGCGCCCTACTACTCTGTGATACGCAGCTTCTCATCGCCTGGAGCATTTATTCTATGGTCACCCAAGCATGGAGAGAATTTGCCTAAGAGAAATTTGTCTGCTATACCTGCTTGAGGACATACGTTACTTCCTGAGAAACAAGCCACAGTGGAATGGTACAGCCAATTAAAGAAATGTTTATCTTTGCACCAGCTGCAACCGAGCGAAGTATATTCACAGTAACGTGTAAGACTCACGTTAACGCCCATACTAACGTAAGCTTTTGACATGGTTTTCCCTAATATCGGCAAATACTGAATGGTTTTTGATTTAGCACGATTTGTTTCTCATCATTTTGCTTTCTATTCTGGTGTGCTTCTAGATCTTATAGTGCATGGCAATACCGAGCAGATGGCGTTGCTGATTACTCTAAAGAAAGAGTACTCCCCGTCGACACTGGAGCATTGTTTGTTCGGCAAGCTGTTCTTCCTCCCCCAGTAGTGACTATGGATCCTGGACCATGGTTAGTGACGCCCTCCTTGAGTGTGTTAGCCGCAGTAGATCTGTTTCCCTCACTAAGAGGCTTTATGGAATATGTTAGCAGCAACTATAGCGTTATCTGAGAAAACTTACGGCTAGAGGCTTAGGCCCCTTAGAACAAAAGTGCTCCTACACCAGCAAAGATGGGATACTAACTTTGCCTAAAGTAGATAACGCATCTCTTTATGATATCATGTGATACTATACCTCACCACTCGTCTGAAGAGCAGAGCACCTTTTTCATGGGCCTATAGTATAAAATATACAGTTCGTGAGCTGTCCCCCTATATGGTAGAGTGTGTACCATACTAAAACAATTTGTCACCAAGATACATAGCAGTTGGTACATATGCATCTGTAAGTAGCTGCCAACTTGTAAATACAGTACGATCCATATAAACCTGAACCACTAGAATAGGTCATAACCTTTGAACCAATAATAGGACACACGTGCAACTTTGGGAGAATATAACACACGATTGGGGGATTACATTACACTATTTACATCTCAGGGAAAATGTTGGAAGTATCCTCTACCAACATCTATACATGTTTGCACCCATCTCACCATATTCTCTGAAATTTTATGGAGAGTATCCTCGCCAATGTTACTTATTTTGGTTCGAATGGATCCTTAACAACATCAATTGTCCGTGGCCTATTATTGTACACTATTTTTAGATACCCCCATAAGAAAAAACCCGAAGAAGTTAGCTCAGGGGATCTGGAGGGCCACAGACATTTTGAGATTATTCCATAATCAAAGAAACTAATCCTTGTTTCACGTAAGCTTGTCCGGTATCTCTTGACGGTCACGTGACCTTATCACATCTCATTGGCTGCTGTGTGGTGTAGACTGTTGTGCGGTAAAAATTAGTTCGTTATCTAACATGGTGATATGTCTTTATATGTTGGAAGAGAATTATCAAACTTATATTTTCGTAACTGGTTTAATTAAATATATAACGCAACAGAGTTGATTTATCTGAAATGCATGTTAATTCTTAAAGGAAGTAAAGAGGAGGTTCCTTTGCTCTGAAGCACATGGCACGATAGCACGTGATTTAGCGGTAGTGATGACATATTTGTTTATATGACTTATCACTGACCTTGTTTTGAACTGGATTAGTCATATATCGCCATTCGACGGTGTGCTATGCTGAATGAAAGAGCTAAATTATTTTACTGATCGTTTTTTGCGCGTGTACTTATTATATGTATAATGGCAGAGTCTGCCGCCTGTTTTTCGCTGAAGCATCGCAAGAGAAAACCTTTAGAAAGCGGCGAAAAAAGAATTGTGTTGCATGTGTTTAATGCACTCACAGAGAAGAATCCGTCTTTGTCAGTGAGAGAAGTCGAACAGCTGTGCCCTGAACTTACAGTTGTGAGCGTTAGATGCATAGGAGCATCTCGACATGAAATTGAGACAACAGGAAAACCTGCCACTCCAGGGGCGATATTGCTGTGTGGCGAAGACGTTATTTAAGGACAATCAAATTGTCCAAATCGCAAAATATACTACCTTGACGAGACTTGGGTGAATGAAGGACACACGACAAGTATGGCGTGACACGACTTTTAAGACTGAA
The DNA here is from genome assembly GCA_030765055.1 of Mantis religiosa. Lineage (NCBI taxonomy): Eukaryota > Metazoa > Arthropoda > Insecta > Mantodea > Mantidae > Mantis > Mantis religiosa. The sequence continues at coordinate 100,440,124 of CM060957.1, forward strand.
AGACAAGCATTTTTGCAAGGTATGTGTGCTGGTTTAAAAAAATCCCAGTGGAAAAGTCTGAAGGCCTTTCACTATAAACTTGTTTCAGTTTCATTGCTCATTCATTCAGTTTCAACTTGCTCAGTTTCATTATAAACTTCATTATTTTTGCATGCCTTCCTATTCTTATTTCTATCTTCCTGGCAATTATTATGACGTTTACTGCAGGTTTCAATGTGACGGGAAGGCACCGCCTATGGCCTATGGCGCGAAAGCATTAGCCAATTAGGATGAGGGGAAGTTAGTTGCACGCGGAGTGATGTCAGCGGGGCAAGGTTATATGAAACAGAGATTAGTTACAAGTTCCGTGGTGTCATTAGATGTATGACACGTTGCTCCATCTTGCTGGAAATAACCTTCTCTCAAATCGATATCATCCAGCTTCTCCACAAATGTCTTGAAGATACCCATATAAACTTCAGTGTCTACAGTCGTATCAAAGAAAATAGGACCAACGATCCTGGAAACTGACACCGCGCACCATACTCCAACCTTTTCATCACGCAGTGGAGTTTCCAAATTCTCGTTGTGTTCTTACCCAGCAATTTGTCTTCCAATATATTTTCAAAATGTAAACACGCCCTCGTAGTGAGTACTGCATGTTGCTGTTATCAATTCACCTTTAAGACTGTCGGCTGTCAACAATTGTCAGTGTTGTCAATTCTGCCAGAGCCACTGAGATCATTAAAACAAATTTCTACATTCTAAGAGCTTTCAAAGCGAAATTATGGCCTATTGAAATGGTTCAGGTTTATATTGATCGCATTGTATGTATTATGTAATCTTACAGGTACCTTGTGCACATTTGCGCTCTATAATCGACTGCTAGGTTGTGAAAATTACGATGATAATAACTATGACGTTGTGGAGGTTCCCAGTGAAATCTGAATGCAAATTGTCGTATCAATGGTAGAAAAATGTTATCTTTGTTCATGTATATAATAATCCCAACAAATATACTTAACATGTTGATATATCAACATTTTTACTAAATAAAGGGCCAAATGAGACAGACAGCAACGGCCTAAATGTAATAGTTCTCATACACTTTTACTTAAGGTTAGATTAAATGTCTTACCTTACCAAACTAAACGTGCTACAAATTCTTTGGCCAATTTCTCACCAAGGTTTGAAGTGTGAAGTTCGCCTTAACAGATTCTTTGGAAAGAGATTGAAGACTTCTTTTTCTATTTAAAGCTTTTGTACTTAAGTGGCACAATTAATCACTGTCGTTGCAAACATAATTGGAAGTAATTGAAGAAATAGATTATATTGCCTATGCTTTTAGAACAAAGGAAAAAGCTTCTTGATTCTATGAAACTTTTAAAAAGTACTCTCGCTTTCCAAATCGGCTTTATCAAACAAGATGTTTGGCTCTCTATTTTTGTATTTTTCTTGTTTGTTTCTTTTGTATGTTGGCATTTAATTTATATTGTGTTGTCAATATTCACCCAACATGGGCTCTATTCGTTTTTACTGTTTCCATCATCTATCTGCAAATTGTAACCGCATTGTCAGGCAGCGATTAGGAGGCGGCGAATTGATCGAAATCAGATAATTAAATAAGAAGATAAATTAATAAAAATGCTTTTCTAAACTAATATAAAAATCTTGTTAGAATAATATTAAATTAGAATGGATAGAGCAATGATTAAAATAGCGGTTGACTTAAAGAATAAGAAGAGAAGAGTATAATTTAATATAACATATATACTAGCATCCAGGCAAGAAAGATATATACTGTTGTAAAAATCTGTACACGTTGGAGAGACCGGAAGGAAAGACCGTTATTTTCTTTGTGCTAGGAAAAGTTCAATGTCTGAGAACTATAGTATACTTTCAGCCAGGAATGTGTTGGGACAAAGGGCTTTCAATATGCAGTTGAGCATGAACGCTAAAGAGATTTACTTCGCTGATTTGATAACGATGTATACCGTTACAAACAACTCAGGGTAGACGTTCCTCAACTCAGGGTGGGCTGAACGTCAATGAGTTAGATGAGTTTTGCAAACCAATACGAAAATTCGAAATAAATGAGAAGCCAATAATGATGTAACATTTGAGAAGGGTGAAGTTAGAGAGTGATAAAGTTAGAGAGGGGGTCAGAATAAGGTTCGAACTGAATCGTGAAGTAAGAAAAACTTACTTAAAAGGTGATACTACGAGGAAGGACGTGTTCATGCATGTTAAGAAGAGAAGCGAAGATTTATAAGTCTGAAAAGTAGGGAAGTTAAGAATAGCGCAATCAGCGTAAGTGGAAGCAGCATTAGAAGTTTATTAGAGCAACTTAGTCGCCGTATAAAGAAGAAATACAAACCGCGAGGAAGTAAATTTAAACAAGTAATCCATGGTTTCAAGTAAAAGTGAATTTATGTTAGGAATTTTACTAACGGGTGATCATCGATTCAAGTCGATAAGCAAACTGAGTAGGAATTAAACCAAACTATTCTGCAACAAACAATGAGTAATATGACTGAGTAGCCAACAACCACCAAGATCCATTTCCTACAACCATTCGCCTCAGGATAAGAGAACTAATAGCTCCAATTAGAACCCAATCAATTTAACACTGGTATGCAGGTTTGCAGCAAAATTTGATATCAAAATTTCACCGGAAATTAATGTTTAGTGAGTACATGAATCAAATACTTAAGACTTTTAATATATGTATCTATGTTTTTGTAAGCATGTGTGTTTATGAATAAGGAAATTCGAAAACGAAAAATTGGTCCAACACCAAACCTCGGCCGCCTTGGTGAGAATTGAGCTGTCCATGTAATGCTAAACCTTGAAACATAAAATATCAAAATTCGCAGTTATGTTAGACGACTACGATGTTCTGAAAGCCACACGTTGTGGCGATCATTTTGAAGATGAATAATTGGTGTAAAAGGCGCTAAGGATGAAGATGGTTAATTATTCTCACCTTTTTGTCGATCTTGAAGTATGCCTCGGCGCTCTGGAGCAATGAGCCTTCTCCCCCCACTCTCTCTCTCGCTCTCTCTCTCTCTCTCTGGCCGTAGTATCAGAGCGAGAATAATTTGTAGAAAACAATAACAAATTTTGTCTTGTTCAAAATATTGGATTTTCTTCTATTAAAACATTATTATATCCTATCACAATGTTAAAATCTGTAGATTATATCCTTTTTTAAAATACTCAATACTGAATCCTTGTAGATTAAGATTCTGCGAAGTTTCAGATCGGCACTACAGATAACACATCTTTACACTTGAATGATCTGACGAAAAGTGAAGCCAAAACTATTTCTTTCTTACACACAAGATATTTGGGCATCTTAAATGCACACTCAAAATAATTCTGCACAACCTCGCAGAGACATACATGCACGTCTTTCTCCTACGACGTTCTTAAGCAGAAAAAAGTATCCTTAAAAAGCTTCCTCTCATTTGAGGTTTTCATGGCTACAAATAACCTACCTTATATTTTATCCATTTCATTAAACATTACAATTCCTCCAACTATTCCTCTCAAACAACATAAAATATCTAAAATAACTGTTTCAAACTCAACTACGGACGTGTCAGAGAATGTAAAAGCTATTGAAATCTAAAGGGAAGAAAAGCTTTTTACTAAAATATATATCCACTACATATACAATCAAAACTTACATTCTTATCAAATGATCTGTTTCAGTGGTTTAGCCCCACGCAGAGGATTTTGTTCACATTTTATGTTTACTGTGGCGTTTGAAATAGCGGAACAGCTTGTAGCCTGTATTCAGTTACTCCCTTGATAACCATTTCTTCCTTGAACTTGGTCAACTTCCGTTCCCAAAGGTAAAATTAGGACATATCAAATTAAATTAAATGGCTGCGATGAAACTTTTCCCCGACCATTGTTTTAAACAGAGGAAGTAACTCAGGGGTGGCTTACTTGTGGCACATGATGCGTAAATAATCTTCTTTTTTATTTGCATGTAAGGTCCACTCAGCAGATTATATAATAGCTTACACTAATCTATAGTTACGACTTCTTTTTTGGAATAAGATGCTTTGAAAGCAAAATATCAGCTGAATCAGCCACCCACTGCTCGCATTTTCTAATTTATGTAATCTGCTTACTCTTACGGTATTAAAAAGGAGATGCGTACAACAGGAATGAAACGGACCGAGGATATGTAGTAATGGCCCACCAGGTAAAAGGGTAGTCCACAAAAATTAGGGTATACTGAGTTTAACTAAGAAATACTTGCCATGGGGCAAAATAAGGTGGTAGCGTGTCTGCCCCACATTCGAGAGGTCCGGGGTTTGAATCTCTGCTAGGGAGAGTTATCTGGATAATTTATTTTTCCTGGGTTTCCTTATCCTGAAAGATGAATGTCGGGTATTTGTAAGTTCTAAGTATCCCGGGCTAATTTTATCATAATTTCGCTCATTTTATTCATCGCCCATTATGGCTTAGTGTTTACGACGTAAATTAAAACAAAACGGGGCAATATACAGGATGGTCCACCTAACTCTGCGATCTCAAAAATCACCGAAATGAAACAAAATATGAAAATTCCAATTGGCTAGGAATTTACCTATGTTAGGGGCTCACACAATGAGAAGGTATGCGCAATCCACAAAGGTAAACAAATAACACCTCCAACACTAATTTGCGTTTTTAAGTGGAACAAGTATGTTTATTCTAGCAAAATTACAACTAGAGATACAATTAGTGTTAGCCAGACATCGGAGCCCGTACACCTTTAAAGGAATATGAAGTTTACTAGTCTCGCAGTATATAATTGCTGACGTCAGTCCCGGGGACAACACGCAGGGATAGTTCGGTTAGCAACGCGTAGCTTTAGTTTTATTACAACTACTGCTCGCCAATAAGGTAGATCTGTCTTCCAGGAAATGCAAGGTGTTTGATATATTGCGTTAATAGCATTACTTTTATAGCAATTATTAATTTTATAAATCAGAAGTTTTAGATATTATCAACAACCATTAAACAGCTTGAATAATGTTCTTTTGAGATGTGTAAAAGCAGTCGAGGAGGTGTCTGCAAAAATTAACAATTGAGAATGCACCACCTACCAAACGAACAAACAATGAACTGTCCAGTATTCAACACAAAAATACTGGATTTTCAATGCTGCGTAATATAAGAAATAAACTAAATCTCGGACAAACACATGAAAATGACTTGTACAACTCGTATATGCACCATTAACGTCATGTGACATTGAACGAACGATCTTCCAATATTTTTATATTGTTTCAGTGAGAGGTGCAGAAATTTCACATTCGACAATTTACGAATGAACATGGTTGTTCACTGTAGTTCCCGCAACGAATGCAATAAGGAGGATGGCATGTCGTAACGTAGCTGACGTACGTATCCGTACCGGACTATACACACAGTACATCAGTATACTTGTTTACATGGACGTTTGCTGATGCCTGACCTTGTATTGTACCTGTGTGCGTACATTGCTAAGGTGTAAGGGATCCGACGTCTGGTGATAAACACACTTGGTTCCTCTTTTCTAAACACAGTTACTAGTGGCTTATAGCCCTCAGAAACTTCATTGTTTTGCATTATATCCGGCATGGAAAAAGCACCCACAAATCACCAGTAGCGTCTGATCCGATGAAAGCGTGTCACTTCAACAGATGTTTGAAGTACCCTCCGTTTGCATTAATACACTTGGAATCTGGTAACAAGAGAGTGTTGCACGGATTGCAGTGTTTCTACAGATATTGCCGCACATGCCGCAGTAATACGATGTTGCATATCCTCTCTTGTCGTTGGTGGTTCTATCTTTTACTGTATATCAGAGAAAGAAGTCTAATGGCGTCAAGTATGGGGTTCGAGCTGGCCATCGCACAGGATCTCCCCGACCTATCCACCTATTTGAAAACTTCGCATCCACAACGTCTCTGGAAAACTTGTGCATAAAGTGCTTGACATCCATCATACTGGAACCACTGATAGACGTGTTTCCAATCGCACAACCTCCATGAGGAGGTGTAGAGTGTGTTTGCAGAAATAATGCCTGTTTCACAATGAGGCTTAGTAACGTGAAGAGTGTGGTATCACTAATTGTAGTAATAGTTTTTATTTTACTAGAATATGCATACATGTTCCATTTAAAAGGGTGCAACTTGGTGTTAGAGGTATTATTTGCTTACCTTCATGGATTGTGCATACCTTCTCACTGTGTGAGCCCCTAACATATGTACATATCTGACCAAGTGGATCATTCATATTTTGTTTCATTTCAAAGATATTTGAGGTTGCAGAGTTAGGTGGGACACCCTGTATATGATTATATCATGCTTGAGCACTTGTACGAGTTTTTCAACAAGAGTGTCATATTTTTAACATGCGATAACTGCCGTTGTTATTGAGTTACACTTTTTCATGTGGCTACAGTTGTCATTGACAAATAGCCATGGAATGTTTCAGCATTCAGCAACGTGATTCCGGGCTCCTATAAGGGATTATTTTTGGCCTCAATAGGTTGGTATCGATCTCAGAAACATTTGGTCCCAGCAAGATGGTGCCACATGCCATACTGCTCATGAAACAGGAGATCTTTTGAAGGAGAAGTTCAGGTGTTTCATCATTTCCTATAAGGGTGATGTTAACGGCCCCCAAGATCATGTGATTTAACATGTATTACTTCTTGTGGGGTTATGTTAAATCTCGAGTTAATGCCAACAAGTCAGAAACCGTAAATGATCTTATAAATAACATCATACGTGTTATCCGGGAAGATAGCTCTAAATTTATGTACTTCTGGCATTGAAAATTCGGTGAACCGTATACGCGCAACCAAAGAAGTTGCAGCGGTCTCTTAACTGAAGTTCTGTTCCACACAATGATATATTAGGGCTCGGAAGTTGTTACCTAAAAATTCTCTAAAAATTAGCTATAAAATGCGCTTAAGATATCAAAAATGCACATACGTTGTAAAAATGACCTAACAAAAATCAACAATTAATAACCGTCACAGACAAACAATGAATATATGGAAATTAATTGTTCTTTCACACTAGCCGTGTGTAGGACGCACTATGAAAGGGCAGAGCCAGAATGAAAAATTCAATGCCATAGCCGGGATTTGAACCACGGATCTTCTGGTTTCCGTCCAGCCGCACTACCATTGTGCTACTATGGCCAACGTGCCGACATGACATTAAATTCTCCATCTGACTCGTATTTCTCCCGGTAAACCACTAGGAGTTCTCATAAACATGTGAGACAACTACCTTGATGGCGACTTACTATGCTGTAAGTACTTTAAGGCCCGGGCTTTATAGTTCGGACCACTATTAGGTACAATTAATGGAAATTAATTGTTCTTTCACACTAGCCGTGTGTAGGACGCACTATGAAAGGGTAGAGCCAGAATGAAAAATTCAATGCCATAGCCGGGATTTGAACCACGGATCTTCTGGTTTCCGTCCAGCCGCACTACCATTGTGCTACTATGGCCAACGTGCCGACATGACATTAAATTCTCCATCTGACTCGTATTTCTCCCGGTAAACCACTAGGAGTTCTCATAAACATATGAGACAACTACCTTGATGGCGACTTACTATGCTGTAAGTACTTTAAGGCCCGGGCTTTATAGTTCGGACCACTATTAGGTACAATTAATGGAAATTAATTGTTCTTTCACACTAGCCGTGTGTAGGACGCACTATGAATTTTTCATTCTGGCTCTACCCTTTCATAGTGCGTCCTATTCACGGCTAGTGTGAAAGAACAATTAATTTCCATTAATTGTACCTAATAGTGGTCCGAACTATAAAGCCCGGGCCTTAAAGTACTTACAGCATAGTAAGTCGCCATCAAGGTAGTTGTCTCATATGTTTATGAGAACTCCTAGTGGTTTACCGGGAGAAATACGAGTCAGATGGAGAATTTAATGTCATGTCGGCACGTTGGCCATAGTAGCACAATGGTAGTGTGGCTGGACGGAAACCAGAAGATCCGTGGTTCAAATTCCGGCTATGGCATTGAATTTTTCATTCTGGCTCTACCCTTTCATAGTGCGTCCTACACACGGCTAGTGTGAAAGAACAATTAATTTCCATTAATTGTACCTAATAGTGGTCCGAACTATAAAGCCCGGGCCTTAAAGTACTTACAGCATAGTAAGTCGCCATCAAGGTAGTTGTCTCATATGTTTATGAGAACTCCTAGTGGTTTACCGGGAGAAATACGAGTCAGATGGAGAATTTAATGTCATGTCGGCACGTTGGCCATAGTAGCACAATGGTAGTGCGGCTGGACGGAAACCAGAAGACCCGTGGTTCAAATCCCGGCTATGGCATTGAATTTTTCATTCTGGCTCTACCCTTTCATAGTGCGTCCTACACACGGCTAGTGTGAAAGAACAACTAATTTCCATTAATTGTACCTACTAGTGGTCCGAACTATAAAGCCCGGGCCTTAAAGTACTTACAGCATAGTAAGTCGCCATCAAGGTAGTTGTCTCATATGTTTATGAGAACTCCTAGTGGTTTACCGGGAGAAATACGAGTCAGATGGAGAATTTAATGTCATGTCGGCACGTTGGCCATAGTAGCACAATGGTAGTGCGGCTGGACGGAAACCAGAAGATCCGTGGTTCAAATCCCGGCTATGGCATGAATTTTTCATTCTGGCTCTACCCTTTCATAGTGCGTCCTACACACGGCTAGTGTGAAAGAACAATTAATTTCCATTAATTGTACCTAATAGTGGTCCGAACTATAAAGCCCGGGCCTTAAAGTACTTACAGCATAGTAAGTCGCCATCAAGGTAGTTGTCTCATATGTTTATGAGAACTCCTAGTGGTTTACCGGGAGAAATACGAGTCAGATGGAGAATTTAATGTCATGTCGGCACGTTGGCCATAGTAGCCCAATGGTAGTGCGGCTGGACGGAAACCAGAAGATCCGTGGTTCAAATCCCGGCTATGGCATTGAATTTTTCATTCTGGCTCTACCCTTTCATAATGAATATATGGTTGGAATAACCACATTTTAAAATTAACTTTCTTAGTAAATAATGCAATTATTACTACTAAATAATAAATAAATTCAAAATCCATTAGGTCATTTTCAATTTTATATAATATGAAAAAAATAACTTACTGTACCCATTGGCCAAAACATACCTTACTTAGCGTTGCAGTACACCACCGTGGTCATCTTCAAGTTATCAAAAGTAAAGGAATTGTGGTTGTCAGTTAAAACCGTTTTATACTTTGAGAAACTTGTCTCCACTTCCACAGATGTTATAGGTGCATATATCACTGCCTGTTAAATCGTGTTCAAAAATATCAGTTCCGAAGTTATGGCAAGATATCGGCAATCGAACAAACTGTTTGGAATCATTTATTTTTGTCCAACACAAATTTTAGTTTCTGTCTAATTTTGTCCCCAATCTCACCTTTTACATTTTGTATTCCCTCTTTCGCAATCCTCACTAACTCAATTGACTCAATGTCATGCCACTTTCTTAAGGGCAGGTTATGGTATCCGTAAAGAATGCAAAATTTGATTTAATGAAGGTTAATGTACCTTGATTTCAGTACTTGAAAACAGATCCCGTGTGCTCTCAATTGCCTTAGAATCTACCCTATGAAAACTATTCACTACTTCTCTCACTATTTGAAAATTGTCACAGTGGTATATACATTTTTGTGGTAATTTTACATCCTCCAACGATAAGTCATATCGGCCGATGAATGAAATGGGTGAAATGATGCTCAAATGATCCCAGGGTCCTTAGAGCTTAGAGTTACCTGGCATTCGTCTTTCAGGATAAAGTAAAATACCGGAAATACCTTATACGGGTAACTCACCCACACCGAGATTCGAACTCAGGACCCCTTGAACGTGAGGCAGATACGCTGCCATCTACGCTACCGAGGCGGGCGTGGTATATACATGTAGTTGCATGTTACAGATGAAAATGTCCAATAAATTCGTGAAAAAGAAAGAAAATGACCAAAAATGCATCAAAATGTTAAGAAATGAATTTATTATAAAAATGTGGGAAAAATGCATTTTGATGACCAATAAAAACCATATATATCTAACGTATTTTTTTTTTCTAGAATGAACTTAATTTCCAATAAGCATCATCTGTGACTACTCATAAAAAAGATGACTTTTCATCAAAATCCGCACCCTATTGATTATGTTCCAAATGAAATAAAAGAAATAAGCCTTTTATTATTTATATAATTTTGTATTAAGTTCTAAGATAGGACACTTGCTTATTCTTATGTTCCAATAAACCATTATGATGTGATATGAGCTTACTCAATTCAAATACATACTACAGAACTTAATTTCAATAACAGTTTTGCTACATGTTACTCGACCACTGCAGCTCTTCAGCTCACACTTGCCTAGGCATTAAGACTACTGTATTTTGCTATTCTTGTTCTACCTATAAGGAAAAATACAATGAGAAAGTTACATGAATGCACATCTCTCATTATTTTTATATTGTGAATCTCAAAACATTTTTGGGGGATATGCACTTCCCTCTCTACCTACAAGTGTGTGGTATAACAATCAACAGGAAGGATATTATAGGAACGTGGGTGTGAACGCTCCTGAAAGCTCTCGCCTTTAACGAGCCCATCCGCCTTCACTCTCCATTCCTCTTGTTAGCACTCCTCCTCTTCCTCCTCCTTCCCGCCTCTCTTTAAAAGAGTTTTACTAGACTTGATATCAGCAGGGGACGTCAATTAACAGCAAAGGCTCCGATGATGTTTGAGCCATCAGAGCAGCAGTAGTGGGGTGGGAAGGCTGTTGCGAGTAATTTGAGATTACGGGAACCGTCAACGTTTGCTTCAGGAAAGCAGCAAGGGTGTGAGGCTTCAGTGGGGGATTCAACACAGACTCTCATTAGACCACTTCTGCAAATGGAGTATCACATGGAACGTAACTCGCAAGCCCAAGTCAAAGCTAATAAATACTTCTGGACAAAGTTTACCATTAGTAAACACGCGCAGACTTTTACGCTCTCTGCCACGCACACTACCAAAAACGATTGATTCCGAGATTTCACTTTTTGTAATCCCCTTAACTGAAACTAATTCTGAACAATTTCATTGAATGTGATGCTTATGTGTGTCAGTATCCTTGCATATGTTTTTCTTCTGTTTTTCCCGTTTGCTCCCGTCATTCAGCAGCATTCTAGGACATTGAACACGTCATACAGAAAACAGCCTCACCAAATTAACATAAATAATATTAACTACTACCACCACAATACATCAAAACATGTTTTTTCCCTTATTTTATTCCTTTTTTTATCACTACCACCAAACATATAACATCTATAACATTCGTCTGAAAGAGGAAAACATGTTAATAACTACTACTACACACAATAATATACAATTACTCATCACCATTACACCAGAACACAAATGCCTAATCGACATACAAGATTAAAAAAGAAAAGGAAATAAGTTTAGAAAAACTCGTCCACAAACATAGTACGTAATCCAAGAAACTGAACTACCATTTGTTTCGGGAGATAACAACACTCTCCACCCAACACAAGAAGGCAAGGCAGAGCAATGTGTAACGTAATCACTTTTGCTGAGAGCAAGATGTTTATGTTCGCCGTCCGGATATGATAAGGATACTAGGTTAATGTAAATTACACAGTGTTGTCACATACGAGGGGTGTGGTGAAGTTTTAATTACCTCCCGGTAACTTTTATGCTAGTGATGGCTAGTGATGACCAATGGTCATTCATTGATCTCTCGGGACATAATGTTGGTAGTTTCAGTTATTTGAGACCTTTTGTATTTTAAGTGAGTGCCAGAAGTGCCTCAGCTGAAAGATGGAGAAAATTGAGGCTCGTAGTGTCATCAATTTCCTGCATTTGAAGGGCACAACTCACCGGTAAATCCATGATGAGATGACGGCTGTTTATGGAAATGATTGCCCATCGTATGACACTATTGTGAGGTGGAAAAGGAATTTTCAAACTGGTCACATGTCTGACAGATGAGCCAAGGCTGGTAGACCGTCAATGACAGACGACTGTCACAGTGAAGAAAGTGGAGTATTTAATAATGTAAGACAGACGAGCAACCATCCAAATGATCATGAATGAGACACATCTTAGTTATGGTTGTGTGCGGAATATTATTCATGACGAACTGTACATGTCTAAGGTGTCTGCACGGTGGGTTGAACGTTTGCTAACCTCTTTCCAAAAGCAAACACGGTGTGACCTTTCAAGACAGATGTTGGCTGTTGGAAAAGGATGAAGATGAAGACGCGTTGTGCTCTCCAAAGGTGTTCGTCTTCTGGCTGACAATGCACCACTCTTGCATCTCAAGTTGCAGTTGACAAAACAAGGTAATATGGCTTTGAGACCGTACGGCATCCGCCTTATTCGCCCGATCTCGCACCAAGTGACATTTTCTTACTCCCGGAAATCAAAAAACAGTTGCGTGGTCGCCGATTTCACAATACAAATGATGTCATTAATGAAGTGGATGAGTGGTTTAAAGCGAATTCTAAGAATTCTACAATCGAGGTATTCGGAAGGTCAAGAAACGCTGGGAACAATGTGTAGAGAAAAACCAACAAGCACATATCAATACAAACTCTATCACATTTTTAAATGGTGATAATTAAATCTTTACGACAACCACTCGTAATTCCCCCATGCATAATACCTATTGCTCTGATTACTAAACCGAGCATTAGATCTGGTAGTATGGCTCACTCATATGCACTCTCATACACTCATTTCGCAGTAAACACATCAGAACAGATGAACAGTTCAAGCCACTCTTCTTTTTCTGGCCCCACTTGCCTTCTTGTGGTGGATAAACAGTACATTAAACCATTGCAAGGATACATCATATTCCCTTTATAGGACAGGACACTTAAATAATCATCCATAAGTTCCTGTGCCGAGTAATAGGTACAATTTTCCTTGAAGATGTTTTGAATAATATACGTAACTCATAAACGTAAAATTACTTAAATATCAAACTTAGTTTTTGAATATAGTTAGACTGAAAAATTCAATTACAAAGCAGGGATTTCAACCACAGATTACCGGTCTCCGTCCGGCTGCTCTTAACCATTGACCTCCGTGACAACATGCCAGCAAGATATTAAATTTTGCAACTGACTAGTATTTTTCTGGTAGGGGTTCTCATAAACAGTTAGATACGCACCTTTTATGGCGACTTACTCACTCTGCAAGTACTTAAATCCTAGGCTACATAGTTAAACCACCATTAGGTTAATTGATGGTTTCTTTTTATGTTCAGCGTTTTCCAAGGATATGAGAGGAAGATTTTCAAAACGTTGTCCATCTTTAAAAATGACACTGAAGATTTTATTACAATATCGCATGTTGTAGCATATGTGAATGCGAAATCAAATTTATTTCTTGATTTTCTGGGAAAGCCTGCAAAATCCTCTTGTACTAGAGAAAGTTTGTATAGTTATGGTGGTGTGAAGTTTATGGCTTGTCGACAGCTGGGCGATTTGGGCCAATAGTTTTGTAGAACAGTCAACTGTAAGATATAACAAAAACGTGCCATACAAATATGTTGATCGCTATAATACATATAATGCATTTATAATAAATATTTTGTGCCACTAGCTGTTTCCACGCTGTTTATTGTTTTGCTTTTTTCAAACCTCGATATTTTTATAATTGTTCTTGCTGTTCAATTGTTTCTCGCGGTGTAATTGAAAGCGTATAAAATGTTTAGACTAGTTAATAGTGATCTCGTTATGAAACAGTTGAATGTAGAGTAACTTTACGAGATGTCATATTTATTTCCGTAAATATTCATGTGGATTAACATGAAGTAGGAAGAAAAATAGGCTTTTAGAAAATATTTTGCATATCCTAAATATTATCATTGTGTGGCATTACTTAATACAAGATATAAAATAAAAATAAAGTAACATATCAGACTCATATGAGCATCGAAGATTTGTAATTGTTTGATTTGTATAGCTCCTTCTTTACTTCTATGCTGGACTGTTCTGACTTCAATTCTTCGAAATTGAGGATTTCTTAAGGTTACTTTATCTGTACTTTTTATTTCCTATTACACTCACTCACATTCAGTCCCACATTCATACATCCATATTTTCAGTGGATATCGAATGATTCTTGTTAAAGAACCTTCCCTTTCCATCGGGAGCTCTTGGTCGAAAAGTCATAACTGTACTACAGAGACAGTCAACAATTGAAGCTTTTAGAAATAACTGGCTTCTTAAAGTTTGTATAGATAAGGTGCACTTTTCCTGAAAGAGGCTACCTACATTTCTGTAGACATACTATTCGATGCTACATTTAGAAGTAACAATGGAGCACACTATTACTAATGGTGCTCTATTAATTATTGAATATAAAACTTTATGAATTATAAGCATGAAAAATTGGATTAAAAATTATAAAGTACTTATATGGGAACTTATAAGAATTTTAGCATACACTCTAAAAAATTAATCTCTTTAAAACATATGAAGAAAAAAAGTATTTAAATAATATATAGAGTGAGTAGTACAAATGATAAAATATTACAAATCGTTTTCCTACAGGATAGCTGCCAAGGATCTATTCAGTTTCAACAAACTTACAGACGTACACTTGTTCAAGAAACTAGCTTTTACTAAAAGGCTTTTTAGCATATAATACTCCAATAAAAGCATATCTTACTTCATTCTACTATCCATTTTAAGTTTCTCCTTATAAATGTTTACTAAGAAATGAAGCTGAATTAAATAACACTTTTTTCTAAAACAAAGTACAACTTTCGGTTTACAAGCAACGTTTTATTAGAAGGGAGCTATTCACAAAATAAAACAATGCCACATCAGGGCTCAAATGCGGATCAAACCTTATAGGTATTATTGCTATGCCAACATCTCCAACATATCATTTTAATCATTTGTATTGTTACCTTTTTATTTTTTGAAAATGTAAAGCAATGAAAAATTATTGCGATTTTGAATTGTTGGAATAGAGCAATTCCGTGATAAACTTTATGATAATATTTGAAAATTATTATATTCAAGTTAAGTATGTATTTAAATTTTCCCTCTTTCATTTTGTTTCTCTCTCTCGCTCAGATTATTCCAAGCAAATATTATTTTAATTTCTAACCATCTCAAATACCATACATCACCAAAAATCTCATTATTATATTTTTGTTTGAACTACAGTTTTTTCCAGTGGGAAAACATGTCAGAACGATAGTCGGTCTTTGTTCGGCAATGAATAGCTATTAGTTTATATGTAGTGAATATTGTCTATCAAGTATCTTAATCCTAATATTAGCTGTTAAATGAAGTTAGCACTATAAACTGTGCATTTTACACATTTCTTTATTACAATCCACTTATAGCAAAAATATTGTGTATTGCACTCCAGATAAAATTCCATATAAGGATTTCATCCAAAATCAAAATTAAATCAGCTTGTTTAGCACAAGGTACGTGTGGGCGCGTGAAAAAAATAGAAGTATATACGAATAAATTTTATTAAGCTTTTATTTGTTGGAAAATAACAAAACGGTTTGATTCAAATAGATAATAAAATAAACGAACGGGTTTTGATTAGCCGGCAAGACCTAAGGGATAATCAAAAACTCACTCCACGATTGTTTATTACTAAATGTGCATTGTGTTTTCTCAATTACCGAATTGTCACCCTTTATGTATTTCGCTTGCTATGGAATTTTCGCAATCCTCTCTTATTTTACACGCATTTTTGTGGAGTAGTAACTATTATTTTCTACGCCACGGCAATCCCAGGAAAAAATAAAAGCAAATTTCGGTATCAGCTTTATGAACATGTATACAAGCTTTGTAAAACCTCATTAATATTTTAGTAACTATGTAATTGTAATTATAGTCTCTGCATAGTCTAATCCCCATGTTTTTTATTTTCTATGGTGTTTCTTTACATGATTTTGTTATAATTACTTTTTCAGTTGTCTTCCACAGCAATGCTAAATGAGCCAATCTACGACAGACATACATACAAGCATTAAGGTGTAACGAAGTTCAAGAAGCGTTCATTAAGTGACTGGAAGTTAAGCTACGCAACAACTCGATGATTAACACCCACTTATGGATGAATCCTTTTCGTATTGATTTGATGTAAAAATCCTGCCACTCAAATAGTAACATATGAAGATCGGTCGTTTGAGGCTCAGGATCGAAGATTTAAGATGAGCATGGAGTGTTCGAATCAGGTAAATGCTGTAAGTTATAACAACAGGATTAAATATTACATCTTGTTTTACTTTTTATTTTTATTTTCATAGAACATTTTAAGGAAATCCATCTTACCTGAAAGATAAAAGAAACACAAAAGAACATATAATCTTACTTACAAGATACTTCATATTCTCCCCACCCTGGTCTACCTCCAGTGACATGACTATTTGGACAGGCCTGGTAAACTGTTTCCTATCTATGTGGTGAGAATGACAGTACCAAATAAACAACCTCTGCCTTTCTTCAATGTGACCACCCATACCTTCTTCCAATTCTAACGTAACGGTTATTTTGATTTAGGCCCCAAGAGTTGTAAAATTATTTAAATGTGTTTAGTGATTTAAGAATCAATAGGGACAGATTAAAATGAATAAGATAGAAAATTGTTAAAATTCAGTAGGTGATGAGATGACGCAACATGTAAGTGATAAGATGTGAGTGTTTTATCATTGGTAGTTTTAAAATGAGGTTATGTAATGTCTGACGTGGACCAGTGAAAATTAAGTTTGATTGGTAGTGATGGCAACGAGAGAAGGAAAAATCAATAATTTTGGGAGAACAGCTAGGAAATAAGGCGTCTTTCGATTGCATAATGTCGAAGAGAATAGACGTGTTTTGGATTGTGAAATGTCAAAGTGAACGAACTAAAATATTAAAAATAGTTAAAACTGATTTTCAGGAAATTGTATCGAAGAAATATCATTCTTATGTAAAGTATAGTAAAATAGCATTAAGAATCACAGTGACATGCAAGTTTGTATATTTATAAGTTTAACAAAATTTATTTATCTCAGTTTATTTAAAAAATATATATTCTTTCGCTCGCCACAACGCCTGAGAAAAGAGTTATGCAACGAGTGAAGCAGCGCAGGAGATTTTTTTATAATCAATACACCTGTGTGCCAGATCTGAACCAAGGACTCAGATATCGAGAAGTGGCATCTCGTGGCTTCATCGTCACCATACAAGAGGGCAGCAGACATACCACGACCCCCGCAGCAACGTGGGACAACCACATCTTACACGTCCGTAAAGGGAATCTCTGCTACAAAATGGATTCCCAACCTGGGGCTTCGGGATAGTCAACGCACTGCATATCTTCATCATAATGTTTTCTACGCGTGGCATCAAGTCTTCTTGCAGCAGAACCACACAGCAACCCATAACTTGGAAGATCCTAATGTAAATTCTGTAACAGCAGAATTTCGTGGCCACAGCGTTTCCAATAGTCATCTGTAATCTTTTGCTGCAGTCTGAACTCCTTTGATAGATCTGCCAACTTCTGCGGCTCTGTTCCAGACGGTAAATTAGTTTGTCGCTTCCCAACGAGGAAGTGTGCTGATGTCAGTACTGGGTCAGGGTCTAGAATTGAGTGTGGTTTTTATTATGATAAAATCGAAGTCTGGTATGAGTGACGGTGATATAAATATTCAACTAAAAGAATAGGTGGTAATGGGGTATTTGGTGGAATGAATGGTGGGAAAACCGCAGAACCCGGAGAAAATCCTTTCAGAGTCGCATTGTCCACCGCAAATTCCACCTTTCCTTGGTGATAGACAAATGGTTCTCAGCTACGGGATTGCGCCAGTAAACTTTAAAATCCAAATTCAACCCAAATTTTTCGAAATGTAAAAGTCTTGAGTTTGAGAAACTAGTTTTGTTATGGTACATTAACATTAATATAAGTGAAGTTTGGTCATTAGTTATTATAATTGATTTAATTGCATTTGCTTCCTCTCAGTACCTTCAGTTTTCTATTTTTAATTCTGGTGTAGAACTTAGCGCAATTTAGAATGCCACTTTGCACTTCATAAGTAATATTTACATGACAATCGTAAGTTTAAAGGATCAGAGAGAATGTTTCAATCTTTAGACTCGACTTAACCGTTTGGCAATTCATACTCTTGTTTGAACACGTCTTTGTAAAATCCACTGATATTTTCCCACTTTAAGCGACTCTCTTGTCTGTTCCTCTTTCATTCCTAGACCTCAATGTCTTCCTCTCACTTCAGTCCTCTCTTTCTTCAGCGAGTTTGTGTTTTCGATTATCTCTCTTGCAGCTTTTTTGTTGCGTTCCCTAGCGTCCCTCTTGCTAAGTTTGTCAAGTTCAGCATTCTCTATACGGTTCCTCTCTATTGCACCTCTAAGAGACTTCATTCTTCTTTTTGCTCTATTAGTTTGAGTCTGTTTTGTATTAGCTTTTTCTTCCTCACCAAATTCGTTTTGTAGAAAAAAATTCTTCGTTATTAACTAGTTTTCTTTTCGGAGTTAATAGAACTTCGTGCTGTCTGAATTCAAGATTTTTATGCTGCTTGATGTTTGCCAAGTTCATTTGATGAGAAAGTTGCAACTTCCACTTCTTTGTTGCCTGGTTGCAGCACAGATCAACGTTCTCTCTTAAAATTCGCTTTTTTTGGCTTCAAATTTAATGAAATCGTGATTCGAATTATTGAAGCTTTATCGTACCGCTACATTCCTACAAGCAGTCATTGTTATTACGTAAAACCTCTCGAAAGCAGAACGCAGTCGTTTCGGCATTTATTTTTCCATTTACACAGGTTTCGTTCTTACAGAGGGTTGTGTTTGAATACAAAGAATTAACGAAACAGTCGCACAGGTTTACAGTGAAGGAATAATATAGAATGAAGTGTAAATAATAATAGGCTGAAATGTAGCTATACTTTCAAGTTATATACAATAATTATAGTTTATCGCATACTTTCGCTGTCTTCAATTTTCACTTTCCAATCTGCAATTGTCTGCAAATATATATAATTTGCTTCATGAGACACAGCATTCAAAACAATGTTTTGACGATAATTGAAACTTTTGAGGCAGGCATTGGAAGCTCTGAAATTGCCTTTGCCTAGGTACTGGTATTTATTGGTACAGTTCTCATTACATTTTCATAACAATTACTTTGATATATAACAATCATTATTAGAATCCTGTACAAATACATGAAATTACTGACCTAAGATTTACCTGCTGACCCAGGTCCCCTGGTCATAAGCCTTTGGTTTTCTTGAGCAGCTTGTTGTCATTTCTTCCTAACCTTAGCTTCTTTTACCCTAATGCACTTTTCTCTTAAACTATATAAGAATTCCCCTGTACATCTATTTTTCTTTTCACTCATCCACATTAACATGCGTAATGCCACTACGTCTTTGCTCATGCTGTCCCACTTCTTATCCCATATTTTTCTCCTGCAATTTGTTAACTCCTTGCATTCCATCAGGTAATTAGCAATGCTCTCTTCATCTCCACAAAATTCACATATCCCTACCTCATTGCTTCTCAACTCTTTTAGATATATTATTCCTACTCTCATTCATGCTATGCCTTCTCTTCCAGTATTGTCACATTGATCTATATATTTTTCCCTACCCCATTCTATCTTTAATTGCTTATAAAATTTCAAAGATTTCTTTTCTTATATATTTTCCCAAATCGCCTGCCCATCTATGTCTTGTACTCTGATTCTCACTTCCAAAAACCGGCCACCAACTATTTGTGTTCTTAATGCTTTTCTGTTGCTTCATGCACAGATTCAACAATTCGCCGTTCTGTCCTATAACACACTTATACCAGAATTTCAGTATTATTTCTATTATTATTTCCCTCGTATTTGTATTACCCAACTGTAACAATGCCTCTTCTTTTGGTGCCGATTTTGGCAGGTCTTTGCCTAATCTTCTTGCTGTCTGTAAAGCTTGGGTCTGAAGCAATGGTCTCAAATGGGAATTCCTTTACCGTTCGCACCAACAAACCACTGGAACACAGCGTGATTTAGCTCTTCATACTCTAGATATTTAGTTGCGTTTCACATGCACTTTTAACCACTCGTCTTTAACTGTTATTTTGTTTTTCAAGTCATACATCTGATATTTCCCCACTTTAAACAACACAGCTACTTCTTTAGCTGGATGTTCTTCTTGTTCTTCAATAACCATAACCTTTTTTTCCTCCAATGATGTCTTATGTTTACAACTCATTATACAGAATTAGTGTACACAGAAGTATGTTTTAAGAAATCACCAAAGTTCACAGTTTTCTTCCACTCGTACTTTATCACTTGTAACAACGAGACTGAGAATGAACACACTGCAAAACAGCTGTATCCTTACAATGTGTGTTGGAAGAGAGTTGAGAGAGCTAATGGTTTGTTTTCCCTTCCTAGAAGGATTACAGTGTTTGATATTATGCTTTAGAGAACTTCGTTGCAAGTGCAGTTGTTCTCAAAACTATTGCACATTTTAAAATACATACGTTGTAACCTATTGCACATAAAGTAAACCGTTTTAATCAGGATATTTAAGCAAACGGTTCAAAAAAGTATTTCCGTTTCCGCGTTAGGCAGCTTTCCGGTTTAAGAGTGTAATTTAACATAGGAAATAGCTCCATTCCTATATTTATTTTACCTTTATGCTGGTTTCCGTCGTATATGGGGTTCGTTTTAGTCAGATATTACTGTATCTGATAAGATTAGTTCCAACGTAAGAACTTTATGTAAGTATAGAATACTTGCCTATTTTTCATAGACCTATGCAGCCTTAAACTGCTTTGAAATCAAGAAGAAAGTATAATTACTATGGCTACTGACTGCTTCTTAGCCATGTCAATTTAGTCTCTTCTTCGAAGGAAAACAAACGTCAAGACTAAGAACTATGTCCGCTCCAAATACTGACGGTTAGCATCTACTGCTGCAACACATACGATGACTGTCTTTCGTTTTATAGTTAAATTATTATGAACGGAAAGTTAAATGCATGGCTTAAGCTACAAAAAGCAGTAATATAACGGGTACATAAGTAAAACGCAAACACAGCGTTTGTAGCTCAGTTGTTTAAGTTGATGTCCTTCGTCCTTTGCGAATATGTCAGAAATTTGATTCGCAGGATGTGCAGAACGTTGTTTACTTGCTCTTTATATCCATCAAGATACCATCAATTATTTCGAAATATTTATCTGTCCTAAAAATTGTGGCAATGGTACAAATAGGTGCACAATTAAACATCAAAAGGCAGCTAATTTAACGAGTTTCCATTTTTAAATCCTATTTTTCACTGTAAACATTTTGAAAAAGAACGTGTGCAAAATATTCGATAATTTTCAGAATGTATAAAACCTATAAAAGCTAATATATTATCATCGATGACTACTTTTAAGTATACTTGCATTGAACCGAGAATTTTCTTTTACACGTTGTTCAGATTGCACATCTTACTTTGCTCATGTGCGGAAGGAGGTAAACCAAGAGACAAAACAATAGACTTTTGGTAGAATTCGAACAAGAGACAATCATACTGTAATATGTACATATTCAGGTAACCAACTGTGGTCAGATGGGTAGGCATGTCTTAGTATATAATTTGTATATCAAGAGTCACATTTAATAAAATGAATATAAATTAGAAGGGCAGAACGCGTTTTGGAAAGGAATATCTTGTGAAGATGGAGTATTTACTATAAAACAAATTATAGATAAAATAAGAGAAGGAAACAAAGGGACACATCTATTATTTATAGATTTAGAAACCGTCTTTGATGGAGTAAATAGAGAACTACTAGGGAATTGCTTGGACAACGAATGTATTCTTAAGAGCTTATATTACGAGACAAATGCGTGTAAAGACCAGTTGCCATCTAGAAAGAGTAAAACGTTTTTCAAAATAAACAAACGAGTAAGACAAGGGTGTGATTTATCACTTATTTTATTTAAAATCTATATTCACGACATACTTTTGAATGGAAAAACATTAAAATAAGGACGAATAATGAACCACAATAAGGGTAGAATAAATGCCCTGATATTTGCGGACAATGTCGTAACAATGCCAGAATCTGAAAAATATCTACAAATGTTGGCTTATAAGCTCTAAATGGTGGCCAATAGATACAACTACAAAATAGCAGTAGGTAAATCATACACAATGGCATTTATAGATAAATATGGGATAAGAACTAAAATTGGTTTGTGAAATAGAATAATGGAACAAGTAGCACACTAAGTTTTTAGGATGTGATGTTATCTATGAAGAAGACAAAGATCTAGAAAACAAAATATATAAATTCCAGGTTATTTGTGGGACCATTAAAAGAGCTTCAGGTCGCAAAACAAGAAAATATTCTAAACTTAAATTGTATAAAACATAGGCTGTTCTCTCCTTACACATGAAAGCGAAAGTTGGGTAATCAAATCAAAAGAGAGCAGAAGAATACAAGCAGTGAAAATTATATTTATGGGAAAGGATGCACAAGAGCAGATGGAATACGTAATGATTAAACAAGAAAAGAATTAAACATATATAAATTATTAGATAT